>LR749587.1:1731691-1974285 GCA_902729485.2 Mus minutoides
CTGTGCTGCAAGGCCAGCTGGTTGGAGGGGGAGGAGCTGGCAGGACAGATGTTGGGGGGCGCTGCTGTTGGACATGCCAAGAAGAAGGCACAGGCTCGCCCTGCTCTGACTGCTCTTACCACTCTTGCACATAAGTAGCTGCTTGCCCAGGCCTGACATGCGCTGGAAGGCTATGCGCACACTAGAGTGTGTTGTCCGAAGCTGGTGTTCATGGGTGAGTCCATGAGTAAGATGACACACCTGTCTTATGAGTGTGATGGTAGCGACTGGAAGATAGGGCAGGGCCACCCCTAAGGAAACACTTAGGAAAAGGGAGCAGGGCAGGTAGATAGCCCAGGAAATGGGGTGGGGGTGGGGTAGCTGTGGTTCAGAGCTGTGTGCAAGCAAGCACGGTGTTCATGGTGCCAATCATTTCTAGCCTCAGGGTCACCCGCTGGTGGAGCAGCCCTTGAAGCCAGGTTGTCCTGAGAGAGCTGGTCTCAGTTGGCCGGGCTGCACGAGTGTTGTTTCTGTGACAAAAGCATGGGCAAAGTGCAGAGTGCAGCTGGCTGCTGGGCAAGCACTTGGTTCTGAGAGAGCTGGTGTGCCAAGAAGAGAGCACTGGAGGCGGAGAGACGGTGCTGCCATCTCCTCCAGATCCGTCTCCACAGCCTCAGATCTTCTCACTACTGACATTTCGCCTTGCCTCAGTTTCTCTGAGAGTAAATGAAGGAGTTGGTGGAGATGGTTGTCAGGATCTGAAAGTCTTCCAGATTTGGACTTTGTTCTGGGATTAGCTGGGAGCCATGGGATATTTGTGGGTAGGGAAGTAGGTGATTGGAACGGTGCTTGGGGGAGGTCAATCAGGCTTCTGTTCCTTTGTGACAACCCCAATGGAAGGCAGGAAGTAGCAACATGTGGGTAACACTTTGAAATTCAGCAGCAAGTGAATTAGTTGGGCTCTGAACTGCAGCTGTTCAGAACTCCGGCTGTGCCATTTTTGGGTCTGGCAGAAGCGCCTCTCCCCTGCCGCTACCTCCTCCTGCCTGCTCTCTCCCTGGCACCAGCCCTTTCTTCTCTGCACACCCTGTGGTCACAGCAGGCTCAAGTATAATGAGGCCGTTTGGAGCTGGCTGGTGGCAGAGAGAGAACTTGGGGTTGTTCATGAATCAGGATCACAGGCCACAGACAGGATGCTGGCACTCGAACCACACAGGCCCCAGGGCTTATACACACTGGCTACTGAGCTCTGGGGTCTCCTCAGCTGCTGTTCCCAGCTGACTCAAGGGGGCAGCACATCCCTGGTTAGAACAAGCTACTGTGTGCCATTTTGGTGGCTGCCAGGCCATTGTCTGGTTCTTTGGAATCATTTAGAAATGGGTTTCAGGGACTGAAGAGGTGGGAATTTGTGGCAGGCTCATTGTGATCTCAGGTGGATTTCAATTGGAGGCGTGGGCAGGTGGCTCAAGCTATAGGTTACTTTTCTGAACGTTGTATCTTGTCAAGTTCAGGGACTGCTACTCCATTTCCTTAGAAAGCTCTCCGACCCCTCCAAATCCTAGCTTGTCTGTTTGGAGATAATCTTGCACCTGCTTTTACATTTTTTTCTCTTTCATTCTCTTTAGTCATTTTCTGGTGAGTATGGCTGTATAGTCTTGCATGGTCCAGATCTACTTCTTATACCCAGGCTGCTCCGGAGACCCATGGAGCCTCCCTTGCCTCTTGTCCGTCTCCTGCAGTCTTAGTGCAGGGCACTGGCTGTCACTGCTTATGCCCTTGGTCTAAGCCCTTTCAGTGCAGGCCATTGGCTGCACAGCAGAGCCCTGTCCTTTCTCCCATCCGTTTATGGTTATTTTCTGAATAAATGTCTATGGAATTAGTAAGACACTCATTTCCTTTGTGTGCTAGTTCTCTCAGAAGCCATTAGAACTCTTTTGTCTTCTGTGCTTGAAAATCATCTCCATTACCTAAAGCACGTAGTGAAGTGTAACACCTACTCAGCAAAGCCATTCCGATCCTCAGTTAGTATGCAGCATTTAATTTATGGTTATGTCATAGGAGATTTTAAAGTTTCTTTGGCTAGGGTGGCTGACTTTTTTTTCTCTGAGAGAAAAGTCTCTCCTTTTTCTTGGGGCAGGAGGAACATGCTTTTATTAAGAGTGGAGATTACTTCATTCAGTTGCAGTATGTGGTGGGCTCCCGTGAGGCTTTAGGCTGTAGAGTGTTTCCTGAGACAGGAAGGCAGCAGTGCTGTGAGTGGCTGCTGGGGAGGCAGGAAGGAGAGGCGCAGTCTGTGTGTGTCCAGTCCTGGGGACGCAGTAACATTCTGTGTGTGCCCAGTCCTGGGAATGCAGTGACATTCTGTGTGTGCCCAGTCCTGGGAATGCAGTGACATTCTGTGTGTGTCCAGTCCTGGGGACGCAGTGACATTCTGTGTGTGCCCAGTCCTGGGGACGCAGTGACATTCTGTGTGTGCCCAGTCCTGGGNGGGACGCAGTAACATTCTGTGTGTGCCCAGTCCTAGGAACGCAGTGACATTCTGTGTGTACCCAGTCCTGGGAATGCAGTGACATTCTGTGTGTGCCCAGTCCTGGGAATGCAGTGACATTCTGTGTGTGCCCAGTCCTGGGAATGCAGTGACATTCTGTGTGTGCCCAGTGCTGGGAACGCAGTGACATTCTGTGTGTGCCCAGTCCTGGGGCCGCAGTCCTGGGGCCGCAGTGAGGGATGATGCGTTTGCTGGGGCTTGTTGGGGTGTGTTGTAGTTCCAGGATGGCTACCTATGTGCTGTCTGTGCTGTTGGCTACTATTGTCAGGGGAGCTTCCACCCTGGCCTGAGCCGAATGAACTTTACCTTGACCCAAGTTGAGTCCCACCATGACTCAGGTTGAGTTCCACCTTGACCAGGGACTGGAGCAGGTCAGGGCCGTGTAAAGAGGGGATACCTCCTGGGCCAGAATGAGTTCTGAGCATGGCTGCAGTGCTGGGAAGGTACTGTGGTCTGGGCAGCTGTGCTTTCGAGGCAGGATGTGGGAACTGGCCGGAAGCCCTGGCGTCCCTTTAAAAGAGCCATGCTGGTTTATACGTCTGAGCAGCTTTTGCACACTCCGAAGACATTCTGTCCTCTTTCACTGGAGGCTGGTGCAGGAATAGCGGCAGCTGCGTCTTCTGGAATATTTATCTTTGTTATTCATCCTGCCTCAGCCGGCATATCTGGTTCCTCTTTGCCTGGCAGCACTCCCTTCCTCCACCTTTGACAGCACTGAAGATAGAGCCTGGCAGGCTCTCCACTGTTGAATTGCCTTTCCAGCCCCCTGTTCATATTTCATCTGAGACAGCATATCTTTTTGTTTCCTAGGTCAGCCTTCCTAGGTTTATCTCAGATAACATGCAACCAATCTTGATTTAAAATGACCTACTTTTGGTCTATAGAATTTAGTCAACCTTGGGCACACTAATAAGGAAAACAGTAGTATCTGATTTTTTTGTTGTTGTTGTTTTGGTTTTTTGAGACAGAATTTCTCTGTGTAGCCCTGGCTGTCCTGGAACTCACTCTGTAGACCAAGCTGATCTTGAATTCAGAAATCTGCCTGCCTCTGCCTCCTAAGTGCTTGGATTAAAGGCATGCGCCACCACTGCCCGGCTGTATCTGAAATTTTGAATTCTAACTGTAGCCTTGGGGTGGTGTGAGGTATTTTATATGTATTTCTCTTCTCCATCACTTCTTTCGACACCCTATTTTAAGGTGGTAGACTGAGCCAGATGGATAGATAACAAACTGGGCCAAGGTTGCACTTTGAGAATTGGGTAACTTAGATGTGTCTGAGGCTTCCGGGTATGATCTTAAGGGATGTAAAAGTCAGGAGGAAAGATAGAGACGCTATCTTACTCTGCAGTGGCTTTTGGAGGCTGTCTTGGGTCCTGTCTGATTGACTGTGTCTTTTGTAGCCTGTCTTCCCCTTGTTACCATGATGTTTTTTGCTTAAAGGTGCTTCCTGTGGCACTNGGTAACTTAGATGTGTCTGAGGCTTCCGGGTATGATCTTAAGGGATGTAAAAGTCAGGAGGAAAGATAGAGACGCTATCTTACTCTGCAGTGGCTTTTGGAGGCTGTCTTGGGTCCTGTCTGATTGACTGTGTCTTTTGTAGCCTGTCTTCCCCTTGTTACCATGATGTTTTTTGCTTAAAGGTGCTTCCTGTGGCACTGATTTTCTTTGAAAATAAGATTGTTCGTGCTTTTGCAACATGCTTTAAAATGGTCCTTTCTCTGTTTGTGATAGGCTGGACACTTCTTAAGCCGGTTTGTTTAGGTGGATACAAGTTGTTTCCGGTGTTGCTTCTGCTTTCTGTGGGTCTTAGTTACTGCCCTGTCAGGCACACCACTGAGTCTGAGGCCTCTGTGCTTCCAAGTGTGAGTCCTCAAGAGGCCTTGGCGTTAAATGGAGGCTTGTTGCTGGTGCCTTGCTTTCTTGTGGCAGTGCTCGGTCCTGGCATTCCTGGGTAGGTTGATGGCAGCGGTGTGACCTGTTGCTCTCTGCCTTCCCACCTCATCTGTATCAGTGCTCTGAACTGAGGCTTCCCAGTGGTTTGTCTGGACTCTCTGCCGTCTCCCTCAGAGATTGTGAGCCTGTTTTTCCAGTGTGCCATTTGCCAAGGGTTTTCCCGCACAGCGTTTCTTGGACTCCCCAAAGGTCAGTAAGCAGTTTTACCAAGATTGCAGCCAATTCTCATTAGTATTAATTTATTCACCCCTCACTAATTAACTCATCTGTTTGTGCACTGAGTTGTCCCTCAGTTATCTGGAAACATTTCGGAGGCTCCCATCTGGCTCAGGGTGCTGAGGACACAGAGCTATCCTTGTTAGTTGTGAGTGTCCCTGGAGGAGCTGCTGGCTGGGGAACCACCAGGTAGTCCCAGCGGTGTGGATGGCCTTCCGAGGCCTGCTTAGGCAGGTGCCCATGAGAGAAAGTGCAGGGCCACAGGTGCAGCCTGCAGGGTAAGTTGTAGTGACAGCTCTTGAGGAGGCCTCTGGATGAGAGGCTAGTTTGGAATGATCCTGTTTACAGTTCCCTGACACTGCCTTCCTTACCTAGATGCTATGCTTTACCTTAGGCTTGTCATCTTATCACTTAAAGCCCAGACAGAAGGGTCACAAGTTCTGGTCCAGCCTGGGAATCCTGTTTCAGAAAACAAACAGAATACATTAAAAACCAAAGGCCACCACCACAGCCAGTCTCACTGAGCCCTGGGACAGGACAGGCACTTGGCACTTGGCACTTGGACTTGGGCTCCTTCTCTTGCTTCTGTCCCTCATGTTCTGGAGGCATAGAAGCCAGTGTCCTGCTCCTCCTGTTTTCTTGCCCAGTGCTTTTCTTGGCTGCTGCTCCTACTTGTTTAATCTTCTCCTCCGTTGGAGCTGCCTCCTGTGCCCAGCCTGCCTATCTCTCTCAGGCTCCTCCCCCCTTTCCCTGCTGTGTAATCCTGAATGGGGTGGGGTGGGCTGGGATCAGGGCATCAGTTAGCTCCATTGTCCAAATACTTGGTGACCTGGCAGATAAGCTCAGCTCTAGGTGGGGTTTGGTCTTCCCTTCATCTCAGTGACAGATTGTGGTGTGAGGAATTCACAGCCTCCCTGAATGTGGAGGGAGGCCATTGCCTTCCATTGGGACCACGAAGCCTCTGAGGAGAAGCTGAAAGAGAAGTAGCCCCAAGATGCCTGAGGACTGTGCCAGGTTTTTGTGGGCCAGTGGTATGCCAGGGCTTGCTGTGACCAGCACACTGAGGTGGTAGCCTTTGTGCCTGGGGAGTCAGAGAGGGCAGCTCTTTAGTGTCTCCAGAATGGCACGGCCAGCCCTGTCCATGGATAAGTGGAGGAAGAAGATGAGTTGATTAAAGTGGGCGTGGCGGGAATGGGGCCCTGGACAGTGAGTAGGGCGCAAGTCAGCTGGTGAAGGATTGCTAGGAAGATGTGAAAATTGTCTCCTTTTTTTTTTTTTTTTTTAAAGATTTATTTATTTATTATATGTAAGTACACTGTAGCTGTTCTCAGATACTCCAGAAGAAGGCATCAGATTTCATTACCGATGGCTGTGAGCCACCATGTGGTTGCTGGGATTTGAACTCTGGACCTTCGGAAGAAGCAGTCGGCGCTCTTAACCACTGAGCCATCTCTCCAGCCCCCAAATTGTCTCCTTTTAATCTCAGAGTCATGGGTAGAGTCTGCATTCTGGAGTATGTGAGAAGCAGTCAGCTAGGGCCTGCTCTCTGTGAATCATGGGTAGAATCAGCAGTCTACAATGGTCAGCACCAAGGCCAGGGCCTGGGGGGCAGCCTCCTGGAAGGTGCACTGCTCAGCATATAGACGGCCATGGCAGAGGCACTCTGTGCTATAAAAATGAGTGGTACTCAGGTCTTCATTTAAAATAAGGTTTCTCTATGCGCTTTGGGTCTTACTGAGGTCTGTGGTATCAGGGATAGCCATCCTTATAGAAGTCAAATAGCTTTGTGGTACCCAGCTGTCCCCGATCCTTTGCTCTTAGATGCAGAGAATACTGGTTCCCTCCATTGATGTGAATTATGTGAATCCTCTCCACAAAGATCACAGTGAATGGTTTTCAATAGAACAGGCCTCACATACATATTAAATATGTAATATGAGAAAATATTTTTCAAGCAGAAGTTCATCTAGGCTGCGAGGCTGTCACTGTTCTTTGTACAATTAATAATAACCCTCCGCTCTCCGCATGATTAGATGTCCTTCTGCAGGCAAACATTTAATAACCACACAGGGCCGTCATCTGGAGCTGCTGCAGTTTATAGAGACACCCCCTATTGTTATGCATTTGTTTTGTCTCCAAGTTTCCCTGCCAGACACTGCTTTCAGCATCCTGGTGCTGGCATCTTGGCTCTGTCTCTAGTTGTTTTCTTGGGATAATTACTGTACAGGAACTCATTGATTTAAAGACCACACATATTTAAGACTTGACCGCATTGTCTTATTGCTTACCCATCATGGACGTCTCTATATGTCCCCAGTCTTCCTGATTTATTTCTGTTTATTATTACTATTGCCGTTATTATTTTTGAGGACAGGTTTTTGAGTAGCCCAGGCTGGCCCCCCAAAATTCTTTTTCTGTGTCTTGGATTCTTTTCCAGTTGCTGCAATATGTGCTGGCAAAGAGGAGTTTCAGGGGGAAGACATTTATTTCAGCTCACAGTTTAAGCTGTAGTCTGTCATGGAGGGGAAGTCAAGGCAGTAGGAGCTTGAAGCAGCCAGTCACATTGCATCCCAACTAGAAAACAGAAGGATGAATATAAGCTGGTACTCAGCTTGCTGTGTACATTTTATATAGTCTAGGATCCTATGCCCAGGGAATGGTCTCACCCACAGGTAAGACTTTACACATCTACTACTATAATGAAGATAATCTCCCTCAGGGGCCACTTAAGTGGTTCCAGATTCTGTCAAGTTGACAGTTAACACCATCATATTCTGCTGCTGCCTCCTGGGTGCTCAGATTCTGGTACCTGGTTAGGGCTGACCACTGAGCAACACAGTCTCATCTACTGTCTTGTAAGAGGGCATTTCCTAAGGAGCCCAGATGTCATTGTGCTGGAAAGTGGATGGATGCTCAGCTTACCATCAGCACTTGGACCCCTGTGAGTGCTCTATAGGACAAGCTCCTGGTGTGTGTGTCTGGGGTCCTAGAGCAGGCCTGGCCTGTGAGGCTCAAGGACACACTTGACATTTAGCTCTCACAGTGATTCCTGGGATGCTCTTATATCCATTTTGCCAGCTCAAGGATCCTCTGTCTTGGTCACCCTGCACATTTACGGGGACAGTGACACCTCAGTTGTCACATGTGTTTCGCTGACCCTGACTTTAGTCTTTCTTCCTCCTGTTCCTTTGTGTCTCACCTCATATTAAGGTGAATCTGACTCGAGTGTGGCTTCAGGAACCCAAAAGATTTGTGTGTACCTCAGGTTGGTCCATTTTAAAAAGAGGCAGCTCCAGATTGCGTGTTTGCAAACGTGCTTGAGTCGATTCCTGCCGCCTCTCAGCCACTCTTTCTGGAAAGCAAGGCTTGGCTCCAGTCTGACTCTGCCCTTTGGGAGCCATGGCCTGTTGTAGGTGCTGTTTTCTGTAGGGAGGTTAATGAGCACCCTTCCACCTGGCAGAGTGGCCGGGAAACTTAAGTGAGATCAATGCTGCTAGAACACAGAGTGCTGGCCTGGTAAAGCTGCTCATTGATTGCGCAGTCTGTACATTTTGATTTTTGAAAAATTAAAATGGTAATCAATGCCATCCCCGCACTGAAGCGGCATGGTACTAAAGCCCCGGTGCTTATGGAGCTCCAGGAAGGCCCATCCAGCCGACGCCCCACTGGCTGCTTTCTCTAGCAAGCTGACTGTTCTGCTCTGTGAGTCGCTTCAGAACTGCTCCAGAATGAGTGCAGTCACTGCTGAGGTGAGCTCCTGTAAGCTGGAGGTGTGGCTCTGCCTTCCTGTGGCTTCTCTTGCATAGAAGTTTAACACTTTCCATATGTCCTGTAGGCTTCCCAGGGGCTTCTGCCGTGTGCAAGAGTGGAGTTATCTCAGCTGCCCTTGCCAGCTCTCCGCAGTTGGCCTTCCTTGGAGGCTGGCTCTTCCCATATTTCTGGGAGAGGCTGTAGCAAGAACCTGAAGCTTCTGGCTTTCAGCCATGGCAGCTGGGCTGTATGAGCCCTGTCTCAGAGTTGTCACATGTTGCCATTACCACCTGTCAGAGCGATGACCTGTTCCCAGGGACAGGAGACTGTGTAAAGCAACTGTGGGGGCCTTGCAGCTGTGGAGAGGGGAGCCTGGGTGTCCCCCATGTTTATCTGATTTCAGAGTGTAACTTAAAGCTACCGTGTTCAGGATAGCTCCATGGCCCATCCAGTTGTTGAATGAATAAGTGAAAACATAAATCCAGCTTCGGCTTTCATTGTTTTTATTTTTTATTCTAAAGATAGATTAGCTCACTGTAAAATCTGTTTTTCTTTATTTGCCAGAAAGCCATCAACAGAGACTCTTGCCTCTGTTGGGGTATAGAGTTGATTGACATGGTTCTTTGTGCCTGGAAAGCAAATTATGTTCGAATGTTCTTCACAATCTATTTATAAGTCTCACAGTTTAGCAGCGGCCCTTGGTTCTAATCCATGTCCTGCAGTGTTCCTGGTGCAGCAGCTGCTGTCACTCAGGGGAATACGGCATGGGCACCGGTGAGCACAGTGTGGGGACAGAGGACTAGAGAGCCTGCTTTGCAGAGCGTGGCCTTCTCACTGCGAGTGAATATTGTGTTAAAGTGTGACTGCTTCAGCCACCTTGCTCATCCTACTGACACTATCAGCTCTCATTTGCTTCCTCATGGGAATGCAGTGTGAGTGTGCCCGCACACTTCCTCACCTGTGCCGACGCCGGAGGTCAACCTCAGCTGTCGTTTCTCAGGACGCAGGGGCTCTGATTAATAGAACTTTGCACGTAGCTTCTGCTGGCTGTGCAGTGAGTGCCAGGATCAGCCTATCCCAGCTTCCCAGGGCTGGGAGCACAAGTCAGTGCCGCTGCCCTGCTCCTTAGAAGGGCTTTGGGGGTCAAGCCCAGCCCCTTAAGCTTGCAAGGTCAATGCTTTACTGTTGGAGCTATTGCCCAGGCTGGCCTGAAAGTCATTGGGTAAGCCCATAACTCACCAGCCTTTTCCTCTTGGATGTGGGATTCCAGGTATATACTGCCTAGTTGTAGACCCACATTTCCGTATATACTAAATGATACTTGGTGAATGATGACCTTTGAACCATAGAGGCCTGCTTGCCAAGTCGCACACCTGCTCCTTACAGGTGACAGCCTGCCCAGGTGGTGTGGGTGTCTTTTACCTGGACACACTCCTTGGCTTGCTCAGCGTGGGCCTCCTCTTTCCCCGTCAGGTGAGTGGGTTTCTTTGAGGGCAGCCCGCTTGTCTGCTCTCTCAGGGAGGTCCCTAGAATGGCTGGGACTCTGCTCAGATGCCTTGCCCACTCGGGACCTCCTCGGCCACTTGAGGCAACTGGAAGCCCCAGGGCAAGGGGCTTTGGGACTTTTGTGTCTTGCAGCAGCAGAGGCTTGCTTTGCAGCAGCCAGTTCCCTATTGGTTCAGCATGGCTCTCGCTCAGACTAATAACATCTGTCAGTTAGGATGGGAGGCTGGGGCATGGCTGGAGAGAGACAAGGAGTGGAGCGGAGGAAGGAAGACATTCCTCACGTGTTGGCTGTATTCTCAGTGTTCTTGCTCTGGTTGGTTGGAGGTGCTTTAAGTGCAGTGACGACCCCAGTGGTCCTGCGTTTTATTCTCTGCTCCATGGGTGCCCCTGGAGTCCATATTCCTCTGGCCTTGGGCCACTGTGGATGGTGTTTTCTTCCTGTCTGTCTCACTCAGGGATTATACCACATAAGTCTGCTGTTGTAGCTCTTGCCTTAGGACCTTTGATAGGTCCTGTCTCGGGTTCAAAGTGAAGTTGAACTCCTTAGCCCAGGGCAGGAGGCCAACCCTTTCTTCCTCCTGGTCTCCACTTATCCCCTGGTTCATTGTGGGCTATGCTGTACCTCTTAGCTCCTCTCTAGCCATGGAGGCTCCTCTATTTTAATCACTCTTCTCTTCTCTTCTCTTCTCTTCTCTTCTCTTCTCTTCTCTTCTCTTCTTTCTCACACTTTGAGTGTGTAGTTCATGTGTCCAGGCTTGTCCTCAGTGCCTTGTGTATTTTTTTGAGACAATGATATTATAAGCAGACTCTCAGGTCACAGGAGCAGGGTTAGCCCCAAGCCTGTCTGGCCTGTAGTAATCTCCAGCTCCAAGCCTCTTCCTTGTTTCTGCCTGTGCTTCCAGAACCTTCTGCTGTGCTGGTTAGTAACTGTCAGCTTGACAGGACTGAGAATCACTAAGGAGGAGACAAACTTCGACACACACCCATGAGGACCTATTTAGATTAGGACATACCTTTGGTAAATTTTCTTTTTCTCTCAAATTGTTTTATTAAATTTTTTAAAGGTACAATATATCTTGATCACATCTCCCCCCCCCCCCCCTTTCCAAGTACTCTTTAGGTTAGTTGGGGTAGAAAGACTTTCCCAAAATGTGGGCTGCACCATTCCCTGGCTGCAGCCCTGGAGTGTGTAAGTGTAGACAGTGAGTTGAGCACAAATATTCATTGCTGTCTGCTTCTTGATTGTGGGTGCAATGTGAGCAGGTGACTTGAGCTTCTGTCACCAAGCCTGCTCCCATGCTGGGCTGTACCCTCAAACTGGGAGCCAGCTGAACCTTTCCCTCACTTCCCCTCAAACTGGGAGCCAACTGAACCTCCCCCTCAAGTTACTCTGTCCAGTGTTTTGTCACAGGAAGGGCAACTGAGACTTTGACATTGCTGTTCTCCTGCCTCCTCTTGCTGGCATCTAATAATAAAAGAATTAATTCACTTTGCCTTCCTCCCATCCCAGCAAGTCACTTGTGCGGGCATGTGGAGCACCCTCAGTGGCTTGTGAGCTCCCAAGCGTAAGGCTGTCTCTTCTTTCACATCCCGCTGTCCCTGGTGCAGATTGCTGTGTGCTATCTCACCTTCCTGGTGCCTGAAGATTTGAGGAGAGCTGCCCTGCTGTAGCTCCAGAGAGAGGACTGCCTTGCTGTAGCTTCAGAGGGAGGACTGCCCTGCTGTAGCTCCACTGTTCTCTATGTGCTGTGAAGTCAGTTCTGGTTTTGCTGTGGAGACCCAAATGTCCTAAGAGACTTACCAGTGTAGAGTGGGTCCATCTACTTAACATTGCTGCCAACTTAATACTGCATCTGGAAGGCCAGAGGAAAGCCACTTGAGAGAATCTCCCTGCATAATTTATGAAACTCTAGTCATAAAATAAGCATTTACAGTGGCCTGTTTGCCCAAGGTAGAGAATGCTAATTTAGCCATTATTCATAGGCACAGGGCAGGGACATTTCTTTGTCTCCCAAAGGTCTGTTGGCTTGTAGTCTCCTCAGTAGGTTTCTGAGGTCACTCCTAGTGTCTCTTTCCAAAGTGATCTCTCTCTTCTTGTTTGAAGACCATTTCTTTGGGGTTGAGTGTTATGTAAAAGGGTTTAGGAGACCCGAGTATGCCAGTATTTTTGAACAGTGGGAATGTCATGGAAAAAGCAAGCCAACAAACCCAACCCTAGAGCAGGCAGACTCACCCCACTGTCCTGTAAACAGAGCAGGACAGTGTTCAGGAGGCAGAAAGGAGCAGGAGGCAGGCAGACTCTTGTCCCAGGCAGGTGCTGCCAGTTGGTTGGAGAGGCAGTGGACTCACCTGCCAGCATGAAAGCAGGCCTGGGAGAGCATGCAGGAAGCAGGGCTGGCCATGGATTTGGGGTGTCAAGAGTGGGTGTGTGGTTGCTGGAGAGGCACTCAGGGCCAGCCAGAATGGTGGATGACTTCTTTATGAGACCCTTGGTACCAGCTCCAAGAGTCAACCCTCGCTACTCATTTGTAGTCACTTCCTGTTTGCACCCAGCTCCTTCCAGTTGGCCACAGTCTCCAGAGGGCAAGGTCTTATTATCCTTGGTTGGCAGTATTAGTTATATCTAGGAAGACTAGTGCTCCTTGTAGTCTCTGAAGGGCTGTAAACAGCTCTGCTCCTCCCACTCTGGGTTCAAGTTTGAAGCTACAGGCCCTGCCCTGTCTCAGGCTGTGTTCTCATGGCTGAGGGTAGAAGCAAGGAGCTGATAGAGGCTCCCCGGTGCCTCTCAAAGCCTGGCCAGGACTCCGTGCTTGTCATCACCACTTTCTTTACAGTACCTGGTGGCCCCCAGCCAAGACTGACACAGCAGATGAGAATGCATAATCCTTTTATAGTGAGTGACCTTAGCCACAGGGATGCAGGCTACCTGGGCTATCTAAAAGACTCTAATCTCTAAGTGATAATTCCCAGAAAGTTCATTTTGGTGTCACGGGAAAAGTGAACCAGGCAGTAAGTGTGGAGAGCCAAGCAGTGGTGTGTAGTATAGGAGGAAACTGAGTGGTCTCTGGTGAGAGCCAGGAGGATTTGGAAGCTGTTGTATGGGAAACTGTATGGCCAGCTCAGAATCCAAAGTAGATGGCATGGAAAAGGTGGGACAGACTGGGCATGCCCAGCATCCACTTGGTCAGAGTAGCATGAGGCCTGAGATGGCAGTGGGTGAGAAGACAGCCCTCCCAACACTGACTGGGAGGGACACTGCTCCAGGGTCTTATTTGATGGACAGAAACTCTGTAGAAGGGATTCTCTTAGCACTACTTTGTTTAATAGTTGTGAGAACTAAAGCTCACAGAGGTCAAGAACCTCGCCCCAAGGTCATCCAGGAGTTGTGTCTACAATTAAACCTCAACTCTTGGAGTGTGTGCCCTCCAGTGGGTGGCGTCCCTTTGAGAGTAGGACCACTCTCAGTGCCCTTTAGTCAGGATTATGAGTGCTAGATAATGAAATTTTGTTTGGTGCAGTGTTTTTGTGTAGTTTTTAAAAAGGGGAGTTCACACCCATGGTCTGATTGAAAAAGTAATTAGTATTCAGATTAGAGCTTTCCAAACAATTCCCTGATATTTGAGCATCAACAGAAGAACAAAGCACACTGTCTCTGGTCTCTGATTTACAGCTGCCCATGCCCAATGGCTCTGGGCAGAAGGCTATAAATAAAATTAATATAAATGGAAACAATGCACCTATAAATTGTGTTGCAGGAACCTCCAATTGCCTTTTAGAGGAAATCCCCAATAAAATGCTGTTTGGCAATCCATTTGAGGGAGAAGGGGCCGTCCATCATCCTGGCAAAGTCAGTGAAGTGAAGGACAGGCTAACTCGTTGGAATATTTTAAGTATGAAAATTAGCTGATTCCACGGAAATCCACTCTTTGGTGTTATAGCTGTATTGGAAGGTCCTCTTTTTCTTTTTTCTCTTGTTGTTAGTGCTATTTTTTTCCAGGTGGAATAAAGCTGTCAGTCGAAACTGCAGATTTCTTTTTTATTTCTGAGTCAAATCCCGAGCTTTTGATTGTAGAAAGTGGTGGTGGCCTAAAGGGGTTGGGTTTGGGCAGAAAGTACAGTCTCATGCAGCCTATGTAAAGGAGAGACAGCCCGTGTCTCATGGTGGTGCTGGAGACCAGGGCTAGAGGTGGGTGAAATGTTAGATGACAGGGTAAGGCATGTCACATGTCATAACAGAGTCACCTTGTTTGTCTTGATCTTGTGTGTTTGGGGCTGGAGTGGTGGCTCAGTGGTTAAGAGCACTCACTGTTAATTGCAGAGGACCTGAGTTTGGTTCCCAGCACCTTCACCCGTGAAGCCTCATAACTGCCTAGAGCTCCAGGCCCAAGGCATATGACTCCCTCTTCTGGTCTCTGTGGGTACTACACAGACTCACAGTCCACATACATGACTTGAAAAATAACAACAAGAAAGAAAGCTTGATTCTTAATTCTTTCTTTCCTTTACTTCCCAGTAGATTCTGTAACATGTGATGCAGGAAGGGATGGGGTAGGGAAAATGGTGTGGACTGGTGGTTCAGTTGCATGGAGAATGGCTGCGTGTGTAAATGGGGCCTGGGGACAACAAAGCATGCATGCAGTTTGAGATCTTGTCATACCAGGAGTGCGTTCTGCCGCTTGCTGGCCTGTGCTGGTTGGGAAGCCTAGCCTCCATGCAATTTGGAGCTGTCTGGCTAATGGAAGATAACCTGTTTTACAGCCTGATTTATACGTTTGATGGCAGGCTCTGGTCCCCATATTCTCACATTAAAGCACGATTGTGACTTTGACTTGGCCATGCTCATGGGAAGTGTTGTTACTGCTGATGGTCACAGGGCAGGTTCCATCTTAAGGCTTGTAGTAGTAACCTCTCAGGAAGACCAGTCCTGGGACAACCTGAAGTTGAATCAAGGCAACTGTTCATTGGCTGTACAAGGTCGAAAACTAGATATTAACCCAGACCAGCAGCAACTTGCCTGCAGGCACAGTGTCCCATGCTGAGCTGTCCAGACCCTCAAGGGCTGTAGAGGTGAAGGGACCCACTTCAGTGAGTGAGAAAGGCTTGTGCTGAAAGGAGGGAAGAGGCAATCTAGCTAGACTAACAAGGAGGGAAGGTGGTACAGGCAGAGAATCTGGGCTTCAGTGGGCCCACAGATTGGGGAGGAGTGTTGAAGTCAGGTGGAGGTGTGAAGAGTCTGGAAAAGGAGCAGTTAGCTGCTTCTAGCCTGTGGCTCCTGACCATTGCACTTTCTGGATGAGCTGAGGTACGAGGATTTCTGGCAGGGGAGCTGGGTTTTCAACCCTATTCAGCCCTGGCCTCTGAGTGGGCTGAGCCCCAGCAGAGGAGGGCAGGCACAAAGCTCATGTCTAGATTAAGGAGCATGCACACAGCCTAAAGCATCAGAGGGAGCCAGAGGGTCTGAGGGAAGGTCACATGGATGTGGCAGTGCAGGGTGGTGGTCAGGACACAGAGGAGCTGTGTGCTCTCGAGGGAGGTCTCAGCATTCAGAGAGAAATATAAGAATGCACAGAGAAGAAGGTAAGAGCTTACGACCCTGACCCCAAAGCCAGCACCGCCCAGTGAGTGCCCCTTCAGCTTTGGAGTTCTGTATTATTATTGGAAACATTTATATAGTATACATGCCCGTGAGTGTGGTCTATGGTGTGTGTGTGTGTGTGTGTGTGTGTGTGTGTGTGTGTGTGTGTGTGTATGTGAGGTTCTTTCTTTCCACCATTTGGTTCTGGGGATTGAACTTGGGTTGTTGGGCTCCCTTGCTTGCTCAGCCATCTAGCCAGCATCTGATTTCAGTCTGCAGTGAAGGTGAGAATACAGAGAAGGGCTAGCCACCATGGGCTGCTGACCCAGAGCACTGAGGGGATCACAGGGCTGATGGGGCAGGGAAGAGAGGCTTTAAGGCAGATACTGTCACAGCAATAAAAGGCATATAATAGGGAACAGGGGCAGGGCTCCCCAGTGACTGCAACTCAACAGAGCACTGTGTTTGTAGGAATTGCCTATTGGAGTTCACCAAGGGACCTGTCCTTGAGCCTTATAGGCTGCTACACTTGCAGACACCCCTCCTAGACCACGTGTCCTTCTAGCAGCCCCCCAAAGCAAGTGCCCTCTGAGGTCATCTTTTCATTCCCTATATACAGTTCGTGGCCTTCACTGATTGTGAGCACACAGCCAGCCAACTCTGACTTCACTGGCTTGGGAGACAGAACCTGACTTTGAACACTTACAAGCACTACCTTAGGGGAAATAAACAGGCGCCTCGCCTCGTAGCACCTGCGCTGTGCATCCGTCGGTGAGGTCTTCTCTCAGACCCGACTGGCAGAGGGGGCTGCAAGTGGATGCATCCGTCGGTGAGGTCTTCTCTCAGACCCGACTGGCAGAGGGGGCTGCAAGTGGAATGTTTTACTTACAGGTCCTCTTGTGCTGTTCAGTCTTTGTCAACTTGACGCCAACTACAGCCACCTTGTAAGAGGAACCCTCGCTTTAGGAGTTGCCTCCATTGGCTTGTCCCCTGGCTAGTCTGTGGGACATTTTCTTGATTATGAGTGCTGTAGGAGGGCTCAGGTCCTGGGTGGCATAAGGAAGGAGGCTGAACAGGTCTCGGGAACAGCAGCATCCTTTGGGATTCCTGTCTCTACTCCTGCTGGGGTTTCTGTCCTGACTTCCTTAGTAGTGCACCGTGACTGGGTAAGCTAAATAAACCTGTATCTCCCAAGTGTTTTGCCACAGTAACAGAAGGCCAACTAGGAAACCCTGAGAAGAGCTTTCTCTGAAGCTACTCAGCAAAAGTATGTAAAAATGGCTACCTAAGACTGCAAGGAGAACAGAGACAATACTAAGGAGACATGGAATAAGCACACGAGTGTTCTAGTCACACATCCCACAGCAATGGAGGCCTGCACGGAGGGTCCAATCACTGTGTTATAGAAGCTGAGGGACCAGTGAATAAGACTTTACAGTTGATGTAAGAAAACAGAAAACAGGGACGAACAAATTGAACCGTTTAACAGACAGACAGACAGACAGACAGAAGTCACAACCAAACTTGAGAGCTATAGCTAAGCCATATGGCTGAAGTAGGAAGTACGTCAGGAGCTTCAGCACTAGGCTCTTCCAAGCAGAAGGAAGCTCAGACAGGCTGTGTGCAGTTACCCACCAGGAGAGTAGGAATGGTAAGAGTGAAGCCCGCACTGGGGCTCCCTGGGCCCAACGGTGAACCGATAGAAGAGCCACAGAGGCACAGCACGCTGGAAAGAAATGCTCACTGGAACCTCTCTGGCTGGGGGACACCAAACCTCAAGTCCACTGAACCTCACACCGTTAATATCCAGAGAGAATTCTGAAAGCAGAAGCAAAAGCAACTTGTCCTCTACAAGAGAGCTTTACAAGACTTACCAGAAGGTTCTCAACAAAAACTGTGACCTGAGTCATGGGATTATACATTCAAAATATCCCATGAGAAACAAACCCGCTAGCCCGGGATACCCCACACTGGCCAACCTGTCTTTCAGAGATGGAGGTGAGACTGGGATTTTCCCAGAGAATGGAAAGAGGATGCCCATCATGTGGCCTGCTTTTTGGACAGAAGCTCCAGGGAGTTCACCTTGAGTCAGCAGAGTGAGCAAAGAGGAAGGCTATCACTGTGAAGTTCAGAGTCACGGGAGTTCTCTCAAGGTGTAGAGTGACTTGCAGAGCCTAAAGGAGCTGGAAGGAACTATGGGCCCCAGACCCTTCCTCTCTGCCTTTGGCCTCCTGGATGTGAGGTAATGGTGTCCTTCCTTTTGTGCTGCCACCATAATGTGCTGTTTGTCACAGGTCCTAAAGAAACAGCACTGATTGATGGTAGATTAAATCTCCAAACTGAGTCTAAAAAGATTGTCTTTTTCTTTCCTAAGGTTGACCCAGAGCCACACATGCTAGGCAGGTTCTGCCACTGAGCTGCATCCCCAGCCTAGACACAGTTGAGCAGAAAAGTTGCTCATGCTGCTCTGGAACTTGCTCTGAAGCCCAGGCAGGCCCAGAGCATGATGCTCTTGACTCTGCCTCCCCAGGCCTGGGCCTGTTCCTTGGCATTAATATCTCGGGCATTTGTTACAGCAGTGCCAGATGGATTACTGCCCTGCCATCAGCTTCAAAAGACTGTTGTTCTTTATGATACCCTTTAAGCTCTATGATGTTTTATGTAACCACAAAGAAAAACCTTTAATTGATATAAAAAAATAAAGAATCACAGCTTCTAGTACTACCAGACAACTACAACAACAAAATCCGACCCAACACCAACCGCAACAAAACAAGAAGCTGAGCCACAACAAATCTAACAAATTGAATGAAATGAACGATCTCTTCTGACCACTCTGCTATAAAACTGGGAGTCAGTAATCGGAGGAAAAGTCACAAATAACATGGTAATTAGACAGCACATTCTCAAACAACCAGTCAGCTAGAGAAGAGAGCAAAACAGAACTTAGATCAGAATGGAGACGCAACATCCAGTGCTTAACGCAGTGCAGCCAAGCTGGCCAAAGAGGCCAATTTATAGTGGTAAATGCCGACAGAAACATGATCTCAAGTAAACAGATGAACTTTGTATTTTAAGTTAAGAGGTAAAATAAACTAAGTTCAAAGAGCAGGGAGAATAAATAGCCAAACTAAGTGTGTGTGTGTGTGTGTGTGTGTGTGTGTGTGTGTGTGTGTAAAAGAAAATTAACACATTTTTATCTAGACTAGTCAGGTTGAGGAGGGGACTACAAATAAAATTAAAAGTAATAGGAATCATTAAAGCCTGTAGCACACATTCAAAGGGTGATGTGAGACTACTGTGAACAGTTAGATACTGGATAATAAAAGGATGGGTTGGTTCCTAGGGTACACAACTTCCATGGACCACGGGAGATAGGATACATGCACAAACCAGTAAGGAGATAGAGATGAAATCAGTAGTCACAGACTCTCTCATCAAAGAGCCCAAAGCTAGGCAGCTCCACTAGTGATTTCCCCACAGTTTTAAGGAATAATTAAGTTCTTCCTAAATTCTTCTAAAAAATCCAAGTGAGGGGAACAGTTCTACACTTGAATTACCTGATGAAAAGCCAGAGAAGTACACAGTGAGTCAGGAAAACTGCTGGCATCATCCCTGTGAACACCGAAGTGCACATCCTCAACAGAGGCCTGAGAAATGGAATTCAGCAGTACAGTAACAGGATCTAACACCCTGATCCTTCAGCATACACACATCATCAAATGTGACAAGTTTCAGTAGCAGAATGAGGGAAAAATTAGCACAGGACCATCTCAGTAGCTGCTGAAAAAGCCTTTGACTGAAGTCAGTGTCTTTGCATGATAAAATAACTTAGTAAATTAGGTATAGAGTATCCATTAACCACCACCCCTCTCACCTCCCTGGTCAAAGAGACACCTCGTTGATGGAATTGTTTTTACATCAGTCGGGCAGAGCAGAGGGCAGTCCTTTGTTCGTCCTACCTAGCTTGTTGGGCGTGGTGGCCTGCGGACACATAACAAACCTGTATTCCTCCCCACAGCTGGAGTGGGCCATAGACACACAGAGCCCTGCCTGACACTATACAGTGCAGCAGAGGAGGAGGAGGAATACAGACCGTGGACCACCATGGCACCTACAGACCTGTCTCTAGCCAGTTATAAATCCACTTGCCAGAGGATGTCACCCAGGGGCCTGCCAGCAGTGAGGCCAGCCTGCAGCAGGAGCCACCACAGTGTGCGAGTATGTTCTAGAGAGATGGGAGAGAAAGATAAATGGAGTGGCCTGAGTTTTATGGAGAGAGACGGAACTGGACACTTGAGAGTGGAGTGGCCAGCCCCATCACCTGGGACCGTGGTGAAATCCCAGTCTGAGCTGCCACTGAGTGCCATGTCTGAGTCCATGACTACACAGTGCAGGGGTCACTGTCAGCGCTGTGGCTCATATTACTACTAGAGAACCAGGAGACTTCCCTGGTCAGAGCAGCTGCCAGGGACCAAGCAGATGTCCAGGGGCTGTGTAGAACTAGTCCTGCCCCTCACTGGCTGCTGCATCCAGAGAGCTGGTCCTGTCTCTTACTGGGCAGCACATGGAGAGCAGGGGCTCTATGCCTCAAACCAGGCAACACAGTGGAGTGAGCCCTGGTGGTGGTGGGGTGGGTGGGTAGTGGATAGGGTGGGTGAGCCGCCCCTTAGAGAGAGCATGGGAGAGCTGGCCCCAACACTCCTCTACCTTAAGGTGATATGGGTATAGAGGTGATGCCTGCCCACCTCACCCTTCACCACTTGTGGCAGTTGGGAGAGCTGGTTCTGCCCACTTCCTGGCTGTAGCATTTGGGAGAGCTCACCTGGGCAACACAGTGGAGCTGGCCCTCATGGCCAAGGCATGGGTGAGCTATCCCTGAGAGTGTAAGAGCAGGAGAGGTGATCTAGCCCCTCACAGACTGCAGTATGTTGGGAAGTTGCCCCTGTGTTGACTGAGCCTCCGAGCAGAGCTGGCATGGGTGCGGGAGAGTGGGCCCTGAAATCTCAGGAGCAGGAGAGCTTACATTGTCTCCTGCCAGTGGTGGCACTGGGTGGCTTAGCCAGAGCTGTGCTGGAGCTCTGCTTATGAGGATAAGAGAACCAGTGCACTGACCAGCTCAGTTACCACCCAGGCCCAGATCCAGGACTCTGAGTTGGCTCACCCCAAAATCTATAATGTTTGCAAATGGTTAGGATGTGCGAAAAGCCTGGTCCTGTTGATCCAAAGCTGCAGGATCTCCAGGACACTGCACAACAGTGGAATAACCAGGAAGAGTCATGGTGAGGATCCAGTATTGATGATGGTGTCATAGAAGCCAGAGACCTCCAACCAGACCAGTGACTCAGTGCAGTGGACATTTGCAAGTGAAGATGTGTGGACAGGGCCGTATACTGTGGGGCACAATGCGACATACCAAGGCTTCCACTGTGAGTTGTTTTCTATGCTGTGTGTGTGTGTGTGTGTGGGGGGTTATTTTGGGAGGTTGATTGTAAGGGCGAAAGGAGATGAATGGGACTGGCCTGTATGATGTGAAACTCACAAAGAAACAGTAAAAAGTTAAGAAGAAGAGAAGTATACACAGCAAGGGCTGTGCAGGACAAGCCACCATTAGCCCCGAGCCTGATGATGAGACATTGAAAGCCTTTCCTCTAAGGTTAAGAACAGTACAAGAATTCACCACTACTGTTAGCACAGCAGTGGAAACACTAGCCAGGACAGAGGGTAAAGGAGAAAGGCAGCAACCCCCAGCTAAACCCAGGGCCTCTAACCAGAAAGGAAGCAGTCAAATTGAGTGGTACACGTCTATCCCCATCTGCCCATCTCTAGCTAGCCCTCCATCAATTTGGGGATGCATTTCAAAGTGAGATGTGTATGTTAATTTACACCTAACTGCAGTGTACATACTGTTGGCTAGATACAGATTTTCTGGAGAAAGTAAACATTACACATGAAATGCTCAATCTCCAGCACAATACTCACTTGATGAGTTTACATCACAAACTCGAGCCTAGCCAGTATCCCTTCTGGAAGTGCTAGAGAGCTCTTTTGCAGCGTACAGACTATGCAAACAATCCAGTGAGTATCCTTGGTAGACTGGCATGGAAAGGAGGGGTGAGTGTCTTGACAGGCATGGTTGTGGGGAAGTGCACAGAGGCTGTGCAGCATAGATGAAGCCTGTGTGCTAACAGGAAAGCAGAGGAAAGAACAGCGGGACTTGGGTCCTGATTCTACTAGACTGTGGCATGACTTTGGTTCCTAGGTTACTTTCTGCAAACCAAGGAAGGCACTTGGCTGGGATGTACTCTGTCCCACACACTCAGGGGAATTGTTATGTCCAAAACTTCTCTCAGCCCAGTCCTTCACCTTTGAGCCAGTTCTTAAGCTCTCTAGGCTTTAGCTTACTTGTTGAGGACATCGTCTATTGTGGTGTGGTGACCATGGGGTCCAGCGCATTCTGTTATTTCTCACTAGAATGAGCTAAGAACACCAGCTTCTCTGTGCCTCACCATCCTCTCCTGTCAGATGGGAATAATGGTAACACAGCTGGTTGGATAGGTTAGGGGTAGGTAGTGTGTTAGATAGTGGTGATACCCTTGGTTAGCTGTGCTGGGAGCAGCTGGTATATTAGATGGTGGTGCTACCTGCTGGCTGGTTGAATTGGGAACAGGCAGTATGTTAGGTACGGACAGTGTCCTTGCTTAGTCATGCTCTGAGCAGTCAGTATATGACGTGCTGGTGAGATACCTGACTGCTTGGGTTACTAGCAGCCCTGACTCCAGAAGGTCCTCAGGGTAGCACTTACACACTGCTGTGCTTCGTGTATGCAGTGGCTTGGTGTCATTCTGTGAAGTGAGAATGGAGCCAGGCATGGCGGTGCCTACTTTTATGCCTAACACATGGAAGGTGGTTAGAGGCTAGCCTGGTCTACAGAGTGAGTAGGCACAGTGGCTGCCTCATTGTGTTTTCTAGGCTGCTTAGCCTGGGTGTTGAGTTATGGAGACACTGTTGGCCTTCTTCCCCTCTTTCTGAAGTGTGGGGCTGTAGGTTGTGTGCCATGTACATGTTAGGCAAATGTTCTGCCCCTGTGCTATGTCCCCAGCTGTGTGTTTTACAGTGTCACTGTGAAGATTCTTACGTCACTAAGCTGCGTTTGTTATCACCACACAGGAGTCCAATGTAGACCCAGGATGCCTTTAGTGAAACAAGCTGCCATAGGGATCCCTTGTTCTGTCCTTAGCTTCTAGGGACTTTTGGGATGCTCTCAGAGAAGGGCTATTGGATCCATTATCTGTTTGGAGGGTATCAGGCAAACAGAGCTGTGTTACCTCCTGCTTCTCTGGGATGACAAAGGTCAAGTTTCTCTCCTATTAATGAAAGGAGTTGCATCTGTGGAGCTAATTCACCTTCGAACAGACACTGACAGGCAGCAGCGAACAACACCCTACATTCTCACATGATCTGTAAGGGCAACTGCATTCAATTCATCCCATAACAGATGCCAGTTCCCTACTGTGGTGGGGCAAGAAAGCATTTGGAGGGTGTTAAGAAATCTCAGGCTGGATACAGCAAGGCATGATTCCACTGTCTCTCTCTGGCCTGTCACTTGCAAAAGAGGACAGTCTTGGGCTGGGTGGGCTGGCCTCATTGTGGTGCAGATTTGAGGGCAGGGTGCGGTGGGTGTGGGGACTGAACTCTTATTCAATCCTTCTGGGTCCTCTGGGCAAAGTCCACTGAGACTCCTTTCTGCATCTCCCTGCTTGCCATACTTAACTGCCTGCAGGCCTTGAGCTTTCGTCCACATGCTGCTGCCTTTCCCTGGCTCCCTGGTTTGGAGAGGTTTGCATGAATAGCTCTAGTGAGGTGACTGCTGAGAGTCTGCTTATCTTGGTGTATCTACCCTCAGGGCTTCATAAACACCTCCTCTGTACCATGTAACAACCATGGGGCTAAGGCTTCAGATGGACACATTTCAAAGGTGGTTGGGTATGAGAACTGGGAGAGTTATGAGTGGAATAGACAGACCAGGAGTACAGCTCAGTTGGGATGCCAGGCCAAGGCTACTAGGTAATTCCTAAACAGGGCTGACCTGAGTCAGATCTTCCATCTGGGCGCCTATAGGGTCTGTAGCTGGACCCATGCATGTGTATGACAGTCTCAGCATCCCTTTGGGCACTATAGCAGTTGATGGACAGAGCCGCATGTTGAACTGTGGCTGGGAAGCACTGTGAGCTTGTGGCTCTAAAACTGACCCTGGAGTGGACAGCAGCGGAGCATGTTGGGTCAGACATGGTCACAGCCTTGTCCAGGGGTCACCAGTGGCCAGGTCTTAAGTTCTTGTTGATTCTGCTCTAGAACTCTGGAGAAGACAGCTCTGCTGGGCCGGCAGCCCGGGGGCTCTGGTGTCTGGGACTCTGTAGTCTTTGGATCTGCGCTGTCTGCAGGCAGTAGTTACCTGGGTCAGGAGAGAGACATTGCTGAGAGGAGGACTGGCCTTCATTTTCTGATTAGTGAAGAAAAGACCCAAACAGTGGGATACTGAGGTTTTTAATCAATTGTTTCCGGATAAATACCCAACTTTCTCTCATCTCAGCTGATTAGATCCCATCTTTGTGTTGCCGACTGACGGATGTCTGCACTCAGGCGCAGGCTTGTGTCTGACTGAGTCTCAGTCGTGTACATGTATTCTGAATAAGCCTTTTGTTCCATTGAGAAGATTAAGGGCAGTATTTGGTTGGGAAAATTTTAATGAAGCACCTAACAGGGCTATTATTCATTTTTGAAACAAGTTGCTCTGGTTACCATAGTGACATTAAACCTTTTATTAAATGTTTTCCTTTCAGCCTTGAGTAAGTTTTTGGGAAATGCTGGTGGGGGAGCTGCAGATCCATAGACCTGGCATCTGGAAGGGATTTTCTGGCTCTGCCGAGTTAAATCATTCAGGGAATTTATGTTATAGGAACATAAAGCTTATAAATCTAGTTTATCATATCTATCATTTAATTGTTCATGCAAGCCAGCTCTTCATGTAGCGATTTACAGTAATCTCAGTGAAATAACAGTTTTGTGTCACAAAATGAATAATGCATGCAGAGAAATTGTTGAGCTCCTTAAAATCATTATGCTCAAAATATTAGGCTCTTATTTGAAAGTGATAGAGTGATGATGGCGTGGAGGCTGCAGGCTGGGGACCTCTGAGTGGGTCGCCATCCTCAAGCTGGTGCTCCGGCTCCCAGGAAGGAAGTGGCGCAAGGCAGCTTCGGAATGACCTAGTGTCTTGCCGCAGTTCCTGCTTGCAGCAGCCAGCCGGGAACTGGCAGTGCCGGGCCTGTGGGTGGGCTGGGGTGTTGGCTCAGAGGGAAACGTTCTGTGTTAAAGGATGAGAGGTTTCGGAGACATCCATCTGTCTGGGACAAGAAGCGCGTTATATTGCCATTAGTGCTGTTGCCAGGCCACCCCTGCAGAGTTTGCCACTGAGGGTCTGTGGCTGGGCACCTTGCTCTTTCCTTTTCTCTTATGTGTTTGCCAGCAGCACACATATGCTACAGGTAAGCAACCCTGTCAGATGCCGAGGTGAACGGCAGTCACTGCTCTGACGTTCAGTGGCTCCTTGTTAGCACGGCCATCCATCCCATGTGTGCATATCATTGGGCTGGTGACAGCCTCCTTCTCAGGACATTAGATCTTTGAATGGGCACACTAAGAAATGTGGATGATCCTGGGGTGCCTGGGTGTGAGAGGGAGGCGGCTCCTCACCAGAAGGGGGAGGCTCTGCTGCTCAGGAAGCAGGAGTTTTCCAGGACGAGAGCATCATCAGTCATTGTCAGAAGGCCTGTGCCTCCTTTACCTTCTCTCTCA
The DNA here is from genome assembly GCA_902729485.2 of Mus minutoides. NCBI lineage: Eukaryota > Metazoa > Chordata > Mammalia > Rodentia > Muridae > Mus > Mus minutoides. Next base: position 1,757,077 of record LR749587.1, read on the forward strand.
CCTTAAAAAAAAAGACCTGCGTTATGAAAAATTTCAGCCACACACAAAGGTCAAGCGAACATGCAATGAATCCAGGACGCTAGTCCCCGACATTCAGTGACTGTCAGTTTTGGCCACGGTCGGCTCATCTGTCCCTCTTTTCCTTTTTCTTTGCTGGAGTGTTTCAAAGAAAATCCCAGACATCATGTCATCTCACCTCCCTGTACTTCAGTATGCATGAAAAAAACCTCTACGTCTCCTTCTATTTTCAGAACATGGTGCTGCCAGGAGCCCCTCAGACAGGCCTCTCTGAGCAGAGACTGTGGGGAACAGGCAGGTCCGGCCTGTGCCTTCCAGGCTATCTGCCTTCCTCACACTCATGGACTGGTGTGGTCTTGGGCTGACTGCGACTTGGGCTGAGGTCTCAGGTTGACAGAAACCATTTGGAAGGAATCTAATCGTGCCTTGAGTGGCCTCATAGCCTAGGGACGTGCGGTGTGTTCTGAAGATTTAGTTTGAAGAAGAGATGTTGCTTAGGAGACCAGGAGGCAGGGTGACTTGTGCCGGGGTGTTCTGTTCCATGGTCCCTCGGTCCTACAGTCCTGCTCCAGGTTCCCACGCTCATGACTCATCATGGGTCTTGGGTGTGGACTGGCCAGGTCTATCTTGTGTCTTCTTTTCCTACCTGTGAAGGCATCTTCTTCTTCTTCTCCTCCTCCTCTTCTTTCTCTTCCTCCTCCTCTTTCTCTTCCTCCTCCCTCCCCTCCTCCTCCTCCCCCCTCCTCCTCTTCCTCCTCCTCTCTTCCTCGTCTTTCTCTTCTTCCTCCTCATCCTTCCTCCTTCCTCCTTCCTCCTTCCTCCTTCCTCCTCCTCCTTCCTCCTCCTCCTTCCTCCTTCCTCCTTTTGCTCTTAGGTTATCCTTGCCAGGTTTGCTGGTGATGCCTGTGGTTCAGTGTCTCCTGAGTTAGGACTTTGGAATTTCTTATGGTAAGGTGCACATATTCACCTTGGATTTGAGCCTACCAGGCACTGTGATTCACTGGAGACAAGTGTGCCCCCTCATTCTCGAGAGAGAAAATAGCATTTCAAACATTTCAAGTTTCAATTCAAAGTTGACATTTATAAACAAAACATCTAAAAAGCATGTTAAGGTCCAGTTCTGAGGGACCTTGGGAAACAGTTTACAGCTTGAGAACAAGTGAGCGAGCCAGAGAGTGAGAGTGAGAACATGCGTGCTCACAAGTGTGGGTGTCTGTATAAGAAATACCAAATGAGAACTTCCCGGGCACCTCCTCACTGGTGGGCCTTCTTCCTGGGTGGCAGTCTTGTTTCAGAGTGGGGTGAGAGCTTGTTTATTATTTGAAGGATGGCTTTGTCATGGAGGGCTTTGCTCATTATGAGTGGCTTGATACATTTCCTCGGTATGCAGGACCTCTGATATTTTCACTCCCTCAGACAGCGTGGAGGAGGGACTTGACAGGAGCTCTTGAAGTATCCTCATGGAGATTAGGGTCTGCCTAGGCCCCTGCAGGTGTAAATCTCAGGTTGGCAGCTTTCCATCAGGGACCCTGAGAACCGCAAGGGGTTGTCTGCTGTGGAGAGACCGTGCTTCTGTAGCTAGCTGGGGTGCATTCTAGGCCCATAAATTGGCCCGTGATTAACTGCAGTGGTTTTAAAAGCAGGCTGCATGTGAATTTTAAGTAATGCCTCATTGAGACAGCTACTTGAGAACAGGCTGGGGTCCTCAGAGCTGCGGGGTGAGCTGGGCCAGGGTCACTAACCCTGTTCTGCAGACTCTCTGCCAGCACTGCAGACAGCCAAGCCAAGTTGGGCTCTTTGCTAGATATTTATCACTTCTTCCTCCATGACAGGGCCTTTTGGTTGCTGTAGCTAGCGCTGTAAGATGATGTTTATGCTGTTTCTCTATATTACTTTTTTATTGTGTACTATTTCTGTTGTAAATAGTCATAAATATGCTTACAGTTTTGACTGCATTATGACATGTTGCTGTAAGTGTTCACATACACTTTGGGTTACAAGGCTGAGCAATTTTGTGTTCTTATAGCATTTCTCCTGGTGTGTGTTAGTCTCTGGTAACAGTGTCTGGTCCCTTCCTTTCTGAACCATTGGGCATGTCAGGGTCTGTGGCCTCTGATCCCATTCCCTTCTGGGGCACTTCCAGCACACCCTTGGCCTTTACCAGCCTGGTGTTGACTAAGGCGCAGTCATTGAGATCTTTATTAGGGAACACCTAAGCCAGCTCGCTTGTCCATCAGGCCCTTCTCCCAGCCTGGAATGGTTGTTGAGAGAGGCTGGGCAGTGGGCAGTAGCAGAGAAAACAGAAGAGTATTAGTCATGTGATCCAGCTTACTTAACCCATGCTCCTTTAGGACCACTGTGTTCTTAGACATAGAGCAGCTGTGATTATCTGCTTTGAACTTTTGTGTTATGTAAATTGTGTGGCAATAAAAGAGTTTAAATTATGTGCCTTTTGGCACTTGTCATGGGTCATGTCCTATCCCTCAGGGAGGTTTTGGTTTCTTGCATGGGAGGGGATGGTATTAGATGGTAAGCCCTGGGTGGGAAGACTGAAGATAGTTTGTGTGTTGCTAGCTACTTTACTGGTTCAGACCTGGGCTGGGTATCTCTTATGGCCTCTCATGTGTCCCTGTGCTTGTCCTGGAGTCCCTTCACAATGTGAAGATGGTTGGCTTGGGCTGTGTACAGAGCCAGCATGGGTTCTTCTGCTTTAGAAGGCAAAACCTAATCTGTCCTCTTTGCCCATGAGGCAAAATGCAAGTCTGATGAGCTTTCCTCTGTGGCCCTAGATGTTGAATTAGAACAGTGACCAGAAGTCCACAGTTCACCACAGAGGGGATGAGCTATGTATGCACTGGGGAATGCACGCACTGGGGAAGAATCAGAAATGTAGATTCAGATGTCTGAGTTTATGGCTATTGACTGGGGGCGAAGGGACCAGGCAGGAGGAGGGCATTGCTCAGCACAGAGCAGCTGCTGATTTCTGGCCTTTCTGCTGTGCATACTTTTCCTGCCTGGATGTCAAATTATAGAAATGGGTACTCGAAAGAGAACAGTGTTAGCAAACCAACAGGGACTTCCCAAAGCCCTTCATTTTGCATATTCAGTGTTGGAAGTGCACACTTGGATGGGCTTCTTCTTAAAGGATGCCTTGTCTCACCATGTGGGGCTCCAGGGATGCTGAAGTGCCCCCCCCCCCCCAAGCCAAGGGCAAAGTCAGGATGAGATGTGCTTCCTGTACACTGAGTGCTTGGCTCTTTGCAGAGATGCTGTGGATGCTGTGTGGTCTGGCATCTCTTGCTGCCCAAGGGGAGGATAGCAGAGAGTCTAGGGTGCCTTGCCTGAGGCCGGTTCCACCACCAAGAGGCTGGCTAGATTGGAGCAGGATATCCATCTTTTTGTCCCACCTGAGCTCCTAGGGCTATACCAGTCTTGAGTGATACACCGTGCCACTTGCTGGGAATCTGGCTTTTATTCCCACTTTGCAGAAACAGAAAATTTGAAGGTATTCAAAGACCTTGTGTTTGCCCAGATGTTCTTGAGAGATGAGCTGGAGCCAAGAAGTCAGTTCAGTTTCCTGATTCAGAGAAAAAGAAACTGCTCCTAAACTCAGCCATGGATTCCAGCAGACATGAGTGAGTTCTCACCGGAGATGGATGGCTTTCAGGCCAGAACTGGACAGCTAGCTCACTGTCTGTTCACTGGGTACTACTGCTCTCTCTCTGTCTGCCTCTGAGGTTCTCTCCTCATTCAGCACATCTTGAAAAGCTTTCTCTTTAGACATCTGTGACATGTCTTCTGGGTGTCCCCTACCCCCTGAATGTTCCAGCGATGGTTCCACTCTCTTCTACCCTCACACCACATTTACTAAAGTGAGATTCATGACTTTTCTTTCACAAACTCTCTTGATTCTGAGTGGACATTTTTCAGCTCTTGGGCTTTTCCCATTGATACCCTTCTGGAGAGGACCTCTGCCTCGCTGCTGACTCGTTCCATCTGAAACAAGGCCAGTACAGTGTACAGGGCTCGGCCTTGGGCTGAGAGTCAGCCTCCTCATCTGTAAAGTAGGGACGGGAAACTGCCTTACAGGGTGGCATGTCACCACTGGGAAGTGACACGGCAGTGGCCATCGTGTGAGACTTCCCACCACAGGGACAGACACTCTTGAGGGGAATGTTTATTTATGTTCATGTTGCATTGAGCTCTGAGAACAATATGGCAGTTGAAGCCTGTGGCAAAGGCTGAGGGAAGCAGAGTGGAGTCAGCTGGAGTCAGCCGGAGCCAGGCGTGAGTTTACGCTCTCCAGTATGCATGCGACGACTCTTTTACTAGAGTGATCAACTGACTAGGGCAGTGTCTAGTCACTTCCCAAAGCTCACCAGCTACCACAGCGGCAGTGTGTGAACCTGCAGGGACATTGCATATCCAGTTGTGTTGGCAGGTGGCTGCAGGCCTTCCTTCTCTCTGTCCTCCCTCTTTCTCCTCTTATTCAGGTTAGCTGCCTTTGTTTTCTTTTCCCTCCCTCTCTCTCTCCCTCCCTCCCTCCCTCCCTCCCTCCCTTCTTTTTTTCCTTCCATCCTTTTTCTGAGATTCTTGTAATATAGTAACCTAGGTTAAGAATCCTCCTGACTCAGCCTCCTAGATTCTGGGATTAAAGGAATGTGTCACCACACCCAGCACTAGCTGCCATCTTGACCTGCTCTTTACATGGTAGGTGTCACTGGTCTTTTAGGGAAAAGCCTAATGGCCTTTGTCAACTCTTCCCCATGCCCGTTATAATGACAGCCAACCTGCCCCTGCTCTTTCACATGCTGGCCTAGTGTTCTCTGCACATCTGGGCTTGCCCTTGGTCAGAGCTCATTTCTATTGACCTGGGGTCAGTTTTCTCGCTTCTCCTTCTCCTTTGATTCATTCCCTTCCCTCTAAGGAGGGAAGTCACATGGAAATAGGACCTCCCCCTGCAACTTTCAGTCTTCCTTTGCTTCCAGAACAGAGCCTAACTTCCTGCTACTTAATGCCCTTTGGAATAGAGTCCTGCTTATACTTCTAAACAGCAAGAACCTGCTGGTCTGTCTGGATTGTACCTATTGCTCTCTTCAGATATGTGTGACTAGTAGCTATTAAAGTTGTGTTAAGATAATAGAAGGCTCTGAGGACAGAGCCACAGGAGGACACAGGGTGGGGCTTAGTGTTTGTTTCTTTTCTTTCCAGTTTCTGTGATCCCAGTGTCCTAAGGCTTTGGATCCTGTGGCAGCTAGAGTGTTTCCTGATGCTTGCCCACACACTGGTTAGCTCTTGTCCTGGAATGACTGCTCACTGTGTCTCACCTGTTGGCTCTGAGCAGTGTGTTGTCACATGGTTACCCATCTACTAGTGTGGATGGGAGCCTTCCGGGGCAGGGGCTCCTGGAGCCCTGTGGTGGTGTGAATGAAAATGGAGTCACAGGAAGTGGCCCTATTAGGAGTGTGGCCTTGTTAGAGGAAGTATGGCACTGCTAGTGGGCTCTCAGGTTTCCAAAGCTCAAACCAGACTCAGTGTCACTTTCTCTTCCTGCTGCCTGCTGGTCTGGATGTAGAACTCTTAGATTCTTCCTGAGCACCATGTCTCTCTGCATGCCCGCATGCTGCCATGCTTCATGCCTTGCCCATGACAGAGTATACCTCTGAATCTGTAAGCCAGCCCCACTTGAATGGTTTCCCTTAGAAGAGTTGCCTTGGTCATGGTGTCTTTTCACAGCAATAGAAACGTTAACTAAGACAAGTCTTTATTTCTTACCTGTCTCATGAGTCCACATTCTCAGGAAGCTTGTGACCAGAGTACACACTAGCCTGGAAGCAGGTCAGCTAATACTTGTAATGTGGGGCACAGGAGGCTCCAGGACCCTGAGAAGAGAGGGCGCTCACTAAAGCACTGCTTCCACCAGTAACATTGTGGTTCCCACAAAGTTACTCTTCTTGGGTCACTGGTGGACCTCTGGGTGGGAACCTGAGACAGACAATGTTCTAAACTAAAGTACTTTGTACCACCCTGAGCCTGGGTCTGCTCGGTGAGTTCTGGGCTGACGGATGGCGGCTCTGGCCAGGTCCTGGCAGCCCCAGCTGTCTCCTTGCCACCTGAGCTATCTTTCAGAGCATCACAGGTGACATCATTTGTAGGGACTGGAGGAATATGTTGCTCTGCCTTTGTAATGGCATTAGGTACTTACCTGAAGTTAATTGGCTTATCACAGCAAGGCTGTCTCTGGCCTTCTGCACATCTAGCTTCCTGCAAGCAGTCCCTTCAGTCATGTGGCATCCAGGGCATGTGCTTCCCAGCCTTCTAGGTAGTAGAAGTAAAGCAGTCAGAGGGAGTCCCTCTGGAATGCCCGGACACACCCCTGCCCTCCCATTGCTGTCCAGGGCTTCGGTCTGAGGTACTTCTGCAGATGGTGTCAGGATGGCACACTGGCTCGAGAGCTGGTGTGAGTGAGTGGGTGTGGAGGGCTGGGGTCTTAACCCTGTGCACAGATAGGACAGGAGCTGTGTTAGGAGCCTACACTCCTGCCTTTTAGTGTTGTGTGTGGTGGCATCAGTACAGGGGTGTACCCAGCCGCTGGTGCTGTCGTCACAGGTAGTTCACCTCTGTGGAGCAGGGCTAAGTACAGCACTCTCAGTTTTTTCTCTCCTCCGCCTTCCCTGTCTCGCTTACACACATACAAAATATTATAAATACACGATATTGTATGCTGAAATTCTTAGGAGGCCCAGGGTCTATCTTCAATGGCTCTTACCGGAAAGCACAAATGGGAGTCTCAAGCTTCTAATTTGTTTGCAAGGATTTAGATTTTTAACATGAAATAGCAGTAGCCTTTCCTTTAATTAAATGCCATGCAGCATTGGCTGTGAGATCAATGTATTGAAGGGAAAGCCAGTGTAATTAGACCTTGTGAAGTGACTAACAGGTGATTAGGGCTCTTGCCGGCTGGGAAGAAGGAGCCGATTCACAAGGCGCCCTCCTGTGCTTGCACTTTGCTTTCCTCACCCGTTCTCCTGTCTTCTGAAGGCCAGAGATTCTCCTGACCATCTTGGGTGTGTTCTCAGATACCTCTTGAGTAGCAACACACATTTAGGACCTTTAAGATAAAGAGCACCCCCCCACACTAAGTGTTTCACCTTTACAGGTCAGGCCAAAGGGAGGTCTGCAGGCTACAAATGGCTAGAGCTCTGATTCTCACTGCAGTGTTTGCATGTGTGTCGGGACAGAGCGGGTGTGGGAGGGAGGGAGGGAACTGAGGAAGAACCACTTTTTCTAAATGTGTTGTGATGGGTATTAAGTGCCTGTTTGTATTGTGCATGATTCCAGAGTTGCAGAAACAAAGCTATTGGCCCAGGGCTGGGAACATTTTAGATGATTCTGGCACGTGGGTTAGAGGAACCCTTCCACAGAGATCCACTCAGGATCACCTCCACCCACCTACCTCTTACTTGGTGAAGGGTGGAGTGTTCCCCGAGTTCCTCTTGGTATTCTGTACCGTCTGTCGGCTAGCTGCATCCAGATCCTGATGGCTTCTTCCATCCTGTGGGACCAGCCTTCCTCTGTCTGGAACAAAAGCTGCTTGCTAAGGCCTGGCCTTATACCTGCTGTTGCAAAGCTCCCATCTTCCAGATCTCCCTTCCTGAGGAGATGGCTAGATCACATACCACAGAATCCAGCATCTAAAGTATGTAGTTCACTGGTCTTCAGTGTACGCACATGCGTGGAGCTGTGCAGTCACCATCGTCAGTCTTGGGGCATTTTCACCACGTCCCTAAGGGAATATGTGCTCCTGAGTGTCATTTCCCATGTCCCACCTCTTCTTGCCTCAGCTACATAGCCACTGTTCTATCTCTTGTTTGGATTTGTCTATTGTGAGCATTTTTTATGAATGAAACCCTAAGTAGATAGTCTTTACAGACTAGCTTCATTCCCAGTGTTTCCACAGCCTATCCACAATGTCACATGCAGCCTTTGTTAATATATTTTGGTTGAATAGTTTACTCCATTGTATGCTTGTTTGGCTGTACCTTCCAAAGATCCCTGAGTTAATATTTGGTCCTCTCAGCCTGTGGTACTTTTGGGGTAGGGTACACTGAACCTTAAAAGACGTGGTACCTACTGGATCTCATGGTCTGTGGGAATGTGAGGACCCCAGCCCTTTTCTTTCCTCATCTCTCAGCATGGCTGTGAACAGTTCTGTGAACAAGTGACCCTTATCTCGTAGGAGCTTGTTGTCTTAGGGGTTGCCACAGTGGAAAGCTGACAGGCATGATGTGCAGGCTTCAGTCTGTGTGTCCATTCATCCTCTGATGGGCATGGATGTTTCTGCAATGTGTCCAGTAAGCAGCCCTGTGGCGACTGTTCAGATGCACATGCCTGTAAGCCTCATTTCTGGTGCTCTCGGATAGGTATTGAGGGTGTCTAATGTGCTGAGGACTGGCAGATCATTTTCTCTTGTGCTATTTTTCACACTTATAGTAGCGCAGAAGGGTTCTAGTTTTCTTGAATTTTAAAATTTTAGCTTCTGCGTGTGAAGTGGCTCCTCCTGTCAGTGTGGTTTTGAGTGTCTTTTCATGTGCTTATTGGCTGTCTGTATATTTCCATGGATAAATGCCTCTTCATATTCTTTTCATTTTCAATTGGCTGCATGTCTGCTTATTATCGACACTCATGGTATTTGCTGTATTTTTTTCTTTTCAGTACTGGGGTGTGGCGGGTGTCACATCCCAAGCTTTATGCATGTTGGGCACACACTCCATCTCTGAGTTCTTGGCCAGTCAGCTCTTATGAAAGCCTACTCCTGACATTTAGTAATACTCTTGTGCTCAGGTTGGCTTCTGTGAACAGGTCCTATAGGTTGGGGGCAGCAAGAAAGCTGGAGATTTCAGGTCATGTGGTATCTGCTTCCTGGTCTGACAGCTGAGACCTATGTGTAGCTTGGGTAGCAACAAGCTGGGTCCGGGGTCTGGTGACACAGGCTGGTGTTCAGCAGTCACAAGCAGGTACTTCTGTAGTGTCCTTGTCTGGACACCTTCTAGAGGCTTCCTCCACTGGTACAGAGGAAGAGCAGCCAGAGAGGAGGCTCTTAGCAATGACAGCAGAGGGATGATTCTAGGAGGACTTGGAAGAGATGGTTTTAGCATCCTTGCTGGTAGGCTGAGAAGAGATGGGACATCTAGGAAAAGTGACACAGGTACTGTTTCCCTACGTGGCCCTCAAAGCAGCTTTATTTCAGGAGGATTTGTTCCCTACTGATTAAGGCATGTTCTTTGTGTGTACAGTATTAAGAAAATGTTCACAGTGCTGTTCAAAGTAGAAAAGCATCAGTTAGAATAATAACTTATGACAGAAAAGACTTCCTGGGGCACCTGCTTGGTAGGTACCAGCAAGCAGGACAGACTGGCATGTTTCTAGAGATTTACATTTGAGTCACCATAGTTTGTGGCAGCATAGTGTCCCTGCTGGTATCTGCCCTCTTGCAGAAGAGAAGCCTCTTGTGGGCAACTAGCACATGTGTTATTATTCTGCCATGAAGTCCTTGGGCACAGCCCCTATGTGGTCTTGCAATTAACGCTAGAGGCTTCCTCAGGTGAAGTGGCTGTTCAGAGGTTTTAAAAATCTGATCAAGTAGAAGTTACCCCAGTCTATACCCACAGTAGACTGAGAGCAGCTGTGTGCCCAGTCCTTTGGGTTATAGTTCATTTACAATTTAATCCAACCTTATTGTGAAGGGTTTCTTTCTCTTTTTAAATTTTTTTTTAATTTTTTTGGTTTTTGGAGACAGGGTTTCTCTGTGTAGCCCTGGCTGTCCTGGAACTCACTCTGTAGACCAGGCTGGCCTCGAGCTCAGAAATCCGCCTGCCTCTGCCTCCTGAGTGCTGGGATTAAAGGTGTGCGCCACCATGGCCCGGCTAGGGGTTCTTATTTTAACATGTAGTTCCTTGATGATATCCAGACTTTTGTGTAGCCACTGCTGTTTGTTCCAGAAATCTTCATTTTTTCCCCCCTGGGCTCTTTGCCTTTTAACTTCTGTATGTGCTCTTTATGTGTGAATTCTGTGATCCTTTCCATATGCTACATGAAACTGTCTCACTGTTTTAATAATCTAGATCCTTTCTTTGTTGCCTCCTGACTTGTATATTTAGCTTATTGATGTTTTTATTTGTCGTTTCTGAGATTCATGTTTCATTTTGGAAGGCCTTTCGCCATTAAAATATAGCAGAAGATTCTGTTCCCCTCTAGTGCCTTAGCCTTTTTCTTACACAAAGCAGCAGCCAGGCTACCCTCATTTAGGCTTGGTATCATTCAGACCTTGCTTTTGTCATAAGATCCAGACTCTTTGTAGAAGTAGGTGCAGTGTCATGTGAATGCCGCATTATCACATCTCAGTGCTCATGTGTGCACAGGCTTGATTTTTGAACCATTTTCCTGCCTCATGGGGCTCTTTCCCATAGGCTCTCACAGAAAGCTCCTGTCTTCATGCCTGTAACTCTGACATGGGTTTTCTTAACTCTCACTGCAGATCTGTTTACTTTGTCTGTTTGTCTGTTTGTCTATCTGTCTGCCTATCTATCTTGAGGCAAAGTTTCTCTGTGTAGTCCTGGCTGTCTAGACCATCTTGACTTTGAACACAGAGATCCATCTGACTTTGCCTCCTGAGTGATAGGTTAAAGGTATGTGCGACCATGCCTTTATTTTTTTTGGAAAACATTTTTAGAGACATATTTTTATTATTTTAAGTTATATAGGCATTTTCCTGCCTGTGGATATGTGCACATGAATGCTGGTGTCCATGGCCAGAGTCATCTGATATGGGGAGCGGGCGCGGCTGTGGCCGCATGGGCCAAAGATGGCGCCTGGCTCTATACCAAGCCCTGTGACCTCCCTTGTTTATCCCAGTCTCAGTCATGTGCAGTAAAAGCAGTGTGCTTAACTCATTGGAGAGATTAGTGCAACATCTTGCGATACCATTCTATCAGCCAGTCCTACATGCTGCCTTGGATGTGTGCGTCTATGATTGGGTGGTGTGAGGTGGAGTGAGAATGGGAGTATAAATTGAGGGCAGCCCCAGATGAGGTGGGCCAGGGACCAGAGACCAGCGTAGCAGAGAGAGACCAGATGAGGAGACCGGACCAGAGAGCGCCAGCAGCGTTAGGCCAGAGAGCAGCAGATGAGGAGAGCAGCACTAGCGTTAGAGAGCAGCGTAGGAGAGAGCAGAGTGAGTGAGTGAACGGCTACAGCTGTGTGAAACCTGAGAGAGAGAGAGAGAGAGAGAGAGAGAGAGAGAGAGAGAGAGAGAAGCAGAATAAAGCAGAAGCTGCGAAGGCAAGCTGCTTGAAACCACTTTGGCATCCTGTGTTGTTTATTCCCACAGTCTCTGCTGGTCAGAGACGTGTGGGCGTACGGCAACCTAGTCCTCTGTAGCTGGAGTTCCAGATGGTTGTGAGCTATTGATGTGGGTGCTAGGAATTGAACTTGGGTAATCACCAGACCATCTCTCCATCTCCACATTTTTTTTAATCTTATTTATTGTGTGGTGTATTGTGTGCATGTCTATGCACGTGTGTGTACATGTGAATAGAGGGCAGAGGTCAATGTCACGTTTCTTCCTCAAAATTTTCCACTTATTTTCTGAGAAAGAGTTCCTTACTGAATTTGGAGTTCATGAATCTGTCTGGATTAGCTGACCAGCAAGGCCCAGGCTCAGGGATCCTTCTGGCTACTACGCCTGCCTGTCATACTGGGGACCTAACATGTGCTGCTATATAGGTACATGGGGATTTGGGACTGGAATTCAGAGGCTTGTGTGGCAGTCACTCTCTAGGGAGATGGACATCTCCTTATTGCCCCCCCCATTATTATTATTTTATTTATTTAAAGATGTTTGAAAAATTTATTCTCTTTTATATTACATTTTAAGCATAGTTTCCCCTCCCCCCCCCACATTATTCTTATGAAGAATTTTATTGGCTCTCTTAGAGCCTTGCTCTCCAGATGAACTTGCCAGACTCTAGGATACATCCAGTGGAGCCCATTGCGATTTTACTTCTCTTTGTATTAAAACTACATTTTCTTTTGAGTGGAAGAAAATTGACATCAATTTCCAATCTGAAACCCACTATCTATCTAACCTGGTTTGACTTGTCTTGCTACCGTGTTTATTCTGGCCCTTTGTCTTGAGTGGTTGGTTTAGTTATTTTTGCTTTGACTGGGAGGTGAGCCTTCCCCAGTGCTAGGCATAGAGGCTGTATTTGTTGCTGCTCAGGGACATGGTTACTTCAGTTCTGGCTGCCTGCCTACCCGAGAGGAACCATACCTTAAACCTTGTGGAGCCTGGCCTACCTGCCTGTCTCCATGCTCTTCCAAGGGAAACCTGCAAGTTAGCTTCCTCACATGGCCTGTACACTTTTTTGTTTGTTTTGTCTTTGAGAAAGAGTTTCTCAGTGTAGCCCTGGCTATCTTGGAATTCGTGTTATAGATCAGGTTGGACACAAACTCAGAGATCTCCCTGCCTTTGTTTCCCAAGTGCTGGGATTAAAGGTGCATGCCACCACTGCCCGGCTGACCTGCAGTTTTTAGGTTCAAGCCTTTCATAGTTTTCTCTATGACACAGGGAAAAGCTGTTGATTTTGGCAAGTTTGTACACAGCCCATCCTGCTTAGGGTGGACCTACCCTACATTTCCTGCCTTGGTCTTGCTTCTTCCTCTCTTCAGTAGGTTGTAGCTGCTCAGGTTGATGCTTTTAACAGTATTCAGTCTCATGTCTAACTGGGACACTGTCAGAGGGAGAGAGATAGTGGCTTCCAAGGGATTCCTTAGGAGTGAGGATTTCATTGGAGTCCTGAGCAATTGTGCTATTCTCCCAGTATCTAAGATGGGCGCCCAGTCTCATGGCACATCGACCACAGGGAGGGGTTTAGCCATGCATTAGCACCTCACAGGCCCCCTCTGGAACTGAGTGGGGTGTGCTTGGCCAGCCACTCATCACATCTCAGCATTTCAGCATTGGCCTCAGGAGTTGTGGGCACTTTGCACAGGCAACATTCTTCTATAGAGGAAACACATGTTTGGGCCATCTGTCATTGCTGAGAGTGGCTTTTCTCCAACAGTAGATTCAGCACACCCTTCCCTGTTCCCTTGGAGTGAAGCTTGTGATGTGAGCTCTTCTTTAGATATACTACTATGTTTGGATCTGAAGACTTTCTTTGGGATCTCTGTCTGTATTGATAAGTGGTATTTGACTGTGCTACAAAGTCTTTAAGAATAGGAGTTAATACAGTGAAGACAGCTTGGTATGTATTAAAGGCCAAGTTACTTAACCTCTCTGAGACCAGTTCTCATTCATGAACAGGGCTCAGAGCCCTGATTAATCCAAGCTGCTTTGAGGAGCCAGTGAGATAATGTATGCAAAGCTCTTTTTAAACACTGAACCTCGACAAAAGGAGAACTTTATCTCATGTGGTATATTCAAGACTCTTGACTGTGTGTGTTAGTGTGTGTGTGTGTGTGTGTGTGTGTGTGTGTGTGTGTGTGAATGTATGTGTGAGTGTGTTTGTATGTGTGTAACGTGGAGATGGGATCAGAGAACGTTAACCATTGTGTTTTCTCAGTGCTTTCTTCATAAACCATAGCCAGACAACAGCACTGTGTGGAGGGAGAGGCTCAGCAGGGAGGCAGAGGTGCAGTTAGCAAACCCTGTTATCGGTATTCAGATATTAGGTCCCCATTCTCCCTGGCATCCTTGGGGAGCTGGAGGAGATTGGATGTTTTCTGAGGGTTCTGTGACTGCAGGTTATGGCTGCTGCTGTCCTCCAATTACTCTCTACTTATTTTACTTAGACTTTAGTAATTGGAAAAAGATTAGATGTCAGGACTTTGCATTTTGTTGATTATATTACCAAAGTCTTCTCTGTAATCACTTCTCTTATTCCTGGTATTAATCATGAGCTCTGAGCTGCTAGAAGAGTCTAATAGTAGATTTCTTTCTTTCTTTTTTTTTTTCTTTTTTGGTTTTTTGAGACAGGGTTTCTCTGTGTAGCCCTGGCTGTCCTAGAACTCACTTTGTAGACCAGGCTGGCCTCAAACTCAGAAATCCACCTGCCTCTGCCTCCGGAGTGCTGGGATTAAAGGTGTGCGCCACCACGCCCGGCTTAATAGTAGATTTCTAATGGAAGCAAAGGAAGCAGGGCCTACTGTTCTTCCCCACCATCTCATACAGTGACTTTCCTTACCCTCTAAGGCACTCACTGCCATGGCTGCAGGCCCCCTTCTCTCTGGCCAATCCTTCTCTGGTTCTCTTTGTTAGTGTTATTTGTCAAGACATCCAGGCCTGTGTTTGTTCACTCTGAAGCTCTTTTATCTTATCTGTATATTGCGTAGCATACCTTTGCCGGCTGTGTGAAGACAAGCTCACCTCTCAGAGACCAGCGCTGAGGAGACAACTCAGATAGGCATTAAGAAACAGCGAGTGAGGGCTGGCGAGATGGCTCAGCGGTTAAGAGCACTGACTGCTCTTCCAAAGGACCTGGTTCAATTCCCAGCACCTACATGGTAGCTCATAACTGTCTGTAACTCCACTTCCAGGGGATCTGATAGTCTTATACACACATACAAGCAGGAAGAACATCAATTCACATAAAAATAAAAATAAATAAATCATTACGAAGCAGTGAGTGGGCAGGAGTGCGAGAGAGAAGGAGAGCCAGCTGAGCTGTCCAAATGGAGACTTAGTATGTGGACTCAGGGAACACAGAATTAGTGGGAGGTGAGGAGTCTGGGACACTGGATGCTACTGTTCCAGAGAGAAAGGATCTCACCTGTCTCAGGGTGGCACCAGAGAAACCTGGCTGCCTTTGATAAATGAGTCCCATCTAAAATTTATGCACAAACAGGCAGTGTTCTGGTTTGCTTTAATAAAGTGGTCTGACTCATTCATTATCTTTTGCGTCTCTAGGACATTCACTCTGAGATGTTTATCATTTAGGCTTACTTTGGTTCCATTGGTGGGGCTCCCTACCCCTAAGGACACTCAGGGGATATGGTAAGGTGCTCTAGAACCTTTTGTAATTCTGCTTTTCTCTGTTATGTTTTTTCTTCCAACAGAGGAATTACGGAAGCTGAGCTGGTCCGGAATCCCAAAGCCAGTTCGTCCAATGACATGGAAACTTCTCTCAGTAAGTCTGCACGCCAGTGCTCAGCCTAGCTACTTTATTCCTGTGAGTCCAGTGGTCTGGCACCTGGATGGGGGAGTATGGCTTGCTGGCCATGGCCATGCACTTGTCTGTCTTGGTTGCATAATGACACAAGTTTTTACTGTGTCCAGGAAGGCATTGTCTAGTTTTAGCTTAATTTCAAGGTTGGTTTGGCAAGTCTGGAAGAAAGTGAAGATGAGCAACGGCTCGTGACAGCTGCATTCATTCCCACCGACTTCCACCATTAAAGAATCGTGTATGCAGGCTCGTGACTCAGGGGCTTACAGCACGGAAGACCATACAGCCCAGAGGAAATGGGTATGCATCAGCAAAGAAGGATCGGCAGTGCTGTTGTTGAACAAGAGCAAGAGTAGAAGGAGGATGAATAAGAGGAAAAGAGGGAAGAAGAGGAGGAGGAAGAGGAGCAACAAGAGGGAGAAAGAGGACAGGAAGAGGAAGAGGACAGGAGGTGGGACAGGAGGTGTCGGACATAGCTGTTAGTGTGGTGGAGAGTGGGGTCCAGTTCTCTGAGCCCCAGCACTAAGCTGTTGCTCCAGAAGTCCTCAGGGAAGTTCAGTGGTTGGTGCTCTCTGCATGCTCTCACTTACAGCCTAAGATTGCGAGTGAGGATAGTTTCCTGGCAGCTCGCTTCTCTTTTTCCTTTGTTTTATTTTTGGAGCTAAGTCACGGGGAACTCCAGGCACCTACTCTAAATTGAGTCTGACTTTCAGTGTTTAAAAGACTTTTGTGCTAATGAGTCGTAATAAATTTTTAGTTCAGTACCTCGTAATCCTAAATGCAGATGCAGCTCTGAACAGCAAATATTTATTGATTAAATATCTCTTGCAATTAAGGCTAGACCTGCCGTGATCACTTGCACTCTGTTTTGTGGTTTTTAAGTGTTTGTAGCCACATTTCCAAATGTTCTCTAGAAGGGGTTACAACTCTTGATTGGTTTGTAGGAAGTTATGATGTAAATGTCTGGAAGCACCTATGTCATAGTGTTGTGTTCATCAAGAACCAGCTGGTCTAGGTGGAAAGGCTTATGAGAGGTTCTTGCTCTTTCTGTCACTTCTGCGCCTGTGCATGTCATAGCTGCAGTGCCCTGAGCTGCTTAGCTGCATACTGATTGCCATGCCAGTGGGCAGAGAGCATCAGAGGAACAGCAGGGGTTGAGGTGGGGTGAGCGGTGGGCAACCCCACTGTGTTGGTGTGGACCTGGGAGTCTGTTCGCAGAAGTGCTAGCAATGTAGACCAAAGAAAACCTGTAGGGGGCTTCCTAGAAACACTGAAGGCTACCGAGACCCAGCTGATTCTAGGAAGAGGTCAGGGGCTTAGGCATGCAGCAGGGGAAGTCTGGCACAGTTTGGCACAGGAACTGGGGTGGCTAGTTCCTAGGATCAGTTTTGTGAAGAGGAGGCTTTACACTTGGTCTCCAAGGCCATTGTGAGTACCCAAGGAGGGCAGGAAGGCTAGGGCAGCTCTCAGGCTTGAATTGACAGGTGAGATGGTAAATTCTAGGTTAGTGGGAAAGTCTGCTCTTTGCCAAGGAGGTAGTATAGACAAGTGGGAATGCCAGGCAAGGCTCCTTGGCATGAGTGCAGGCTCATAGTGCATCTCTGAAGGATGCCAGTGTTACTTGGACGAGGGAGTTGGGAAGGTCACAAGCCTGAAGGGTGCAGTAAGGGTGGGATGGCCAGTAACACAGACTAGGCAAATGCTTCCTCTTTAGGTCTCCTTGGAAAGGCAGGGTAGAGGGCCAGGGTCCAGGAGGAGACCATATGTATGGTTGATCCCAGATCCTCATCCCGAAGGACTTGAGCCAGGGGTGTGTAGCTATTTCTGGAAGGAGAACAACCTATAAAACCATTGCTTAGTACATTTAGTTATTTGCTGGAGATTAGTTGAACTTTTTGTGTTTCAGACATTATATTTGGTGCTGAAAAGCACAGGGTATGCCTGAGACTAAGTGCCAGCCCTATTGGGTCCTGCACAACACAGAGAAAATGCCTACTCTTCTGTTATGACACAGTGCAGGCCAGGGCTCACTGCACAGAAAAGGAGCCATTTCCCTGGGACCTTGTTTCTGTGCCCCAGGCACACTATGTGCCCTACTTGTCCTTTATTGGATGCTTGCTATGTGCAAGACAAGGCACACTCAGATTTACTCAGAAGCTGAGTTATGTCCTCCAGAGAAGCAAGTGATTGTCACCAGGTTAGTTACGTGCAATGTATAGCAGTGATGGGTGCCCTCCAAGGGGCATCAAGGAAGCTAGAAGGAGTTTGAGTTGGGGCAGGGCCAGTTGGAATGGCTGGGAGGGAGTCCATGGCCAAGGCCACATGTGCTTGTGGAGGGAGTCTGGCCACTAGAGCAGGCAGAGCCTGGCTCCTCTGCAGGGCACGGGCACGGGCACGGGCACGGGCACAGGCTGTTGAGCACTTGGCCCTTGGTTCTGTGATGCTTTTCCTGTGAAATCTGCTGCCTGGAGGCTTAGGACCTGCACAGGAAAGGAAGCCATTTAGCTGGGATACTGGTCAGTCATGGAGTGGTCAGTTAGGAGTTGGTCAGAATTGACGGGGTTCTTTCTCAGCTGGAACTAGCTGGACCCTAGAGTTTGCATGAGAATAGCTTCCTTGTTTGATGGCAGCTTGCAGATGCTGTCAGCTTCAGCTTGTGTCTTAGTTGGGGTTACTGTGGCTGTGATGAAACATTAAGCCCCAAAATCAAGTTGGGGAGAAAAAGTTTTTTTGGCTTATTCTTCTATACCAGTAGTCTATCAATCACTGAAGGAAGTCAGGACAAAAACACAAACAGGGTAAGATCCTAGAGGCAGGAGCTGATGCAGAGGCCATGAAGGGTGCTGCTTACTGGCTTGCCTCTTGTGTCTTGTTCAGCCTGCTTTCTTATAGGACCTAGGACCACCAGCCCAGGGCTCGCCCCACCCACAGTGACCCCCAGCTGACCACTCCATGTCTGACTAGCTGTGGTCTCTTTTTAACTTGTTGTATTTTACTGTCACTTGGGAGGTTGGTACTGATACCTGGACTTGCTAGTGGACCCAGGTTGAACCCTGTACTGGCTAGGTTTGTGTCAACTTGACACAGCTGGAGTTATCACAGAGAAAGGAGCTTCAGTTGGGGAAATGCCTCCATGAGATCTAGCTGTGAGGCATTTTCACAATTAGTGATCAAGGGCCCCTTGTGGGTGGGACCATCTCTGGGCTGGCAGTCTTGGGTTCTATAAGAGAGCAGGCTGAGCAAGCCAGGGGAAGCAAGCCAGTAAAGAACATCTCTCCATGGCCTCTGCATCAGCTCCTGCTTCCTGACCTGCTTGAGTTCCAGTCCTGACATCCTTTGGTGATTGACAGCAATGTGGAAAGTGTAAGCCGAATAAACCCTTTCCTCCCCAACTTGCTTCTTGGTCATGATGTTTGTGCAGGAATAGAAACCCTGACTAAGACAAATTGGTACCAGCATAGTGGGGTATTCCTGTGACAACTTGACCATGTTTTGGGGAGGACTGTGGAAGGACTTTGGAACTTTGGGCTAGAAGATCCATTCTGTATTAAGAGCTCTGACAGATGTTGTGTAGGAGCTTGGAAGATAATGTTGAGAACAGTACAGAAGATGGAGGCCTGGCTTGTGAAATTTCAGAGGGAAAATTAAAGACTCTTTTCAGGGCCATTGTTACTTTGTGAAGATTCTGTGGCTCTGGTTAGCTGGGGCTGAAGAATCAGCTGTGATTAACAAGATACCAGAACTACTAAAGCAAAACCTTTGCATTACTGGGACTATTGATACTGGTTAGCTGGAGCTAAGAAATTAGTGGTGATTAAGAAGAGACCAGCATCATTGAGGTGACATCTTCTAGGAAATGTTTTCTGAAAGCACAAGGAGGCTGTGTTCCAGAGATAGCCATGGTTGTACCTCGTGCTGCAGCTGAACTTGGTAATGTGTAAGAGTCACCCAGGTGGTACTGGTTTTGAAGGCATGAAGGAGTCATGCAGAGCAGCTGAGCCCACGGAAGCACTCTGAGAGGCCATGGGAGGCCATTGGTGAAAGTGCAGCCTCAGTAGCAATTGATGGCCCAGGACTGAAGGGGTCATGCAAAGGAGTTGAGGCTTGGCACCATGTAGAGAGCCTATGAGAGGCTAGTGTTGAAGCCTAGTTACAGCGGAAGACAACAGCGTTTTGGAGATGCCAGTACCATGAGATGACCACCAAGAACAGCAGCAGCAGTGGAGTACAGGCAGCTGAAGCCTAGAAGACAAGGTGTGTGCTACAAAGGGCATGGCTGGAGAAGTGACCCAAGCCCTTGGAGGAGCCCAGAAGATCGTGAGTTGAATCCCAGACATTGGACAGTTGGAGTTTGATTTTGCTTTTCATTGTGACTGTGCCCTGATGTTTTTCCCTCTTGAAGGAAATATTTTAGTGGAGCCCACAGTTAAGCGACTTTTAATTGTAAAATGACTCTGGATTTTAAAAGATATTAGATATTTTAAAAGGATTGAGCTTTTAATATGTAAAGACTGTGGGACTTTTAAAGTTATTTAAGATCCTGGGGTTGAATAAGAACTAAGGATTGAGGCTTACTAGTGATGTATTTGTGTGTCAAGTTGACAAGGGGTCAGTTGTACTGGCTAGGTTTGTGTCAACTTGACACAGCTGGAGTTATCACAGAGAAAGGAGCTTCAGTTGGGGAAATGCCTCCATGAGATCCAGCTGTGAGGCATTTTCTCAATTAGTGATGAAGGGCCCCTTGTGGGTGGGACCATCTCTGGGCTGGCAGTCTTGGGTTCTATAAGAGCAGGCTGAGCAAGCCAGGGGAAGCAAGCCAGTAAAGAACATCCCTCCATGGCCTCTGCATCAGCTCCTGCTTCCTGACCTGCCTGAGTTCCAGTCCTGACTTCCTTGGTGATGGACAGCAGTATGGAAGTGTAAGCTGAATAAACCCTTTCCTCCCCAACTTGCTTCTTGGTCATGATGTTTGTGCAGGAATAGAAACCCTGACTAAGATAAACCCCATTGTTCTAGGGTTCCAGGCAGCATGGAAGCCACGACCAGGATGCTCATGAACCAGATAGGAAACTGGTCTCTGAAAACTGCATGGCCCCGTGGGAGGCAGCTGCTCACTGGGCCTGATAAACTCCGACTGGGGGCTGGACTGGGTGGCCGGAGGTGAGGGGGACTAGATTATGAACCTAGTTCAAGATCTGGCCCACTAGTGACTTTCCTTCAGCATGTCCACAGTTCGTCATCAGCATAGTTCTAGTGTTTGTGGACAAGTGTTATTTTTTTTATTATTATTATTATTATTATTATTATTTTGGTTTTTTGAGGACAGGGTTTCTCTGCATAGCCCAGGCTGGCCTCGAACTCAGAAATCTGCCTGCCTCTGCCTCCTGAGTGCTGGGATTAAAGGCGTGCGCCACCACGCCTGGCTCGACAAGTGTTACTTTTAATTAACGAGAGGAAATTCTTCTGTAGAGGAGAAATCTAGCTGTGTGGCTTTTATTCTGAAGAGCTCTGTAGCCAGGGCACCCCATTAAACACTAGCGCTAATATTTAACTTTTAAATTACATGCAAACAGCATAGAATCTTTTTCAAAATTAGTCCCAAAGAGAATCATATTTTTGATTCTTTTTTTTAACTCTCTCAGAAAGAGTGAACAAAAACTAATTAAACATTTAACATTTATGCTAGTGAGGATATTGGCTAAAAATGACAGTGAGGCTCCAGTATCAGCGTAGCTTCTTTCAGTGTGTTACAGTTGGTTTGCATATGAACGCGGTGGGAGGGAACACATTGATTTTTGTGTCACCAGGACAGTTTGGATTTAAGTATCTGCATGCATTGTTTTACATTTATGATTAGTGTTTTTATAGCATGCTAATACAGCAATTAAGTCTTCTGTAGTTCTGTCATTTAAAATTCATTGCATACTTGAATGTATTTCATTTGCATAATTTCTAGTCTTGCTTAATTATCAAGAGGCCTGCACTTGCACATGTGTTTTTTCCCTCTAGGAAGGGGATGGCAGGAGAATGGGTGGGCCTTTTATGGTGGCATACTTGCCTTTTAGAGTCTGTGTTTCATTAAGTTAACATTCTGGGAGCAGGAAACCTCCTGAGAGCATTCATTCTGTTTCCTAAGGACACCGGTAGCTGTGGCTGTCTCTGCCGTCTCTGCTGACCACTCTGCTGATCCCACTGCCCTGCGTGGCAGACTGGGCCGGGCCCTTCACTCTGGCTGTTGACTGCAGCAGCCAGCCGTTCACCTACCAGGCTCTGGTTGGACCCACTTTCTGCACACCTCCAGGCTCTGTGCAGTTTTCCATTCTCCCTACTGTCTCAACCAAACCAAGCCAGGAAACTGCTAACTTAGTCTCTCCCTGAGACCCTAGGTCTGTGTCATCTCTCTTCACCTTGCTTACATTATCTATTCATCCAGCAAGCCTTTGCTGAGTATCTGTTATGGGACCAGTGTTCTAAGCCCTTGGGTATATCTCTGAAATGAAAGAGAGAGTTTACATTGTGACTGGAAGAGATAAGAGTACATTGGGTAGGGGAAGTTGGCAGAGGTGACTGATGAATGCTGGTCAGGGTATGAGCAAGATCAGAGTGCTGCTTACCTGTGCAGTCCTGGTGGACCTCACTGAAGGGGAAAGTGTGGATCTCCAAAGCCACAGTGCAGAGATAAGTCTCACCAGGGTGGAGAGTGGAAGGGGTGGGGTTCTTGCAATCTGGCTTCTCCGTAGACCTACCTTGTTCCACACATTGAGCATGGGACACAGGTGTGGCAGTGTGTGGACTGTGCCTAGGTTCTCTGTGAGCCAGGAGTTAGCTGGCATGGGACAGGCGTGGGATTGTAGGTTAAGACAGGGATGATGTTATGGAGAGGCTTGGCTTGAGTCTGACCTCACATATCTGTGGCTCTGATCATGCTACCATGGTTTGCCAAGTCTGTCTTCCCATCTGGAAGAGGGAACGGACTACCTCTGAATGACTAGGACTAAAGGAGTCCTGGGGTGCCCTGTGTCTGGTGAGGCTGCACCTTCCTTGGAGGTCCAGTGGATGGGCAGTTACCACACAAAGGACAAAATGTATCTTAGGAAATTGTTATTCTTTAAGTTCATATGAACTGAAACTGAGATAGCTCCAAGGCGAACGGAAGTATGGACAAAGCCTACTGCCTGGATGGGTGTCCCTGGGGCAGCTGTTAACTGGATGGAGACATACCTGTCATTACATCTGTCTGTACTCTACCCTTCTAATTTTGTGCCTTCATCTCAGGGGCACATGTGTCCCTGTGTCCCTAGCACTAAGAGCTCTGTTGGGATGTCCACTGGTGTGTTGCAAGAGGCTCTGATTACCAAGTGGGTGACATTTGGGCTGCATCTATTGGTGCTGTATCTGCTGTGTGTGGCAGACTGTGCGGTGGAGTCCTGGCAGTCTCCTCTCTTCAGAGAAGAGAAGCATCCGAGGCTTGTGTTTCCCTGTAGAAAACACTGTGTCGTGAGGCTTTCTTTCCCTTGAAAGCTGTCAGGTGAGCATTTTCTAGTGTGTTTGCTCTGAGTTGTATTTGACATGTTAGGAGCAGGGCTGTGGAGGTGTATCAGTGGTCACCTCCTGTGCGCTCCTTGGGAGTAAGTGGCAGGATCTGTGCTCACATGTAGGAGGGATTCATATCAGGAAACAACCAGATATTGTTGGCCAGTGTGTTAGAGAACCACATGGCATGGCTGTGCAGCCTTCAGGGTGATTTCTCTGTGGGGGATGCCAGACTATCTTGTAAAGGCTCCATAGTAAGCAAGTCAGTCCCCGGATCACATGCAGCCGTGTACTACCGTGGAACTGTGCAGGAGCAGTCACACACTATTCAAGTAGGCACAGTGGGCTCGACAAGCTGTCATTTACAGAAGTAGGTAGGGTTCAGTTGGTGTCTCCTATTGTCAAATGGCTGCTTCTGTAAGAGGTGTGGCTGTGATTTTATTTTTCATTTTTTGTTTTTGGGTTTTTGAGACAGGGTCTCACTAGTTCTGGAACTCTCTCTGTAGACCAGGTTGGCCTCAAACTCACAGAGATCCACCTGCCTCTGCCTTCCAAGTGCTTAAAGGCATAGGCCACTATGCCTGGCTATGATTTTCAAGTGCAGTGTATGAACCTGAATGTTGGGTAATGGGTATTTTCCTAAAAGGACCAATTGTACATCAACAACTGGGCCTATCTCCAAGTGAGGGCCTGCTCTTCATCACAGGACATGGGCACAGCAGCCCTCCACACGCAGGGATGGGGCTGCTTCCCACAGGTCTCACCTGCAGACCTGGAACAGACAGTGACCTGACTGACCTGACTGGAAGTGGACTGCATCCGTGCTTGCCCCCTGCTGGGTCACCCACAGCCTCCTGGGGAAGGCAGATTCTTCCCTCGTTGTTCTGCTGGATAGCCACAAAGCAGCCAGAATGCGACCACAGCAACTTTTGTTGGAGTAACTGTACGACAGCTTTAGTCTCACCCTTGTGCTTATGGTGGCTGCCGCTGCTCAGACCGCCTGTATTCACCTGGGTTCATGGAAGCAGCATAGAAAAGCCCTGGGCTTTGGGTTACCCAGGGCTGTGCCCATCTAGTGTGTCCCAGTCAGTGCTGGCTGGAATGTGAAAGGGTGTCACTTCCTTGGGAAAGACCTGGCAGTTCCTTAAAAACTTCTGCCTACATTCTGATGCAGCACCTCTGCCCCTTGCTATTTAGCCCTGAGAAATCAGAGGTACATACCTCCAAAGTCTGCAAGAATACCCAGTAAGCTTTGTTCATTCATCAGTAGCTTACCAGAATGGCCTAACACGGGCCATGCAGACTCCTACCCAACGGTGGCCAAATCTCAGAAGACAGGATGCACAAAATCCTAGGTTCCGAGTTTGTGTTTGGAGAGTCCCAGGCAGGCCCAGTCATCGCTAGTGAGAAACTAGCACTGCCAGGGTCCAGGTGGGTGGTGGCAATGGGCTGCAGAGAACACCGTGGCTTTGGGGCAAACGGGTAAATGGTAAATACCGTCCTTCTGGGAACAGTAGTCAACTGCCTAGGCTTAAAATTAACAAAATCTAAAGTTATACCATATGTATCATATTATAAGACTAACTTAAAACCTAGACAAGGAAACAAATAAGAAGCCTCATAGAAAGTATCCATTTTATGTATTGAAAAGTGCCAGGACTCCCAGAGACTTTGGAGAATACATTTGCCCCCATGATAGCTCTGTGCACATATAATCAATACGTGTGTATATGTGTGCATGGTTTGAGTGTAAGACCAGACATACTCCCCATTCCTCGTTGATGTAAGCCCTGTAAGAGGGTTCAGTATCTCCACTGGGTCTGGGTGTCCTGAGACGACTTTTGTTAGATGTGAGTGATTTAGCACTGGTTAGTGACACTGGTGGGCGTGCTGGTGCTGCGTGCTATCCCACTGCTTTGTTCTGCCTGAGCCATACTGGATGGCACTCCATCTTCACTCTCATGATTTACAGTAACCACAGATGCCTGTGTTTCTTTTGTTCCTCCAGGGTTACCTTCCTGCCAATGTTGACCGAAGACCAGCCACTCTGCAGAGGAAACAGAAGGAATACTTTGCTTTCATTGAGCATTATTACAGCTCTAGGAATGACGAAGTTCACCAGGACACGTATCGACAGGTGTGTGTGTGTGTGTGTGTGTAAGTTTGTGATCTCTCTCTTCACTCAATACTGTGGTTTGGAGGGGATTTGTGGGGGTGTGTTTCATCTATCAGGAACCTGATAGGCTTGCAGATTCATATTTTCTAACAATAACTATTTGAAAGCAATTAATGTCATTTGGCTACCTGGGGCAGATCTGACTTGTTTGTGTTCCTTCTCAGAGGTAAAGCATGAGGCTTGAGTCAAGTTGCAAAATAGATGCTGAGATCTGTTAGTGATGACTAGCTCTGCCTTGGATGATGGTTGGCATGGGGTACCTTGGCCTGTGCCCAGCATTCTATAGCCTGCTTCTCTAGGGCAGTGCCTTGGCCTGGGGCCTGATCTAGTGCCTTCCTGCACTGTATCATTGTGTATTTACTGTCTCACTGAAGGTTATGTCCAGGCACATGGAGCTAGTTAGCGATGAGATTTGCCTGGCCTGGCTTCCTCTCTGTAGGTTATTTCTGTTGATACTTGTGGCCTTTTCCCTGCCTGTTATTGATGAGGCAGACCAGGGGCAGGATATGGGGTATGATGCTAATGCTGTCCTGGCTGCATAAAAAACACATTGCCTGTGGTCCTTGCTGGTACTGAGTATAGAGGCAGGTCAGGTCTGCTTTTTATCCTGCAGGAGGCCAGCACACACATCTGTCACCGAAGAGAGCAATATACTGGCGGTAGCTCCCAGGATGTCTTGCTGCTAGTGAACCTGGGCAACCTTGTTGCTCACCCATACCTGGGCTTCTACATGTGGCCCTCCTGAGTCTGTTTAGGTGTCCCCCAGTAAGGGTGCCCGTGGAGTTTCTTTCTGTGTACTCTGTGTGCAAGTTTATCTCATTTTGTTCCCTTGTGTGAGGACTCAGACTCTGACTGTCACCAGTAGCCCTTTGAAGGGCACAGAGAGCAGGCTTTTTGTAGGTGGAGAGGCTGAACCTAAGTGGCTTTCTTTTGGCCACAGGCTGTAGTGTCAGAGTGAAATGGTGACCCTATTTATTAGGTGTTAGCTGCCTCTCTGCACATGGGCAGGATGGAACTAAACTGTTGAGTCCCCTTTGGGTCAAAATATGCTGTCTCCCTCATCTCCCTCAGGTTGTACAGGCTGTTTCCCTGGAGCCCCAGAGTGATGCTAGTGTCGCTGGTGTAGGGTACGCTCCTGGGATGTGGAGCCAGCCTGTGGTGCCAGCTGTGTTCAGAGCACTCCTGTTGGGTCACCTCTTAAACCTCACCCTCAGGCGGTCTCTGCTGTAATACTGGCAAACATTGCCAAAACTCTCATGTCAGATGGTGCTCACACAGGAGTCTGCTGACACCAGCAGAGACTTTCAAATACTTTCTTTAATGTGTCCTAGATTCCTCGTGGACATTGAGAAGTAGAGGAGAATGTGGCCCATGTTACAGACAGCCCTGTCACTTCTGAAACAGGGCACAGTCAGTGTCCTTGAATCCCGCCCAGTGTCAGGCTGAAAATCAATGTGCACCGATGACATTGGCTCCTGCTCCTGAAGACCTGAGGGCCCACTCTATTCCTAATGATGCAGTGAGCATTGCTGGACTGCGAAGGGTCAGGCCTGCTTGTCACCTGAGGACAGTCAAGCCTTGCTCAGGGGGAGTGTGCTTCTGGGCGCTTCCTATGCAGGAGCCTGGTGTCCGTTCTCTCAGAGCAGGTTAAGGGCAAATCACATGTGTCATCAAGGACTGCTCCATCCTATAAGATAAACATATGCCTCTTCTGCATCTGCAGATCCATATCGACATCCCTCGGATGAGCCCAGAAGCACTGATTCTTCAACCCAAGGTGACGGAGGTAAGAGGAGGCTGGCCGGGCAGTCTCTGCTGATGCCTGTCTCAGTGTGTGACCACTGCTCTCTACACTCAAGGCTCCTGATCCAGGAGCCCCCAGAGTCCATAATTTGTGGATATGGAATCACTGATGGTTCTCAAAATTTTTTTTGATGTACACTAAAATTTACAGCAAAAAGAATATATGCAATATGCGTGAGAGTATAGTAGAAACTTAGGTCCTTGAATTTAGGAGTTAGAACCTCTCCAATGATGACCAGCTGCCTCTATGAGTTTGAAACTGGTAGCATAGAAACTCTTTCTCTATGCTCATGGTTCTGCTACTGCAGCTCTGTTTCTGTCCCCCCCTCATGTCTCCCTCCAGAAAGAGTTGGACTATTCATCTCTAAATTATATTTGCCATACTTTGTGACTTCAACATTAGGAAGCATTGTGGTGGTATTGTTGTGTCTTGAGCTGTGTGTTCCTTTCTTTGTGCAATTTAGTCTCTGCAGCTTATGCTTTCTACTTGTGTAGCAGTCAGGGTGAATGTTTGGGCACTTCCTACTGCTCTGCAGTTGGGACAGTGTCACTAGAATCGTCACCTCCATTTATGCAGGTATACCCCTATGAGAAATTTTCCAAGGCTCTCAGGATAACATCAGCATGCTTTCTGGAGGGGTCTGCAGACGGGGCTCACCTGAAGTGCTGGAAACCTGGATTTCCACTCCTTGCCAGTTCTTGGAACATGGCCAGGCTCCTGAGCTCTCTATGTCTGGTAGATATTCCCATCATGCTTCTGGCGTCACTTTCCTTGGCTACTGTTGGTCAAAGAGCCTCTCTGTATATAGAGATGGATGTCTTCTGTGTCCCTGTTCTGGTAAATGCTTGTTACTGGCTGTCCCAGCCCCTTCCTTGTTTTTACCCATTAAAATAAATAAGTTTGTGATGTTCATACATCTGGGAGTCTAATTCTTTGCCAGTTATTTGGTGGCACCGATTTAGCTTTGCTGAATTGAATGTGATGTCCTCTTAGGTTATCATGGGACACTTTCTTTAAGAACTCTTTTTCCACAACATCTGTCTGGTGAATGTTCTCCCACCTGAAAGTTTTTTTTTTCCGAATCCTGTGTTTAATTTGTAGCTGATAGCAGCACCTACGGGCAGTCATTACAGTGGGGGCTGTGTAGGGACTCGAGCTTATCACCTCAGTGTTGGATCTGTCTATCTGTGCCACGTTCTTAGATGTCCACAGGGACCCCTCAGCACTGCCTCCGTCCTCTTCGGAGTTGTCTGGGTCCTCTTAGTTTTTATGCAGTCAAGTCATTTTCTGAATCATGTTGCTGGGATTTTAAAAGTCTGTTTGCTTTGTGAATGGGATTGCTTGGACTCCTTAGATCTCAGCAGGCCCTCTTCCACTGAGCTCTGTCTCCAGTCCTATTTTAGTGTTATTTTGAGATCAGGTCTGTCTGAGTTGCCCAGGGTAGTCTTGAACCCACTGTGTAGCTTGCACATACCCTGAACTTCCTGCCTCATCCCACCAAGTAGCTGAGATCACTGACCTGGGCCATCAGACTAACCTGGGCCATCAGACTAACCTGGGCCATCAGACTAACCTGGGCCATCAGACTAGGTAAGCCTTTATGAAAGGCCTTATATATGTCCTATTAGATTTATTCCTAACCTTTATTTTATTGTCACTAAAGTAAGTGGTATCTCTTTAAAGTAGACTTACTATCTGAAATACTTTGTTTTTCATCTTTATTTCCCCCCAGTAAATGCATTTTGAAACGTGGACATCTCTTGCCTGCGCAGTAAAGCTGCAAAAAAATTCCGACATTACTGAAGTAAAAGTGCTCATAGATTGTGGAGCACAAAGGGGAGAATGAGTTTCCCTAGGAGCAGCCGCTCTGAGGCCCTTTGAGTGACCTTCTCAGTGATGTGCTTGCAGTGGCTAGAGACAAGGGGAATGCATTACGACCTCTTCTTTACTTAAGTTTTTCTTTAAACATGGAAAATAGACCTTGGTATGTGTGTTTCTCTATAGCTTGGCACACTGCTCATAGAGCTGGCCTTGTGGCCTCTCGCCACAGTTATGAACCAAAGTCACTACCACTGCCATGTGGTTAGGGCCTTGAACCTTTTACTTAGCATCTCCCTGGCAGTGGGTTTGCTCAGCCCCAAGACTCCTCCAGAGATAAGAGGTGTGTATATTTAGCAGTTGGCAGGGCTGAGCAGGGGCTATGCAGCCTTCAGGACAGGCAGACCTCTGGGGAGGAAGGCAGACTATCCAGGCTGGCAAAGGGTGACCGTGGGTCACTTGAGCGTGAATCTGGGGATTTGAAAAGAGGAACAGGTCCTTGAAGGAGCACTGGATGGTGGCTCTTGTGTCGGCCAGTATGCAGGAGCCAGTTAGATTTCTGGCACCTTAGAAGTTGAGATGCGTATATCCATGGTGACGACAAATCTATTGCCATGGTAGCTTCATGAGGTGGAAGCTGATGAGTGAGTCTGGAGCTAGTTGTTTGTTAGACAGTTGGTTGCCACTGTGTGCTTGGCTTGAACCTCAGAGTCTAAGCAGCTGCTTGGCTCTCTTGTTTACATTTGCACCCCACTGGCAGGGAATTAGAATAAGACACAGATAGGAAAGAGCAGGCACATCTCTTTAAGTCATGTGAGTTGGCAGTGTGGTACTACTTGTAACCTGGTCAATTTGCTTGGTGACATGGAGTTACTTCACTGGATGGGAACTGGGAAGGTGAAGCTGGGTCCTGAGCGCAGAAGCCCATGTAGCAGCTTGGTGGGGGCTCTGTGGTGTTTCCTGAAATCAGCCATTTGGTTTGTTTTTGCTCCAGTACAGTTATGAGAAAGAAAAATTACTTTCACTTTTTAGTCCCTGCCCACTTTGTTGATGAACTTGACCATATGCCGGCGCTGACCCCGACCAGCAGGAATTAGACGCAGCACAACCAGGTTCCTTCTCAAGGCGGTTTACTCAGGATCCTTGATGAAGTTACAGCGTGTAGAACAATAGCAAAATGGCTTCCAACCCCACCAGGAGCGGCCATATAAACCCTGTCCTGGCCTATAGCAGGATGCCACATGGCTCCTGCTCATACGCTAGGTAAAGTCGGGCGTCAGATCATGCCACTGCTGACATAGCCTCATGCCATATTAGGAGCTGTCCACGTCATTAAGGCTGAGGCGATCAGCGCCATCTTTTTTTTTTTTTTTCCAATTTTTTTTATTAGATATTTTCCCCTCCCCCCTCCCCCCTCCCTGCTCCCCTGTCCACCCACTCCCACTTCTTGGCCGTGGCTTTCCCCTGTATTGGGGCATATAAAGATTGCAGTACCAAGGGGCCTCTCTTCCCAATGATGGCCGACTAGGCCATCTTCTGCTACATATGGAGCTAGAGACACGAGTTCTGGGGGTTCTGGTTAGTTCATATTGTTGATCCTCTTCTAGGGTTGCAGACTCCTTCAGCTCCTGGGGTTCTATCTCTAGCTTCTCCATTGTGGGCCCTGTGTTCCCTCTTATAGATGATTATGAACATCCACTTCTGTACGAGACAGCTATATCAGGTCCCTTAAGTAGGCACTAGCTGTCCTATGCCATAGTGTCTGAGTTTAATGACTGATTATGGGATGGATCCCCCCTGGTGGGGTAGTCTCTGTATGGTCCATCCTTTCATCTTAGCTCTAAACTTTGTCTCTGTAACTCCTTTCATGGGTATTTTGTTTCCTCTTCACAGGAGGAATGAAGTATCCACACGCTGGTCTTTGATTTTCTTGTGTTTTGCAAATTGTATCTTGGATATTCTAAGTTTCTGGGCTAATATCCATTTATCAGTGAGTGCATATCCAATGACTTCTTTTGTGATTGGGTTACCTCACTAAGGATTATATCCTCCAGATACATCCATTTGCCCAAGAATTTCATAAATTCATTTTTTTTTAATAGCAGAATAGTACTCCATTGTGTAGATGTACCACATTTTCTGTATCCATTCCTCTGTTGAGGGACATCTGGGTTCTTTCCAACTTCTGGCTATCATTTGCCTATTTATTGATGGGATGAGCTTTTGGTGTTTAGCTCTTTGTGGTTTTTGTAGATTGTGGATTCCCACCCTGTCAGATGGCAGAGACCTCCTCCTGTCTGTCCTGCAGCCTGTCTCTGCAGTCTGTCCTGCAGCCTGTCTCTGCAGTCTGTCCTGCAGCCCGTCTCTGCAGTCTGTCCTGCAGCCCGTCTCTGCAGTCTGCCGAGTTGTTTCCTTTGGTGCCGCATACCGTCCTGCTTATCAGTTCTTGCTGAGGTGTCCTCAACTGAAAACCCTACATTTTCCTGTAGAAGGTCAATTTGATATCTTATTGAGGTCTGTGATCCATTTTGAATTGATTTTTTTATTAATTGGGTGAGAGATAGTATCTAAGCCATTCTTTTCCAGTGGTTTAGAAAAAGGCTGTCTTTCCTTCTCTCTGTGCTTTGGCACCTTTATGGAAGGTCAGGCACATACAGCTGTGTGGGTTTGTTAGTCTTCTGTTCCCATGGTCTGCGTGTCTGCTGTTTTCAATAGTTAGTTAAGACCTTGCTGTTTTGGTTACTGTGTCTTTGTAGCGTAGTTTGAGGTCAGGGATTGTGAGACCTCCATCATTGTTCCTTTTCTCCTGGCTTGCTCTTCTGCACCTCCATTTCTGGAATGGTTTCCATGTGGAAAGCCAGCTGTGGCCCTGACCACCAGCAGCCATACCTGCCTGCTATCTCTCAGGATTTCCAGTGTGCCAGGCTCCTTTGGCTGATCCTGGCTCCCATGGTCTGTCTCTTGTCTTGACTTGGCCTTGATTACTGTATTCTTGAGTCTGTGGGCCAGGCCCGGGCTGCCTGTTCCTGGTTATGTCTCTTGGTCTTCCTTGTGTGTTAAAGTCAGCTTGTTAGGGGTGTGGACAATCCCAGTTTGAGTTGTGTTTGCTAATCAGGTTGGAGGGAATTAATGCTTTGTTTTTGTGTTTACTTAGTTTTTGTCTTTATTTCTTTAAAGATTTATTTTTATTTTATGTATATGAGTGTTTGCCTATACCACATGCAAGCAGTAGCCTGCCAAGGCTAGAAGAAGCTATCAGATCCCCTGGAATTAGAGTTATAGATAATTGTGAGATAATCCCCATTTCCCTCCCTCCCTCCCTCCCCCAGTGCTGTGATTCTGGTCATTCTCCAGGGAGCTTGACT
Organism: Mus minutoides; assembly: GCA_902729485.2. Lineage (NCBI taxonomy): Eukaryota > Metazoa > Chordata > Mammalia > Rodentia > Muridae > Mus > Mus minutoides. The sequence goes on from LR749587.1 coordinate 1,789,015, forward strand.
TCTTTTTGGTGGGTGCTGGGATTCTGAACTCAGGCCTCATTTCTGCACATCAGGCACATTACCCACTGAGCCCTAGCCAGGCTCGTGATTTCTTCAGACCCGGGGGAACATGTGGCAGCAAGAGTTTCATTCCAGAGTTTCCAAAACGAGCCTTTGGGAAGAATTCAATTTGTGTTACTTTTAATGCAGCCCCTCCAACAGACATGGCTATCAAGAATGATGAACAGAACTCCAAGAGCCAGTAATGTCTGCAAGTGTTCATGGTTGAGTCCTCTCAGACCACTGTTTCCAGTAGGCACATCCATGGTCCAAGGCCTTTGGTACATCTAGGTACATCATGCCCTTTGGTGGATCATGTGCTTCCCCACAGCACTTCAGCTTGAGTCAACATTCTACACCCTGTGTGATCTCCTTACATCTGCTCTTTGCTAAGCTGAGCCTGCCACCACAGACCGTCCTATTCAAGTGAGCAGGCTGTTTCTACCCTTCTGCTTAAATTGCTAGAAAAATCCAAGGGTTTTTCATGGAGTTGTGGGCTATGGCCCTATGAAGAATATCCCCATCCCCCAGAATGTTTTCAGATGATATGACAAAGAAGTTTGAATAGATCTTAAGTGACCAAGGGATCAGGACTGGTTTTGCAGTTCCAGCCACTGCCCATTGACTGGACTTAGCTTATTCCCCTGAAGCCTATGTCTGTGTGGTTCTAGAAACAAAGCTGTAAGGTAGAAATTTCAGGTCACTGAGAGAGGTCTGGTGGAATTAAGCTGAAACAGCTGAGCTGACTGTGAGCTTTCCTTTGCTCACAAGAAACTGAAATATTTCTGGATCTTTCTGCTTTTTCAAGTGCAGTATGACGACAGGGTGTGCTGTGTCACCAGCAGCTGGCAGAGGCCTGCTTTGAGGCTCCTTCAGGGGAGCACTGNTAGAAATTTCAGGTCACTGAGAGAGGTCTGGTGGAATTAAGCTGAAACAGCTGAGCTGACTGTGAGCTTTCCTTTGCTCACAAGAAACTGAAATATTTCTGGATCTTTCTGCTTTTTCAAGTGCAGTATGACGACAGGGTGTGCTGTGTCACCAGCAGCTGGCAGAGGCCTGCTTTGAGGCTCCTTCAGGGGAGCACTGGTGTGTCTGCAGAGGAGCACGAGAGCATTGGCCTCTTATTTGCAAATTGGGCTCCTCTGTCCTCAGCACCTCTGTGCTACTGGTTTGCCTTGTTCCTCTTAGGAAGTTGCTGGCACTATTGGGTGGTCCTGAGTCTGCCTGAAGTCCCGCTGACAGAGGCTTGTGCTTAGAACCACAGTCTTAAGAGCCCAGGCCAACCCAAGTCTTTTCAGCCTTCTCAGGCCTTTCATGGTATATGCAAGGCCAAGGCATAGCATGTCTGGTTTGCCTATGTGGTTGTGAGCAGATGGAGCTCTGCTTCTGGGTAGCTGTGACAGTCTCCTGTGTACGGGGTGGGGCTGGGGGTGGGGGTAGGGGCTCTGATGAGGTTCAGATTGTGAAGTGTGTGTGTGCGTGCGTGCATGCATGGGTGCGTGTGTACCATGCATTTGTATGCATGGGTCCCAGCTCAGCACTGAGTGTCTTTCCCTGATTGCTTCTGCTTTTCCGCTGTGGAGCCAGCCTATCTCACTCACCTGTAAGCTCTTGGACTCAGGCAGGCAGGCTGGACAATGAGCTGCAGGGCTTTACTCTCTCGGCCCTGCTTGCTGGGCGTGTCTGATTATAGGATAGGGATTGAAGCTGCCCGGCTTTTCCCATGAGTTCTTGGGCAGCACTTTGACTGAGCGATGTCTCTAGCCTCGGAACTTGTCTGTATTTGATTCCATTTCAGTTTTCTGTGGTGCTAGTGATTGTTGCAGGGCCCTCATACATGCTAGGCAAGTGCTCTGTTAGTAAGCTATACCCCAGCCTCTGAACTTTGTTTAAATATTCATTTCTCTCTAGGAAACTGTTGACTGATGAAAAATGTATATGAATCTATATGCATGAGCGTGTCACTCACTCAGCAAATATTGAGCTGGTGCCTGCTGTGCTACAGGTGGTGGCGGCTTGTTAGTTACTTGAGCAGTGGGGGTGATTCTGTACTGCTGTGGGGGTGGGGTCTGAGTTTGCCAATGGTAGACCCCATGCCTTGGGATTAGAAGCTTTGCTTGTCAGAGCTCTAGGCCTCTCCTTTGTAAATCCTGGGGTTCATGTGCTTTGAGGGCTCTAGACTAAGTCCAATCATGCTTAGGATGGTAGGCGATGTAGGAAGGCCTGAATTCCCAGAGTGTGCAGCCGTCGGTGGTAGGCGATGTAGGAAGGCCTGAATTCCCAGAGTGTGCAGCCATCGGTGGTAGGTGATGTAGGAAGGCCTGAATTCCCAGAGTGTGCAGCCATCGGTGGTAGGTGATGTAGGAAGGCCTGAATTCCCAGAGTGTGCAGCCTTCGGGTTCTTCCAGATTTGGTATACTTAGAGGTTCTGGGACACCTTCACTCACGTGAGCACTCTAGCACTGCCTTCCTCTGCTGCTTGCCTGGGTGAAGGCTGGGCAGAGCTTACAGTAAGGCCTGGCCTTGTCAGGCTTTGGAGCCTAGTTCCAAGCAGGAGCCACCAGTGAATGACAGTGGGAAGGAGGGAGACCAGAGAGTCACAAGGTAGGATGTAACTGGCTCTTCCATAAAGAAGGTGGGCAGAGAGCAGACAGAACAGAAAGGAGAGCTTGCAACTGGTCTCAAATACCAGCAGTTAAGCCAGAGGCAAGGAGAGGCCCTCAGGGCTGTGGGAACTGAGGTGTAATCTGCTGGGCTCTGATAGGGTACAGAGTGTGGGTGCTGGTTAGAAGAGGCCCCTGGGGCAGGGCCAGAGTTTGGGGAGACCTGGGCGATAAGCTTATGGATGAAAGGAAGGTCTTTAAGCCATCGGTGTGGGTGTGCATCCATACGTATAGGGTAGGTGGTGTGTAGGGTGGTGTCTCTCGACCTACTGTACCTTGATAAGATTGACCTCAAGAGGAAAGATGGAGAAGAATGAGCGGGATGATAGATGGTGAAGAGGAGGGATCAGCCGAGCGTGAGTGTCCTGAGGAAGAAGGAAGCTAGGGTACTCACTTGGCACAGTCATGGCTCAGGTTGCCTATGTGTGTCTTCTTGGATGAAGATAACTTTCTAGGGAGTTAAGAATCCATTTCCCTTGTGGGGACACGGATGCAGGCACAGGTGCTGCACCCCTCTCACCTTCCTGTCCTCCTTCCCCTTCTCCCTCTTCCCTGCCCACCCATCTATCACTAAGGAAAGAGCCATTGTCTGCCAAGCTCTGGTGTGCTCTGTGTCCCTATGACCTACCTGTCTCCAGGGAGCTGAGAAGAGCGTTCTGGCTCTGGGGAAGAGCTGAACCCGGATTTGGTAGAATACTATGGTGCTTGGGAGTCAATAAAATGCTAGGATTGTTGGACTTCTGCAGAAAAACTAGAATTGATATGTGTATGTGTTGTGCCTTAGTGTTGGAGACAGTGAGAAATATTGATGGCATATATTTTAATTAAAAACATGAGTGCATTTTAAATTTCTACCATGTTATTTCTTGTTTTACTCCCAATTCCATTTTCTTTCAGATTTTCGAAAGGATCTTGTTTATATGGGCTATCCGACACCCTGCCAGTGGATACGTTCAGGGAATAAATGACCTGGTCACTCCATTCTTCGTGGTCTTCATTTGTGAGTACACAGGTAGGCACACACCATGATACTGTGCCCCCTGGATACGCAGTGTGAATGTCAGTGGATTTGCTGTGCTTACTACATATCTATACCAGTGCCAAAAATTGCCTCTCAACCTCACAGTCCTAACAAATGACAGGGTGCTGGTCAGGGTTCTCTAAAGATTCCATCCATCCATCCATCCATCCATCCATCCTTCTAGAAAGGGCATACTTCTAGATTTATTAGGATCGTTTACAGGCTGTAGTCTAGCTAGTCCAACAATGGCTGTCTACCAGGTCCAAGAATCCAGTAGTTGTTGAGCCCATGAGGCCAGATGTCTCAACCGGTTTTCAGTAAATGCCTGAATTTTGAAGAAGTAGGTCAGTGAAGGATGGACTTGTTAGCAAGAATTAGAGCAAGCAGGCAAAAAGAGCAAGCTCCCTCCTTCCATGTCCTTTATATACACTGCCAGCAGAAGATGTGACACAGATTAAAGGTGGACCTTCCTACCTCAAAGATCCGGATTAGAAGTGGATCTTCCCCAACAGGGTCAACTAACCTGGACCCTAGGGTGGCTCTCAGAGACTGAACCACCAACCAAAGAGCACGTATGGGGTAGATGTAGGCTCCCCCCACCCCCACATGTAGCAGATGTGCAACTTGGTCTTTATGTGGGTCCCAAACAACTGGAGTGGGGGCTGTCCCGAAAGCTGTTCTCTGTCTGTGGGATATGATCTTCTAGCTGGGCTGCCTTGTCTGGCCTCAGTGGGAGACGATGTGCCTAGTCCTGCAGAGTCTTGATGTGCCAGGGTGGGGAGATACCTTGGAGGATGGCTCCACCTTCTCAGAGGAGAAGGGAAGTGGGGAAAAGATTGTGGGACGAGGTGACCAGGAGGAGGGGTAGAGAGCAGGATGTAAAGTGAACAAATGAAAACAAAACAAAAAAAGAAGTGGCTCTTCCCACTTCAAATGGGTTAATTAAGGAAAAATTCCTCACAGGTGTGTCCAGCTATTTAGGTTTTAGTTAATTCCAGATGTAGTCAAGTTTGACAACCAAGAGTAGCCTTCACTAGTCCTGGAGAGGGGCAGTCATATCCCGGAGGCCAGCTTTAGAAACCACCCTAAATCCATATTCAGCCACTGCAGATGTACTTATAACTGGCAGGATCCCATTTTAAAATAATATATGGGAGAAATTAGTCTATTTGGGAGTTTGGCTTCTCCTAGTGGCCTCAGTGCACTGCTTTCAGGGCTGGGTTAATGTGCTAGAGTATGACTAGTACAGTGTTTTGTGTACCGCTGTGAACCAGGTGTGCTCCTGTTGGCTTTCCGCATCTCCTGATCCTGACAACAGTAACATTGTTTCATGAGAAGGTGGATCACATGCAGACCAGTTAGCTGTGTGACAGATAGACTGTGCCATGACTCAGAGTTCTGTATCTTCACATTTTTTTTTTGGGGGGGGGGCTTTAGTGTGTGTATGTGTGTGGGTGTGTATGTATAGGTAAGTTGTTTGGTAGGTACATGCCTGTGGAGGTCAGAGGACAATCCGTGGAAGTCATTTCTCTCCCTCTTGTATATGGATATTGGGGATTGAACTCATTTTGCCAGGCTTAGCAACAAGTTTCTTTACTGAGTCCTCTTGCCCCTTTTCTTTCATTTACATTAGAGAAGCAAATGTGTCCTTTTCTTTCATTTACATTAGAGTAGCAAACCATAACATGACATCGCCTGCTTTGAGCAGTTTATAACATGTCATGATTAGTGATGTGTGCACTTTCTGATTCATGTGTGAAAACATACTAAGCACATAGGATGGTCATTCTTTGGTTTGAACATTGGTTTAAAATTGACACCATTTGTTTTCATAAGACCACCTCTTATATGGCTCTGCCTCGTTTTTGTATGGTTATAGACAGGAGCATTTCAGCCTGCAGTCAGCTGCAGATCCTTCCTTTTGTGGTCATCTGGAGAGATGGCATCAATCAAGGACAGGTCACCCTGAGGATGTCAATAGATCCAGTCAGTGAGCTGCTTCTATCATAGGTCATTGCTAAGCAGTGAGGGAGAGCTACTGTTTACCCCTTAGCATCTCTGTCCTCTCAGGACCATCTGAGAGGTAACAAGGGTACTGTACCCGATGGTCTTGGAGAGGAAGGACTCTGTCTGTGGCCTTCAGTCAATGGTGAAGTTCAGCCACATGCTTAGAGGATTGATGGTTCAGGCTGAATGGGCCATTTGATTAATGTGGTAAATAAGTTTGTTTTAAGTGCTTTACCACCATCTTATGTTGTAAGACCCAAGTGATTCTTAATGCATTTCCTGATCATTAGCAGACAGGGTGAGTGGCCATGACTGTGGTGTTAATTGTCTAGGAGAAACAATGATCAGAGGAGGTAGGAGCTGTGCTCTGCAAGTCAATCTGGGCTCAGAGCTGCTCTTGCAAGGCCTCCTCTCCCCAACTTGCACACACACACACACACACACACACACACAAGCATACACATGTAAAGATACATATGAATGTGCACACACACTAAATAAAAGTTGAAAAAAAATTTCAAAGCTACAGGACTCAGAGAAAAAGCCTCACATGGAGGAGAGACTCTGGGCTCAGGAAGGATGGACTGGTGACCATAATAGTGTATTGGAGAGCTTTAGAGAGGTGGACTGTTCTCACAGAGAATGTCCTAAGCTGCTGTTGGTTGGAGGGGATGAATGACCCAGGCTTGCAAACCTGCCTACAGTTGATATTCCTGCAGGCTGAGGAAAGGTCTGTGGGTAGGCTGCCAAGTCTCAGAAGTTTCAAGAGGAGAGGAGCAAGTAATCATTGCTGTGGGCTAGCTCTGAGGTAGGCAGTTCTTAGTGAAGGACAAGAGAGGGTCTGCATGATCTTCAAGATCACTACAAGAGGCCACAGACATGGAGAGTTGGCTCAGACGGGAGGCAAGCAAGCAGCTGAACCCTTTGGCTTATTATAACTCAGTTTACATGCGCCCTTTTGGGTGTCTGCCTTTTCCTTGTACTTGGGTCTTGGCAAGTTGGTGTCATGCTGTACACTATAAGAGTTTGGACTGAATGCCTAAGATGGCTCTCTGTTGTGCAGTTAAGATCCAGGGCTTTTAAGTTCATGTAAAAGAAAGAGGGTCATCACTTGGAAAGTACAGATTGGAGGGAAAGAATGAGTGGTACCATCCTGTCGGTAGACCACTCTTTTGGGCTTCTTTCCTCTAGCTATCTCAAGGGTCACTCAGGTTCCTGGGACTCAGTAAACATTATCAGATGGCAGCAGGCAGCCAGTGGTCACTTGTGGGCGATGGTGATTTTGGTGCTCTGAGTCCTTTTCTGCATGCCTGTATTACTGCAGTTGGCAGTACCTGTGTCTTCAGTGCTCTGCCTGCACCAGTAGTAACATAAGCTTTCTTTGTTGTATTGAGACATCTTCCTGCTTCACTCTCAATCCTGCCTCCTGCATGTGGTATTCTGTGAGATAATGTTGTATAATTCATGAACCCAATCCTTTGGTATTAGATTTTTTAAGCACTCTGGTATAATTTTTAAGTAAATCCTGTACTTTTAAAATAGTCACTATCATATTCTGTCCAAGAATGTTAAAATTGGCTTAAAATTAAAAAGCATCAGTCCATCATCTTGGTTCACACATTTTCAGCAGAGGATGTATTTCAGTTTAAATAAATATTTTGAGTATAGGAGGGGAAAAAACCCCCACAAAACCAAAAGAAAAAAAAAAACAAAGATGCATTCCCCCCACGCGTCTTTGCTATTTCAATTTAGAAACAATTTTGACCAGGCACTTTGGGCTGATACCTTAGGGTAATTGAATGTTGGTTGGCTGCTCGGGAGGAATGAGGATGACTGTTCTGCGCGAGGAAGACTGTCTCACAGTGGATTCTCACTCAGGAGGTTTAATCTCAGGTTGATTTGATTCTGTATGTCATCTTCTCATAAATTACTCTTGAAAGCAAACATGGCAGGGGACTGGAGCAAACAATGCGTTTCCCCGGGAGCATTAAGGATATTTATTTCTTTGTTTTTTTGTGTAAGTCAGAACTTACAGTGCAGCCTGCTCTTAGCGTTGCTTTCTGGAGCTGGAATTTCTGAATATGGCTGAAGTATGTGGTGCGGCCAGGCTATTAACACACTGCTTAGCCAGGAAGCACATCATCGCTATCAGAGGACTGGACGCTGGCTGGGTTACACGCATGGTAGCCCTTCCAGTGCGCATTGCCACAGAATTTGAGGGACGGCTGTGAGAGGAGGCTGTTGAGGCCTCCCCTTCAGTGTCCTCTCCCACTGGCCTTCAGTCTTCCCTCAGTGTACCAGTCTTTCCTCTGTATGATGTGGGCCTGGACTGCAGCTAAGTTCATCTGCCCGGCTTCCCTGCGTGCTCCTCAGTGGGGAGCTGCCACCGCCAACCACAGTTTGTTCCCAAGCCTGCAGCCTGCAGAGGCACACTAAGGAACATCTGTGCACAGCATAGCTTCTGTGGCCATTGCCATCCAGGAGGAAGTGCAGACATGGCATGAGCGGGTAGAGTGTCAGACAGGTGTGAACCCCAGTGCCTATGAGTTTACAAACATTTACAAAATGCCAGAGCAGTGGGCTTCTGCTGACATATTGGAAAACAAATTTGGTCGTAGTGTGGCCCACATGGGCCAGAGGCTGTCACTAGAAGGTTTGGAGTTTTCTTAGGCCTTGTCAGTACACTGCTGTACGTGGCAGCCACGATGTATGTATTGTGTGCATGCATGTACATGTTTCAGGATTACCTGTCTCTTTACTATTCAAATACAAAGTTATTCAACAGTTGAAAAAAATGTTTAAAAAATTGGTAGCATAGTGCTTATCACAATGGGTAGGAAACTCAGCAGAAGAGCAGCGAGGACGGAAGATGGTGTCGAGCAAGAGCCATGCACTTCTCGGCGGCACAGAGGATGTATTCCTTTCCAGAGCTCGGGATCCTCGCTTCATGCAGGGCAAGTGCTAACACTGGGCGAGCCTGTGCAAATCAGGCATGCTGTGTTCTTCTTCAAGGTAGCATCAGAGCAGAAATCAGTGAGCATCTGAAAAAATTGGAAACTTTTAGAACTCAGGACACAAGAAGCCCCTGAGAGATAAAGAAGGTGAAAATAGATGCAGAACCCGAAGGTGCAGCTGGGCTCTACCCTAGCAGAGACCCACAGTGGGCTGACCTCACTCAGCAGTTGGGCTCTACCCCAGCAGAGACCCACAGTGGGCTGACCGCACTCAGCAGCTGGGCTCTACCCTAGCAGAGACCCACAGTGGGCTGACCGCACTCAGCAGCTGGGCTCTACCCCAGCAGAGACCCACAGTGGGCTGACCGTACTCAGCAGCTGGGCTCTACCCCAGCAGAGACCCACAGTGGGCTGACAGCACTCAGCAGCTGGGCTCTACCCCAGCAGAGACCCACAGTGGGCTGATTGCACTCAGACGTGGTCTCAGCTGTTAGCCCAATGCTGACACTGGAAGAGCACACAGAGGAGGGGAGGAGTATACTCACATAGAATGGAAGCAAGTGAAATGGACAGCAGGCCAGAGAAGGTCCCCACAGCTTTAGATGCCCAGAGCAGGTTCAAGAAAGAGTGGAAGGGAGAGAGGGAGACACTCAAGCAGGTGACACTGGGTAATTTCAGAGATGCAGAGCACCAAGGGGACTTCACGAGTAACCCTGCAAAGTAAGTTCAGAATGGAGGAATTCTGTGCAAGGCACTGTTAGTCAAGCTGTGTTGGCTGATTCAGTGTAGCCAGGCCAGTGGTCAGACACCAGTGTGTATTGTTGCTGCAGATGTGAATTCCGTGAGCGGCATTTAAATCAGTTGCCTTTGAGTAGAGCAGATAACCCCCAGTGTATAGGTGGGCCTCTTCCTTTTGGGCACTTGAAGGCTATAGCCAGAAAGAGTGCCATGCCAAGGAAGCAGGGGTTCTTTAAGTGTGTGCCTGAGTTGCTCTGCCCTCCATACTTTTAGATTTCAGGGTTGCTCTTCTCTCCAGTCCCATCAGGCACTTCCTGGAAGATGGTTTCTTTCCATCCCCTCCCCTCCCCTCTCTCTCATACACATATGCAGATATAACACACACCTATATCTTACATATATATGAAATTACATTAGTAATCTTTGAAATAGTTCCATAATCCCAAGACAATGTATATGATAAAGAATTAACATGCTTGTGTCACAGAGTTTCTTAAACAGAAGAAGGAGGAACGGATTATATTTATCACTGGAGGCCATTATTGCCCTGTGAACAGAGCCAGGTGGGAGATTCTGCCAGAAGAAAACTACACACTGAGATTCCTTAACAAATGCTAGCAAGCCTGGTGTGCAAAGTGGAGAAAGGATTCTGTATATGAGAAGTAGAATTTATTCCATGACTACAAGAATGTTTCAGAGTATGGAAATCAATGTATTACCTTTATCTTCAGACCAAAGACTATAAAACCAAGTGATTATGTCTTTTGGTATAGAAAAAGACAGAACCTAGTATAAATGACCCCTTTGGTGATAAAAATATTTTTACAAAGGAGTACTAGAAGGGACGGTCCTAGAACAGCTGGATATCTTCACGAGAAGGGATAAACCTTCTCAGGGGACAATAGCAGGCGGACCACAGACCTAAGTCTGAGGGGTCATGACAGGCCAGGCATGGCGATGCCCATCTTTAATCCCCTTACTCAGGGCCAAAGGCAGATAGATCTCTGAGTTGAAGCCCAACGACTCTGCCTAAATAAATAAATAAATAAATGGGAAAAAGGGGACTTTAAGAGATGATGGAGAAGAGGAATCAGCCATCATGACCTGGATTAGACCATGATTTCTCAGGTGTCTTTCCAGAAGCAAAGACACAAAATTAAAAAAGGGGTTTTCTCAAATGAATAGCTTTGTATCGTGAACAATACTATCAAGAATGGGGTGACAAGCCAGATAGGGAGAGTGTATGCAAATTGTAAGTCTGCTAAAAGTCTTCTGCCTGGTGTGTACAGAGAACTCTTAGTAAGATGGCCCACTTCAAAAAAAGGGCAAAATGTTTCCATGGACATTTCTCCAGAGATGATTTGCAAGTGGCCAATAAAAACAGGTAAAAATAGTTTCTGTCATTAATCATTAGGGAAGGCAAATTGGACCCAGCAAGCCAGCTCTTCATACCCACCTCAGAAAGGGTAGCCACAACAAGGGTGGCCATGACAAGGGCTGTGACTTCAATGTGAACTGTCCCCACAGGCTCATGTGTTTGAACACTTGCTCTCAGCAGTTGGCACCATTCTGGAAGGTTGTAGAACATTTCTGAGGTAGAGCCTTTCTAAGGGAGGTGGGCCACTGGTGGCAGGCTTTGAGATTTTGTAATCTTAACCTACCCCTTGTCTGTTTCTGCTTTCTAACTGCTGATACAGTGTGGCCAGAAGGCCCACTCTCCTGCTACCATGTCTTCAGTGCTGTGTTGGTCTGCACTCTCAGACTGAGCCATGGTAAACCTTGTAAGAGGCTTCATGGCAGGCATTTGGTTACAACAGAAATGCCTGAGACAGAGCAGATATGGAGACCCAGGATGTGGGTGTGGGATTGTCTGGGAATGAATGCAAGATCTCCTTTGGAGGTGTAAAATGCTACATTAGATGGTGATTATGACTGCTTAATTTAGTGCATATACTAAGAATACCTTTGAATGACCTAATTGTGTGATATGTGAATTATATCTCAAAAAGAAACTGGAGTCCCTTATTTGTAAGTAGAGATCCAAGTTTGGTAGTTTCCTGGTGATGAACACATGCATAGCTTCTTTTCTGTTGTGGATAATACACAGAGTATTTGAATAGATGTATTCTCAGTTGCATTTGAATTATTTTTCATTGTCGTATCAGAGGCACCAAGAATGACTGACTCATTCTTGGAAGAGGTGCCACTGAATCAATGTCTGCAGCCATTTGTAGATCTTGACAGCATTTACTGGGCGGTTTACCATAAAGATGACTGACTACGTATTTTCCTCAGCCATTTGCGGGATTTCCATTTCCCCTTGTCTTTGGTGTGATCTAACATGATTGACTGGAGAGAACTCATCTGTGTGTGCGCTTACAGACATGGTAGTATCCTTCAAGGCTGCATGGCCCAGAGCTCAGACGCTCAGTGACTCAGAGGGTTCGGAGAACAAGATCAGTTAGTATTCTCTACTGTATTCACATTCCCGTGACACACACACACACATACACACACACACACACACACACACACACACACACACACACACAGCAACAGTTAGTATTCTCTACTGTATTCACATTCCCGTGACACACACACACATACACACACACACACACACACACACACAGCAGCTAGTATTCTCTACTGTATTCACGTTCCCGTGAGACACACACACACACACACACACACACACACACACACACCAGCAGCAGTTAGTATTCTCTACTGTATTCACATTCCTGTGACATACACACCCACACACACACACACACACACACACACACACACAGAGGCGGGAGAGGGAGGGGCACACATGTGCCACAGAACAGCAGTGGGTTGGAACCTGGTGGATGTGTCACAACAATGTGGCAGAAGTCAGCATGTGACTGGTGGTGTCTTGGACATGGTACATGAGTGACTCTGCCCAGCAGGAGTGCTCTGGTTCTGGGTTAGCAGGTAGTGGAAGAGTGGTCAGTGCGGGCAGCTTTGTAGCAATGTAGCCGCCATCTTGGTTGCCTTGAGGCAGCCGCTGATGGATGTTTCTGGGAAGGAAGCCCGTGAAGGCTTCTTCTTAGGAAGATGTCTGGCTCTGGACTTGACCTTCCCCTTGTGCTTTCAGAAGTTCCTGGCCTATCTGACTTGGAATCTGTAGTAACTACCCAGGAGCTGCCAACAGCTCCTCCTGAGGTGTGGCCTTGTTTGTGTTGGGTTACAGGCATTCCCCTGAGTTATGAGGTCCTTTCACTGTGTTCTGATTTGTCACTTTGTGTTTCAACTGACAACCTGAGAAGACAGATGTTTGCCAGCACACTGATGGATTGTTATGGAATTCTTATTTTGGTGTTATGATGCTTCGTTTCTGGCTCATGTGTGAAGCCATTTGTGAGATTATTGAAGGTGTAAGTGCTTTTCCGATGGAGGCTTAACTGCTGTTATTAACGAGCTCACTTTGTCGGATGCTGTGCTAAGTGCTTAATTACTCTGCAGCCTGCATCCTTAAAAGCCTTGGGCCATAGTACCCTCTTCCTCATTGAGCATGTGGTGCACCATAAGCCCTTGCAACTCCCTGAGGCTGCTGGGGTGCACTGAGCCCCTGGTATGGCCTGAGGGCCTCAGAACTCAAGCTTCATCCACGTTGTGGACCACAGTCAAGGGACTATGAAGAGGACTCAGACTCCTGACATGGACATTTGCTCTGTAGGACTCATTGGCTGGGCTTATGACACTGTCTGGGGGGGGGGGGGTTGTGCTGTAGTCTTGTCTCAGATCTAGGGTCCATGCTGCACCAGGAGCATCTTCATGCCTAGTTCAGAGGGAGCCCTTCCTTCCTGTTGGAAGCATTACCCTCCATGAAGCTTTGAGGTGACTGGGCCGGGGAGGAGCCTGAGGAGTGCTGCCTGCTGGGCTTTCTGTTGGTACCAACACTTCTTTTGAATCCTGCTTCCTCTGCTTCCAGGAGGCACTGAGCACATAGAAGCTTGCTTGTGCCTTCCCTCTTGATCTGTTAATGGGGCAGAGCTTGGGGGAGGAGATGCTATTGGTAAGCAGTGTTTGGTGGCAGCCATTGTCTTTCTTTACCTGTGTTACTTTAATTTTCTGTTTCAACAAAGTGGAAATAAAATCACTAACTCAAAAGCAAACTAGCAAAATTTTTGTTCCTTATGTGAACAGGACCCATGACTTTGTAAAAGATGGGCTGGGGTTCCGTGGCTCCATCAGGAGCATTTCCTCCATGGCCGAGGGTCCTCCCCCCGTGCCGGGGTTCCGTGGCTCCATCAGGAGCATTTCCTCCATGGCCGAGGGTCCTCCCCCCGTGCCGGGGTTCCGTGGCTCCATCAGGAGCATTTCCTCCATGGCCGAGGGTCCTCCCCCCGTGCCGGGGTTCCGTGGCTCCATCAGGAGCACTTCCTCAGTGACCGAGGGTCCTCCCCCCGTGCCGGGGTTCCGTGGCTCCATCAGGAGCATTTCCTCCATGGCCGAGGGTCCTCCCCCCGTGCCGGGGTTCCGTGGCTCCATCAGGAGCACTTCCTCCATGGCCGAGGGTCCTCCCCCCGTGCCGGGGTTCCGTGGCTCCATCAGGAGCACTTCCTCAGTGACCGAGGGTCCTCCCCCCGTGCCGGGGTTCCGTGGCTCCATCAGGAGCATTTCCTCCGTGACCGCGGGTCCTCCCCCCGTGCCTTGCCTCTGAAAGGTTCCACTGCTTACTAGTAGCCACCTCTTTAACCCATGAATGATGGAGGGCAGTCAGCATCCACCGTCCAGCAGGCAGGGTCACATTGCACTTTAGAACAACACTGCATGGGCATCCCTTCTTCCTGGTGTCTTAAGGCCAGATGTAATAGATGCCATTCCTAGATAGCTGACTGCTGAAAGGGGAGGAGGAGATGCACAGATAAAGATGCCCAGGGCTCACATCTGTACATAAACCTAAAGGTGAAAATCTTGTGCATTGTAGAGAAAAGGAGGTGGTACTCTCAGAAAGGTAGTAAGTCCTTAAAATAGTGAAAGAGTAGTGTGCTTAGGACATATAAGAAGCAGAGCCCTATTCATTTGGAGTCATGACTCCATCTCAGCAGCCGAGTATGCGAGGTGCCCTGTGCAGGTGGGCTTGGTCCACACTGAATATGGAATGTGCCATCAGGATTTGCAATTCTGAGATGGTTTAGTTTTAGTCAGGATGGTTGCTGAGCAATTGCCATCCCTCTGCATCTATGGAGATTGGCTCCTGGGCCCCTGTGGACAGTGAAGTCTGCAGATGCTCGCATCCATATATGCATGCGCAGTATTTGCATGCAGTCTTCACCTCCTCCTGTAGACTTTAAACAGTCTCTAGATGACTCAGCATACTGTGCATGTTAATGTGCTGTAAACAGTTGTTTTCCTGCATTGATCAGGGAATAATGACAAGAAAATGGCTGTGCCTGTTCTGTACAGACAGAGATCTTGAGCTGTGATTTTTAGAATCCATAAGTGGGAGTCTCATGAATATGGAGGGCCATGGAGAGTGAGTGGCAGAGGGCTTGGCTCACTGTCCTGAATTCCAGGGAGCTGATCGCTCAGGCTGTCTTACATCCCAGACTGATTGGCTCAGGTGATGGGGTAGGGGCAGTCTTCCCAAGTGGGCTTCTAATATTTTAGGTCTGGAACATGTATAGACTATGCAGATTGCCAGCTGATTTTCAGATTTGAAAATAGGTTCATGGTGCTGGAGAAATGGCTCAGTGGTTAAGAGCACTGACTGCTCTTCCAGAGGTCCTGATTTCAACTCCCAGAAACGACATGGTAGCTTACAACCATTTGTAATAGGATCTGATGCCCTCCTCTGGTGTCTGAAGACAGCTACTGTGTACTCCTATACATAAATAAATAAATAAATCGCCGGGCGTGGTGGCGCACGCCTTTAATCCCAGCATTTGGGAGGCAGAGGCAGGTGGATTTCTGAGTTCGAGGCCAGCCTGGTCTACAAAGTGAGTTCCAGGACAGCCAGGGCTACACAGAGAAACCCTGTCTCAAAAAACCAAAAAAAAAAAAAAAAAAAAAAAAAAAAAAAAAAAAAAAAAAAAAAAAAAAAAAAAAAAAAAAAAAAAAAAAAAAAAAAAAAAAAAAAAAAAAAANTTTTTTTTTTTTTCTGAGACAGGGTTTCTCTGTGTAGCCCTGGCTGTCCTGGAAACTCACTCTGTAGACCAGGCTGGCCTCGAACTCAGAAATCCGCCTGCCTCTGCCTCCCAAGTGCTGGGATTAAAGGCGTGTGCCACCACTGCCCAGCCTCTCTAATCTTTAAAGTCAATCCCATGTCACAGTAGGGAAATTGATGCCTGTGAAGTTCAGGAACATGGTTGTGGGTGGATTCCAAACTTTTCCAATTGAGAATGCACAACTCTCACGTTTTTTTTCATTCTTTTTTTTCCCCAATTTTTATTAGATATTTTCTTCATTTACATTTCAAGTGTTATCCAGAAAGTTCCCTATACCCTCCCCCATCCCTGCCCTGCTCCCCTACCCACCCACTCCCACATCTTGGCCCTGGCGTTCCCCTGTACTGGGGCATATAAAGTCTGCATGACCAAGGGGCCTCTCTTTCTAATGATGGCCAACTAGGCCATCTTCTTCTATATATGCAGCTAGAGACATGAGCTCAGGGGGTACTAGTTAGTTCATGTTATTCTTCCACCTATAGGGTTGAAGACCCCTTCAGCTCCTTGGGTACTTTCTCTAGCTCCTTCCTTGGGAGTCCTGTGTTCCATCTAATAGCTGATTGTGAGCATCCACTTCCATGTTTGCCAGGCACTGGTATAGTCTCCCATGAGACAGCTATATCAGGGTCCTTTCAGCACTATCTTGCTGGCATATGCAATAGTGTCTATGTTTGGTGGCTGATTATGGGATGGATCCCTGGCAGCCATAGTCACTGGTTGGTCCATCCTTTTGATTCAGCTTCACACATGATCTTTGTAACTCCTTCAATGTGTGCTTTGTTCTTAATTCTAGGAAGGGGCAAAGTGTCCACATTTTGATCTTCATTCTTCTTGAGTTTCATGTGTTTAGTAAATTGTATCTTGGGTAGTCTAGGTTTCTGGGCTAATATCCACATATCAGTGAGTACATGTTATGTGAGTTCTTTTGTGATTGGGTTACCTCACTCAGGATGANTAACTCCTTCAATGTGTGCTTTGTTCTTAATTCTAGGAAGGGGCAAAGTGTCCACATTTTGATCTTCATTCTTCTTGAGTTTCATGTGTTTAGTAAATTGTATCTTGGGTAGTCTAGGTTTCTGGGCTAATATCCACATATCAGTGAGTACATGTTATGTGAGTTCTTTTGTGATTGGGTTACCTCACTCAGGATGATGTCCTCCAGATCCGTCCATTTGCCTAGGAATTTCATATATTCATTGTTTTTAATAGCTGAGTAGTACTCCATTGTGTAAATGTACCAAATTTTTTGTATCCATTCCTCTGTTGAGAGACATCTGGGTTCTTTCAAGCTTCTAGCTATTATGAATAAGGCTGCTATGAACATAGTGGAACATGTGTCCTTATTACCAGATGGAACATTGGGTTCAGGACATCAGACAAGATGTCCTTCTGTGCTGGTCTCCTTCGGGCACTGGTAGTGGAGCTGTCTTTTGTTTTCATTTTGAGTGCTTTCTCTCTCTGAGCGATGGATAGGGAGAGTGTGTCTGTCTGTGGGTGAAGATCTTGACCTTATGTGTCTTCTTCACTCCCAAAGGCCCAACCCTAGTCGTGGCCATCTGGTTCTTCAGGGCAGTCTCAGGGAGTCTCTTGTGGGTAATTAGAGTGGCTAGCTTGGCCATGCTTTCACGATTGCTTAGCCATGCCAGGGATGTCAGATGTCTGCGATTTGGCTTCAGTAATAAGCATTCAAGAAGGATTCAAACTGCATTAATATTTAAGAGCCTTTCTAGATCCAGAAAGTGCCTGCGAACCCCTCCTGAATGTAATGTATACAGCACATGTCAATTAGGAGGAGAGATGATGTGCGCTTGGCTCCCCGTCCGCTGAGGCTCCCTCCACTGCATCCCAGGACGTGCTTCTTGCTGGAACACGAAGATTGCCAGTTTCCCAAAGGGATTCTCATGGAAAAACAGGCTTTCCATTACTTTACTGTTCCTAATAGATCTGTGTCCCAAATAGGAAGGAAAATCAATTTAATTACTTATGAAACTTTTCCTTTAGGGTGAATGAATTATGAGGAAAAAATGAAGTGTGTGTCTGTCATCAGCGACTTTATCTCAGGCTGAGGATGAGAGATATTAATTTGCTCTGAAGACTAGGTGTGGGGTCACTGGTGGATCTAGAGAAGGCATGCCAAGGTGCACACACCCAGGCTGCAAGGCAGAAGCTCTTCCCTTCTGAGACTTCATGGGATGAGCTCCAGGACCACTGGCAGCTAAGACGGCACTGTACCAAAGCCAGAGGCCTGGGCAGGTGTCAGAGTGGGAGAATCATGAAGGAGGAGAGAGTTAATTGCAATTAATGTAATTAGGAGGGGAGAAATGTTCTCTGGAGGGAGCCACATGCTTCGCTGCTGGCTGCTGCTCCCAGCCTCTCGGTGGCATCCATCTCTCTGTAATTAATGAACCCCATCTCCCATCTGAAGCCGTGAGGTGCTGTGCTGGCTGGAGTGTGCTTAGCTGGGTCAGAAGGCAGCTAGCTCTCAGCTTCCTCTCCACATGTTCCAGCCTTGCAATGTGGCCATGTCTGTAGGAGCAGAGTTTAGAAAATGAGGCAGGGAGAGAGCTGGTCTTTCAGCTGTGAAGGACAGAGTATTGCTAGATGGCCAGGCTGCAATACCCGGGATGGTGACTGAAAAGACTTTCAGGGACTTGTCCCATCAGCTTTCAGCCATCATCATTGGCCTGCTCTATTGTATCCCACAGGAGCACGTCTGTGCATCCTTCCCAAGCTATGGCCACCACTCAGCTCTCATCACTTCTCTGTGTGGGTTTGCCCACCCCACATGTTTAGTTGTCCACTGTGTGACCTTTTCTGATTGGTTGCTTTGGTGCATCCTATGCTTTTGGTCCCATCCCTGGGCAGCACATGCCAGCATCCTTTCTGTAACAGGAGTTCTTCTGTGGCACCAGCCATTGCTCAGTGGGTCAGCACTGAGGCAGTTTCACCATGGTGTTTTCCACTGATGTAATTTCACTTCTTGAATGGAATGGCTGGTCATGTGGGAATTCTGGGCTAAGCAAACCCTTGGGCCATTTTACAGCCTTGTTGGTAACAGAGTACTTTTATTTAACCACATTCTTGTCAGCTCTGGTTACTATTTTTTTTTTTTCCTTTTTAGCTATCCTAGTGGATACAAAGTGCTATTTAATTGTAGCTTTAATTTGTATTGTTTGGTGACTAATAATGTTGATTATGTTTTATGTGCTTATTATTTTCTACATAGCAGTTTTATTTCATAATGATTGGATTCATTTAAGAACCTTTTAACTTTAAATGCACTTCTGTTTTTCTTTTTGGAGACAAGGTCTCATCAGGTGACTTGGGCTGACCTAGAATTTGCTACTCAGTTAAAGTTGCCTTGGACTCTTGGTCTCCTCCCACCCCAGCTTCCCCAGTGCTGAGCTAAGGACTCCCAGTACTGGGAGTGGACTGTTACTTTAAAAGTAAACTGTTCTACCTGGGCCTTTTCATCTGCTATAAATGGGTTTGAATTGTCCTCAGATTTTATGCAATGAAGGGACTTAAGTCCCTGCAGATAGGACAGAGAAGTGCAGGTCTTTGTATGCACAGTATGTGAAAGCCATTGTCTGCCCATCATTATTTCCTGTCCATCTGTCTGTCTGTCTGTTAGACATTTCTGGTTTTCTTTGAATGGGAGTTCTGGCCCTGGCTGCTACGATTGTTCCCTTCCTTGCTCCAGGTGGTGTGCAGGAAATGAGGTCGTCTACCCTCTCTGTGTCTGTCTGCTGGACAGCTTGGCTGTCCTTTCGGGAGAGTCCGCTGCCCCTTCCATTGAGTTACTCACTGGGGGAACCTGTTTGTTGAGCTCTTTCTTCTCCAGAGAGATGCAGAAAAACTGCCAGTGCTTTTAGACTCCTGCTCTCACCTGATAAACGTGCCTTTTAATGCCAGCTGTGACTGAGAGAAGGATGCTCTTTGTACACTTGCATAAATGAGGTGTTCCGAGCTGTGCTGTGTTGTCTAGGAAACATGCCTTTGGAGGTCCTCAAGGACAGAGGGCCGGAGCGTTAGAGACAAACAGGAGAGATTGACAGAACACACCAAGCACAAAACAACCTGCATGCCATCAAATGGAGCCATTTAGGTGAACAAGAAACAAGAAGTCACTGCTGCTCAAGCAGTCCAGGGTTTCCCTTCAGCTGTTAAACTGACAGGCTATGGTCCTCACTCATTTCTTCTCTTGCTAGGTCTGCCCCAGAGCAGGCTTCGATGGCAGACAACAACAGTTGGTTGCTTCCTGAACTCCTGGGTATGCTCCAGTAAAGACTCACTTTAGCATGTGACCGAAGCTCTGGGTGTGAGACCCCTTTGGTTGTCCCATGGGCCAGGCCTCCGTGGGTCAGGGCCCCATCTTCAGCAGAACATGGTGCTTCTTGGCTCATCATGGGTACTAGTGTCCTTTGTTCGGTAGTGGTGGCTTCAGCTCTCATTAGTGTGGGACTCCATTGATGCAGGCACAGTGGTGTTTGGTCTTTGACTTTGGAGGAAGTCACACCTTTTAAGAAGAAAAAAGTGTCATAGTTGAGAGCCTGAGACACATGTGGGCAGTGTGCTTCTCCATTGTATGTCACCTCCCTCCCATGGCCATGCTACACGGACACATAAATGTATGTGAAACCTACCTAATGGGTGCCCCATGTCCCGTGAAAATTCTGTGCTGGGCATAGAACACACAGAGGGAACAGACACAGTACAGGAGGGATCTCTGTCCCCTCAACTCCTGTAAGATGTGTGGCTCCTCTGATGCCCTGACTTGTGAGCACTGTCCTTGGAACTGATCCTCAGACAGGTGTAGCTTGAAGGTCCGTTCAGATACTGGCACAGTCCTGACCAGCATGGCAGCATACATTTCTCACTGTGGAGGCAGAGGCTGAGTAACAGAAGGAGGGTTGTGAGCCTGTGGCCATCCTCCCATTCCCACAAGAGGAAACTGAACCTTGAGGAGGACTGTCTTTTCTAGGCCTTCCAGAATGGAGGTGTTAGCTGGAGGAGGGAGCTGGGTTCCTCTTGGCCTTGGGTCACCCAGAGAGGGGGTAAGGAGGTGGGGAAACCACACTCAGCTTCCTGGTGCTGCACCTGCTGTGCTGTGCTGTGCTGTGCTGTGCTGTGCTGTGCTGTGCTGTGCTGTGGTAAGGAGGTGGGGAACCACACTCAGCTTCCTTGTGCTGTACCTGCTGTGCTATGGTGTGGGTACAGGGGTAGGGTGGCTGGGGCACTTTCTGATAGTTGTCACTTACTTTGTGATAGGTCATAAGAATTGTTTCTTGGGAGTATCTGATCTAGTTTCTGCTTAGTGAATTTGTGCCTTGTCCCCTCTTGCCATGCATGCTTACTACATCTCTCTGCACTCCAGACACTTTTATTCTTCTGGTGGCATTAAATGTATTTAAAAATGTATTGTGTCAAAATTTATTATAAGATAGAGAAAAGGTAGCACTAGGCAGAGTGAGTGAGAAGAAGGGGATGCTGGGGTAAGAAAGGTGGTGGCACGTGGTCGGGTTGATCTGGAGCTAGTCTGTGGTTCCCCACAAGTGGGTTCTGGGAGTGTAAGCAAGCTCCGTGCTTCACCCTAGAGAAGCCTGCACAGAGCTGGAGGAGGCCCAGACCTCACAATGGCATGGAGCAAGCCCAGCAGCAGAGGCTGCACTCCGTGCTTGGGGAGGGGACCCAGATCCATAGGCAGAGAAGGCAGTGATAGGACATTGGTCATTATAACCTCATTTGTGAAGGGTCACCTGGGAAATGTGCTGAGACTAGGTTCGAGGAGAAGCTAGCCAAACTCAAGGAGACCAGATAGGCCATTGTGCTAGTCTAGGTGGGCAGCCAGTGCTGGTGGTTTGGAGTTAGGGGTTGCTGAGGAAGGTGGTGATATTTGTTTAGGTTGAGTGGGGCAAAGGTTTTGTTGATGGACTGAGTAGTGGGTGGAAGAGCAGGAGGGAAAGAAGATAATGAGAAAGGCGATCAGGGAGAGAAGGAGGCTTCAGAGGTGGTTCCACAGATGTGGCACATGGGAGAGGAAGGTGGGCGTTCCTGAGAAGGTGTGGCTCTTGGAAGCCTAAGATTAGGCTTTGACGTGCTGTGTGTACTGACCCTGTAGCATTGCTTTTCTATCAAAGGAAACATGGGAGTTGTTGATCTGACCATCGTCCTTCCAGATCTTTGTGTCTACTGTGAAGTGTGGCCCTCTCCTCTAGGCAGCCAGCTGGAGGCTTGTGGCTTCCTGACTCTTTCTGATCAAGGTTAGAGCTAGTTGCCAGTAGTTTCAAAACTGGCTGGTCCTCATTTCTAGTTTGGGTGTGGTGACATCTGAGGACCCATAGAGAAGGACAGTGGCAGCATGTGGATTAGTGTAGTGGCCACAGACCTTCCTGAGAAGAGATGAGTGGTAAGTGAGGGACCATGCTGCTGAAAGGGAGGAGAAAGAAGGAGAGGGGTGGCCCCCTACCATCCTGTGCCTCCTGTGTGCTCACATGTGTAAAGCCTAGGAAATCAGAATAATAGGAGCACCAGAGCCCACGCCTCTGCTCTGCCTTTGCTCCAGTTTGCAGACAGACTTTGCATTATTCCTCATTAGAGAAACTTTTTGCAAGTGTTTCTGCCTTGTATTCCCTGTAAGATACAGGCCTAGTATTGCCCTAAGAGGCATGGGGTGGGGGCTGCATCTGCACCCATGTGTGTGCACACACCTGTGTGTGTTTGTGGGGAAAGCCGCCAGCAGCTTCCCAGCCCTCATCTGTCTGGTTGCCTTTGTCTCTGCGAGGACTTAGCATCTGCAGAACACAGACAGCGCCAGCAGCTTCTCTGCTCTGGGAGGTTAATGACTGAGATGTGAGTGCTGGGAAGTCTTTGAAATAATGTTGCGTGCGTTACGCTTATAGCTCTGATGGTATTTATATTTAAAACATCATTACAACAATAATGTACCAGTTTGCCAATAAAATACAGAATCACTTCGGAAGAGCAGTCTCCATACCAGTGCATTTCTGAGGCTGGACTACGCAGTCTAACTTTGGGCCTTTGCAACTGAATGCAGAATTCATGTATTATGTATTTCCAAAGAGTAATGAAGGTTGTGCGCTTTTGCCTAGGGCACTGAGTATTGAAAATATATGGCCAGTCCAGTGGTGCTGAAGGACAGATTGGAAGTCTACGCTGACAAGGCTGTCTTTCATTCCAGGTTGGGTGCCACTGCCTTCCATGCCTTGGAGTTTGATGTGGTGATAATGTGTCATTAGGGACAAGTTCTTGTGCCCGCTGTCCAGCTACAGTGAGGCGGGAAGTGGACAAGCATCTCAGCAGTGACGGATGGCCTTTTTCCTTTAGATCCATACAAAATTCATAAACCTGATTTATAACCAATGAAGTTTGAGCTGCTTGGAGCAGAAGGCTGGAATTCACAGATTTCCTGTGCAGGCAGTGGCTTTGTTTTGTCCCCAGTCCTGGTTATGTGGAGAAAGCACATTTGGTTTGTACCACAGGCACAGGACAGACAGGTCTACTCACTACTCTTGAGTCTTTGGCATCACGTCTTGGAGCAGTTATGGTAAGGGTAGGAGTCAGCCAGAGGAGGCCGTTCATTATTGCTGAGAATAAGATGAACTATGTGGCCAAATCAGGGACATCTATACAGGACAGGAGGAACCCTGTGTGTTCTCTGAATCAGCTCTTTCTTTCTGAAGCCACTTGTGACCATTTGCCCACCAGTTACTGTGTTCCTCTGTGGCAGGTCCACTTGTCTTTGAACTCTTTTCCCTTCTGGCTCCAGGCTAGTGAGCCCTCCTGGCTGCATCTATGGTCCCCTTCCTTGCTGTCGCCTCTGACTCCTTGTTCTGCTGCGTGGGTGTCTTCTACTGTTTGGCGTTTGTTCTGTCTGGGTTTCCTTCTCTGTTCTCTGTTCTGGCATGCTAATGGCTTCACTGTGCCATGTGTGTAGATGCTCAGAAGTTCTTTGTAGTTGGTTTGTGAACTTCAGAAGCTAAGCCACACACCGCACTTGTGTTTTTCTGGACATATGAGTTTCTTTACCACATTTGCACAGGGGTGCTGATGACGTGCAGGGTTGAGATCTGGTGTTTGTTACTTTTATAGTCCTACTTGCCACCTGAGTACTCCTCCCTACATCACCTGGATCCTGGCCAACACCTAAAGACATAGGTCATATACCCTGATGTCAGGGGATAGGCCTGTGCTCTCTTCTCTGATTGCTGCATCTACCTAGTATGTGGAGACAGCAAAGACCTTGCCTTACACCTCGGGCTCAGGTTCTGGGCCTATGTCCCACAGTCTCTTCCATCTTCTATCTTTGACCAGCTCCATATTTCTGGCTCTGGCTTCCCTGGTACCATGTCATTGGGTCCAGTGACACTGGTTCTGGTTTGACCACACTCTGTCTCTGCTCTCTGGGCTGGGCACAGTAAGCAGGAGTATCAGTTTTCTCCCAGAGGTATCTTGTGATGCTGTCCACACCCCCACCCTTCCACAAAGGGATTAACACTTGTTCTTTTTCAGCCCAGGACCTGTCCCCACACAGTGGACTTGGCCATGCTGTTTGCTAGACCTTTGTACATCATTCTGGATTTGGTTTTCTGTGGTGTTTGTCTTATAGGTAGACTAGAGTAATGGGCTTCTGGGAGGAGAACAGAGAAGTGTGATTTTCTCATATGGGATCAAGACTGCACACTGTCAACATGGCCTCAGTACTGTTGATGGTGATTGTGATCCCAGGCTTGGGCTAATTGCTTTCCAGCTGTCTCCAGGATACATTTGTGCTCCTGCTTCACATCCTGTCCTTTGGATGGAAGTCATTGACCAGCCTTCATTTAAGGGAATTGGTGCTGTTCTCTCCCTCTCGAAGAGTCTGTATTAGTGTTTGGAGGTCTGCATGGGAGGGCTGCCTATCTCTCATACCTGGGCTGGCCCCTAGCCATTTCTCTTACTAGGGACTGCAGAGTATTTTAGGATTTGGGTTATTCTTGGATTTACTGGTGATTCTTTCAGTGTGGTCTTTGAGAGCCCTTTCAGTTGGCTCTCAGGCCCTGCCGACCTCCTTCATATTATCTGTCTGTCTACGTCCAGGACCTTACTCTGAATATGGTGGCACATGCTTTAATCCCAGAACTTCAGAGGCAGAGCCAGGCAGAGCTCTGAGTTTGAGGCTAGCATGGTGTACATAGTGTGATCCAGGCTATCCTGGTCTGCATGGTGAGTTCTAGACCAACCAGTGCTCCTCAGCCCTCTTTAATATATTGTATCATAGTGCATGTTTGCAAAAACAAAAAACAAAAAAAAAAAAAAAAAGAAAAACAAAACAGTGGCTATGTTTAAAACACATTTTCAGTGGGCTTAGGATCGGGTGGCTGTTTCTTCTCTCAGTGTTTGAGGGTACTCCTCCTTGTGTGCAGCGTGAGGTTCCCATTGGAAGTCTGCTTTCTGCATTACTTTTACACACTTAGACTGGGAGTCGGTGGGAGGCCTCAGAAACCAGTTGATACCTTCTTCACATTTGCCTGATGTTGACTTGTGTCAGGCTTTGGTAAGTGGACGATTTCCTGTGTGTCTCCTTCAGAAACCCTGCAGAGGAACAGGCGCTGCTGTCCAATCCCTAAGTTTGGAAGCTGGGTAGGGAAGGCTGCTGAGCTGGGCCATGGAAGCGCCTGCAGAGTTTGAACTCTCTGCATGGGGAGATCTGCAGGCTCATGCCAGCTGAGTCCAGTAGTCCCGAAGGCCCAGGGCACAGGTGTTCCTGTCGGCTCCTCAGCTCTGTCTCACTCTGCCCCTACAGGCCAGTGCCTGCTGAGTGCCTTTCACTGTGGAATAGAGAAGCATGACTGCCTTGCTGCTCGCTGTGAGTTCAGAAGGAGACATTCGACACTCGCAGTGTGAGCAGTTTGGTGGCCCCTGGAAGTTTTTCTTGTTGTTGCGCCAGTGTTGTCTGTTGCATTAATCAAAGGATATGCAGGTCAGAGGGCACACACAGGTTCCCCACTCTCTACCCAGAGCCCTGGCCACAGCAGGCTCCCTAGTGCCCTGTCGCTTTTTCTCCCCTCTGTGCTCCAGAGCTTCCCTTACTGCAGAACCACTGCCTAAGCCTGACTGCCTGTCCCACCTAACTTCCCTTGTCACCGAAAGCCGAGGATTTGGAGTACCGACCCTGTACAACTTGTCTCTGTTCCTTAGTCTCATCCATATCACCAAGAATAAATACCTCAAAGACCTTGTATGACAGGGAGCATTTGCAAACTGAAAAGCCCTGAGTAAGGGCTTCATGGCTTCCCCCTGGTCTGTTTTCTGCCTCATGTCTCATGTGCCTGTGATGGGTGGGACGTTGTGCTGGGTTCTAGGTTCCTGTAGAGCCTGTGAGGACCTTGACAATTGGGGGCATGGCTAAGAACCATGGTGCACGGCAGGGTACATGTGAGAGATCTGTGGGCCTGTGGGGAAGGGCTCTAGACTAGTGGAGGAAAGGTATGGAGTGAGGAAGGGCATATGAAGGGGTGCACATGGGGGCTTGGAGTATAAGGGAAGCTGGGGTTGCCTCCAGGCTGTCAAGCTAGTGACTGGATGGAGGCTTTAGGGGACAGCAACTCCACACTCTAGGTAGGCCTCAAGAGTCCTTGTGGAGAGCATTATGGGCCAGTGTGAGTGCCTGACTTCTAACAGGAGCACACGAGGCATTCAGGGAGCTTAGGTGGTCAGATGTATGCAATTTAAGCTGAGTGCCTTTTTGTTGCTCTAGACTGAAATCACCTGAAAATCTGCTTCCAGAAGCTTCTGTATCCTCTGTCTTTCAAGTAGGGTGGACATCAGCCCCCTTCTCCAAGCAGAGTAGGGCCTCTCATCTCTGGCAGTAGCCTGCTCTGAGCCTCCTTCAGTCCATTCTGCTTGCAGTTACCTGCCTGGATGTGTGGTTCTTACTCCCATGTCTCTGATGTCTGTGGCTCTACTAGACATAACTCCCAGGACTTGCAGGCCCACCCCTCAGAAGTGGGATCACTTCTGTAATTCTAGAAGTGTGCATTCATTCTCACGGGGGACAGGCAGGGCTATGTGGTGCATTGAGTGGTTCTGGTGAGACCCCTCTGTGGGTTATTGTAGCTCTATGGTCTCAGGGCAGAGGGAGGTGAGCACTGGCTCGTACATAGAGCTTGTGGCTGATGGAGCATGAGGTCACAGTCAGAAGTAGAGCCCTGCCTTTTGTTCCAGTGCATGGTGTGCTTACCTTCTGTCCCTCCAGTGGAAGGTCCTTGGGAAGGACCACTCTTGGTTGCCCATGTGTGATGCAGCTCCATCTATGGGTGACAAGCTGGAACTCAAGACCTCACTGACTGAACTGGAGGGTGGACAGTCACCAGCTCGGAACACTTAGGCACTAATGTCTTCATTCAGCCTCAGGAGAGCTACAGTGAACTGGGTTGTCTGCATGCTAGGATCTAATGGGAGATAATGTTGTGTAATTTATACAGCCATGGCATAACAGATTGTGTATAAATTAGCAAAAATGTTTCAGAATGCAAAAAGCAGGTGAAATGGAAATGACTGAATCCCAGATAAAACCATCCCTGAATATCCAAGAAGAAAATTTGATCAGCTTTGGGAGTGAAGGGGTTAACCCTGGTGGTATTTTATTGAACCACAAATTGTTATTTATAACCCATGTCAGAAGCAATTAAACTGATTGATGATTAAGAAAGTTTAATAGTTGAATAATAAGATGCGGTTCTTGACAGCTATTTTTTCTCATTCTGGAAGCATATTTTATGAGTCTAATAACAGTGTTGAGGATGGGCTGTATAGCATGTTGTGGTGTAATTATGTGGTGGTAATATAATATTCAGTCTAGTGTTACGTGGTCTATTATGTATAAAAAAATTAAAATACTAATTACAATTTTTGATTTATCATTGAAGTGGTTTATTAATTTTGGCTTACCCCAAATTTACATCCAATAGCCTTGTTGCTGGTTCTCGTTGCCCTGGCTTCCATCCCACTATGATTGTCCTTACAAATAACTTCCTAGGTTGGTAGGGAAAATACATGTCTCGAAAATTGCTTGAGATCTAGGTGTTGATGTTACAAAGTAGGAGATATGAATGCTTACAACTAAAAGCACATTTTGATCCTCAACAGCATATGTATATATAGAGGAAAGAGGTGCATATATAGAGGAAAGAGGTGCATATATAGAGGAAAGAGGTTTGAGTCCCTAACAGACAGGGAATATGGTGTAAGCTGTTGAAGCATTTGGCTGGGTGTCAGCAGCAAACAGCCGCCTTTGTTGTGTAGTTGCTCAAAGGTGTTCCTCGTGTGTTTACAGTGGTTGGTGCTGGTGTAGTAGTAGTCTGTCCAGCTGCTTGACTGACAGTCCTTTGCTCAAAGCAGCCAAGGAACCAGGAAGGAGTCTGGTACCCCTTTCCCAGCAGTCTGGTGCAACCAGTTCATTCTTGGTAGCAGATATTTTTCATTGACATAGTTTGTATTCATTATCCCTTTGAGTGTCAGCCTGGACTGCTTTTCTGGAAGGCACTAATCCTGTTAGCTGGTGTATCTGTTTCCTTTGATGCTGTCTGGCTCCTCAGCCCTTTGAGCTGACCTATTTCACTTGGCCCTTCCAGCATTCCCTCCCTGGGTATCCCTGAAAGCTGCCTCCATTTCATCAGCAGGATCCTGTTGACTTCTGCTCAAAATATGGTTCTGATTCCTTGGTAGTGGGTGATTGTGTCAAAGACTCAGGCTTCTTTTTGTTTAGGCCCTTGGAGGGTGGAGAATCTCACAGAGGGACTGCCCACTAATGATGAGTCAAGGCAAGGCCACAAGTCCAAGCTGTCCCTCCAATTTACCGAGTTTCTCTTCCAACCTCCAACGGAGGAGCCTCTGAGTCTGTTTGAAACCTGGCACCAACATGATGTGTACTGCTGTCAAACCTTAGTGTGAGTCATGGTGTCGGACCCAATTTAGAAATTGTGTTATCCTTTGCAACCTTTGATGCTCGACTCAAAGGCCCTCAAATTGACATACAGTGGACAGGTCTAGGCCGTTTAGCTTGTCAACACCACCTGAACACAGCACAGAACAAGACTCCCAGGCAACTTTTAAGAGAATAAATTTTCTTAAAGATGAGAAACGAAAGCCTTTGACCAGGTTTCCTGTCATAAAGAACCTTTCATAAAACCCTGCTAAACAGGCATAAGCTGAACATACTTATCTGAAATGCTGGAGCTAGAGGTCTAGATGTGAGTACTTAGTGTTTACAGTGTTTCCACAGATGTTTCAGGTAGAATACTCCATACGTGAAACCCAGGTACTCTGGAGTTAAATAATTTGATTGCTGCATGGTACGCTGAAGTCAATGGGCCAAGAGCCCTTAGATTTGGAGGTTAGGGTCAAGGGTGTTCAGGTCTTTGCCCTTGGTTTTTAGATCACTTGCATTCATTCTGATAGTTAACCTTTTTATCTCATGTAGCTTTAGTGTTGATCCTAACTTCTTAACTGCTTTTGAATCAACATCAATATTCATTATACTAATTTATGACAATCTAGGTTTTGAAACTCCACTGAAAATGTCATGGAACATGACAAATGAATGTCAAGGATGTTTCCAAGTTCCTTTTAAAACTGTGCCCTACATTCACTGAGTTCTGGCTGTGGGCTGACACTGAGGCTCCTGCTCACGCTCACCCACTAAAGCCCCTGCAGCTTTAATGATGAGGTATGTCTGTCTGTCTGCTTCTCTACTCCGGCTTCTGTATCTCTCATATCACATTGATTGACCCATCCTTAGAGTTGACACACACCCACAACAAGCTCAGAGACCTTAGGAGCCAGGCTCCTGTCTCAGTAATGTACCCTAATTTCTATGTGGCTTGAGGCTTTCTAGGCCCACACCCCAAATTCTGCATTTTGTGCATTTAACACAAATGAGGGAGAAGAAAACTTCTCTATGTAATTTGGTTGATAGAGACCACATTTTTCATAGCTCTTCTCTTAGTGGCCTTGTGCTTACCCCAGAAAATTGAGGCACCAGGTTTTGCCGTGTTAGTAGGCCTTCCAAGGCCACGTGCTAAGGATTCTCAGTCTGAGTCCTTAGAGTAGGGAGGTAGGATAAATGACATGAATTCTATCCTATCTCCATCTGTTTTTTAAAAATAATGCCTCTCCATATAGCCTAAGCCAGACTAGATTCACTCTGTAGGCCAGGATGCTCTCAAGGTCTTGATCTGCCTACCTCAGCCTCAGGTATTAGGATTTCAGGTGTATACCACCATGCACGGCCACCAGTGTCCTTCTAATTAATGGAGGTGATTTGTGGAGGTGGCATGTTAGGTAGTACCGTGACTGTGGACTGTGATGGGTTGCTCTGCAGAGAAAGTTAATGGGACAGCTTCTCACTTGTGTGCTGATGCAGCCAGCGTTCCTGAGCCCTTTGAGGTGCTGAGCTAGACCAGTGCTCTCTGTGAAAGGAGAGCCAGATGCAGATGTCTATAGGACTTGGCCAGGGAGAGCCTCTGGCAGTGGGAAATACAAACATGTAGATCGCACCTTACTAATGCTGTTATTTCACCTTCCAGTGTAAAGGGACAAAGGGAAAGGGTCAGGTTGAGGAGCAGTCTTCAAGATAGCCAGTGTCAGTCCCTGCTGGCAGCCTGTAACTCTGAGCCTGCCTCTAGCCAGCCTGTGTCAGGGGCCCCAGCACAGCCTGCTCTTCCCCCTTCTACCTGAAGTTGAGGTGGCTGCCTTGATTGCTTTAGGTAATCCTCTGGCATCCTTGTGCTACTCCATTCCTTATGCTAGTAGCATGTGAGGCCAGAGAGGTGGTTCAGTAGTTTAAAGCCTTTGCTGTTACTGCAGAGAACTTGGGTTTGGTTACCAATACCCACATGGCAGCTTATAACCGTTTGTAGCTCCAGTCCAGGGGATCTAACACCCTCTCTGGCCTCTGAGGGCACCAAGCACTCTTTCAGAGCATATAGGCATGCAGGTACTCTTACATCCACAGAAAATAAAATAAACAGTAAGACATGTGATTTGGCGTCTGCCCCCAAAGAAGGGATGTGGCTGAGCAACTGGGATCAGCTTCCTGGAAGGCTCTGCTGCAGCTTCTGCAGTGCCCATATTTTCCGTGACAGGTTTGTGGCTAATTTTCTCTTGCAGGTAGCACTTTGAGTGACTCAGATTTCGTCTGTGCCCAGTCGTTTTACTCCATGGAGAACTTGAACCTGCCCTGCAAAACTCTTGCGTGTTAGTGTCTGTGATGAGCAGTGTTAATTGTCAATTCAGCAGACTCTAGAATCACCTGGAATGCCTTGAGAGCTAGTGTTATCTGGATTATGTTAATTGAGGCAGGAAGACCTGCCCGCTGAGGCTGACCCTGTTCTCTGGGCAGGGAAGCCTGCAGAAAGGGAGCTGAGTACCTGTGGTGCATTCCCTGCTCTCTTCAGACTGTAGATGCCCTGTGGCCAGTGCTTCAGGCTTCTGCTGCCTTGATTTCTCTACCATGGTGGATAGACCTTTGACTCTTCCTGCCAGACTGTGCTCTGAGAGTCTCTCCCAGAGATCTCAGTGGATTTTGTTAACCCCTCCGCACAGTCTTCTTGATCCTCTTAGGGCTGAGTACTATGTTTGGAGCTGGCCTTGTGGGTTCTAAAAGTCTGCTTCTTATTCTTTGGATTGGGCAGGCACCATTTTAACTGAGATGAACCTCCCAGTGTGGGTGAGCCGTATGTCTTATGGATCAGTTGGTTTTACTTCATGGTTCTAGCTGGCTTCTTTCCTAAAAAGCTGTTTGAGGGTGTTTTCTATTCTCAGGTGGCCTACTGCCATGTATTTCTTACTGAGAAATAACTCTGTAGATTATTGTTATGAGCCGTTGGTCTGTCATAAATTTGTTGGACTTTCCCTCTTACAAGCACTTAAGAGTTTTTACATGATACTGTAGCCCTGTTTTTTCGGCTGCCTTCCTGACCTGCCCCTGAGGGCATGTGGTTAAGCCACACAGCTTTCCCAGAGCCTGCACTGCATTCTTGCTTGTGATAAAAATGGGCCCTAAACTACCCACTGAGGTGAATTTTGTCCCACTGGAAGACACCCCCCCCTCCGGTGTGGGGTACATGAAACCATCTTTGTGGGGCTGACTGACCAAGGATTCAGGATGAGCAGCCTGGGTTGCTGGTCTTACTTTGGTCCTTATTCTCTCTGCTGCTTTATGCACAATTTGAAACAGGGCTGTTTTGCTGATTGATATGAAGATCTGCGTTTACTTTTGACTAATTAGATAGAGATAAATCAGTTTAGTAGATTGATTTATGATGTTTGAATCCTTAGAAAGTTCATTTTCCATAGGTTCCCACTGCTGAGAAGTGTGTCTGTGTAGTCTCCTAATTGGAATACAGTGTCAGAAAGAAGGTCTTAGCTGAAAGTCCAAGATGCCTTTCCAAATTAAGGAATAACGAGGGACCCAAATCTCCTAATACCACACCCGGGAAGGTATCCTGTGAGGTGCCGGAGTGCTAGGCCTGTCTCAGGTGCACATCTTGTGGCTTGATGACCCATAAGGTCCATGAATTCCCTGCTGCCCTGTGTCAGGAAGAGCAGGGTTGGAGTTGAAGCCCTCCTCTGAGACAGCTAGCATCCCCCAGGGACATAGGAGCACCCTGCTTTCCTAAGAAACTGTGCCTATAATTTTCAAAGGCAAACTCAACTTTTTTAACAACTGTAGCTTTTTGAGACTTTCCAAATAGCCAAATTGTTCTCCATCTTTTGAGAGAGCTGAGGCTTCTTGAGGGGGTGGCAAGGGCGAGTTAAGTGGGCATACTGGGAAGAAGGCTTGCTTCCTTCCATTTGAATGACTTCTTTTACTGTAGTGCTGTTCGCACTGTCATTGGCATACTCAAATGCGAGTTCTGATGCACAGCCAGCCATCAGCTCAGTAATAGCCTGAATGTTTTCTGTAGCCGAGAAACTGGGCTGGCGCCTACTTCTCATTCCTCAAGGAGTAGTTTTTCTCATTATGTTTGTAATTAGTCATTCCTCCTAGACCACAAGCTCTTCCTTCTTTGAAGGAAGTCTGTTTACTCCCTCGTCATGCATTAATGAGCATCTGCTCTGCGCTAGTACCACTGTAGGTTCTAGAGACACAGGCTTTGGGGTACTCTTCTGGGTTGAGGGTCAGTACCAGGAAGCATAGATGGGAGGAGATAGGGCTTGTGGCATGTGCTGTGTGGGGCCTCTGCAAGCTACCTTCTGTCCTTTGCAGTGGGGATTGTGACTGTGGAATTGACCTGTTCCCTGTGCAGTTGCTGACTATAGTGGACCGTACTCATTTGTGCTGCTGTAGGCATTGCCCAATAGCCCTTGTCTACCTCAGGGTCTCTGCATATTTCTCTGTCCTGTCCTATGGCCACCTTCAGTTGGGTTGGCTCTCAACTTTCAACCTCTGTGATGATAGGGATTTATATGGGTCAGCCCAGAGCTAGTGTCCAGGCTCTATGAGTCTCACCCGTCTCAATGTCACCTTCCTTCCTACTACCGTGAACTTAGTATGAGCAGCCATCTACACTGGACAGACACCCTTCCACTTCTGTCTCTGTCTTATTTGCTTCCCCCATCCCCTTTTTTTTTTCTTTTTTAAATTGGCAAACATCCCTACAAATGAGCAGCCCAAAACCACTGAGTTCAGAGGGCCTCAAAGGAGCAGTTTCCTTTTTTAGACATTAAAGACGCTCTTTCCTCACCCCCTCCCTTCCTACCCCGGTTTCTTGTTAGTGCGTCAAGCTTGAGATGGAACCAGTTACTGCTTCAGCAAGTAGTTTTTCTATGAACAAGAATGCCTACTCACAGTGGTGTTGTAAAGCCAAGAGTCCAGGCACAGTAAGATTGCTATGTTCTGAAAGAACAAAAAGTGACATCGCAGGTCGAGTAAGTGCCTTTCTTTCTGTGCTTACATCCCCACCAGCATCCTGCATCACAGGTCCACCTTCTTCCTGAGTCTTGGTTTCCTGCCTGTGGGTTCTATGAGGTTGGACAGGGCTATGGAGGGCGGGGGATAGGCAGCAAACTGTGTTGCTGTGGGAAGCGGCCGCCGATGCTCTTCAGCTGGGACTGTCTCCCAGGCCACTGAACAGCTCACCCTTATCTTGTGGTTCTTGTCTGTTCATGCCCCTCCGTCCAATCGTAGGTTTGTGCTGTGGCCCCACAGGTGGTGGCTGGAGTTTTCAGCAGTGGAGTACATAGGGAACGGTGGCTGTGGTGTCTTCTATAACCTTGAGTTGAACATTATTTATATTAGAATTAAACATTCCCACTGCAAAACCAATTTGATCACAGTGTTAGTTGTTTTTGCTGAACCAGAGTTTTGTGAATTTATAGTCTGGAGTTGTGGTGCTACCCTCACCAAAGCAGGACCCTTTCTCCACAACAGAGCCCAAATCTGCGTAATTAAGTGGTACAATCTCCATCACCAAAGTGTCAGGGTTTCAAATTTAAAACTCCCAAGTTGGGAAATGTGAAGATTAGATCCATAGAGCAATTCCAACTTGCTTATAAAGAACAGAATATTTTTGATTACCAGTTAAGCTCCTAATTATGTGAAGAGGTTTATTGCAGGGTTTGTGCAGCATAGGTGATTAGTGTCGTCATGACAACAGCCCCCCCCCCCTCCTACCACCAGGAGCTTGCTCTCTGCCAGGTGCTACAGCCTGGCATATTAGACATCTGTACCAGTGTCGAAGGCGCCCCTGGTAGGAGGGGAGACACATAAACTGGAGTCAGTTTCCTCCTTTCCAGTCGCCACCCTCTGTTATGTGAATTGATATGAAAGACTCCCAGCTCCACTCACTGCCTCATATTAGAAGGTAGAATTCAAGTGCTCAGGTACCTTGGCCATTTTAAATCCTGACGCCATCCCTAGAGGCCTCCCTACCCCAGAGCCCTTAACTTGGAGTGATGTCATGGCATCAGTTCAGTCCTTTGCTTGAGTGACAGCCCATGAGCTGAATGCTTTACTGACAGTCTCTACTCACTAAAACAGCCCATGAGCTGAATGCTTTACTGACAGTCTCTACTCACTAAGTCCTACTTTCTAAAGTAGCTTGGCCTCACTGTTAGAATGGAATAAATACCCTAGTCCTTACAGCAGCCACATACACTGTGGATAGGCAAGGATGGAGACTTATCCACATCGTCTCTCCTGCTATGCATGAGACTCTTCCATGTTGTAGCTGTATAAGCCATTCAGTTAGCTCTTATAGGAGCTCCTCCGCTCTGTCCCCCAGCCAGAGGCTGCAGTGTATCAGAGAGGCAGGTGAAATGTGGAGGGAGTGCCCAGGACTCACACCAGGCCCTGAAGCTTCCTAGACCTTGTCCTGAGCACTTCACTTCCCCGGAGGCAGCCACTGTGCTCTGGTTGGCGCTTTTCCACTAGGTGGCTGAGTGTATGCAAACAGAACCAAGATTCAGTGGTTAGAAGGTGGCAGATGTCCTGGGCAGGCAGCCCTCGTCACTGTCACTGCACTGTTCTCCATTTTGAGCCTGTCTCACTCACCTCCTGCTCGTCTTTGATTCTGGATGTGGGAAGATGGGCAGGCATTTTCATTCTTTGCTATCCTAACATAGCCTTTTTACATTGCAAAACAGCAATTAAATACCTGTGCCTGCCTCCTGTCCAAGTCACTTAGATAGTTTCTTCTATCTGTCCACCCACCACTTAGCACCTACTTTCTGTCCCCTGCAGCTTTCTCTCGACACTCACATCAGTGCAGACTTGGGATGGTTAGGACTTCCCCAGTGCTGCCCCTCCTTATAGCACTGGCCCTGTCCATTGAACGCAGTAGCAATCTTCACTTGGCTCTGACCACAGGGCCTGCACACGTCCCAGTCATGCTGTCCTTAGTAGCCCTGGGGGAAAGATGAGCTGTTGAGACGGCTCCAGCAGCATCGTCTCTCCTGCTATGCATGAGACTCTTCCATTCTACCCCGGACCCTTCTGCAGAGAAGGCCCTAGGTCTCCATCCTTGCCTATCCACAGTGTATGTGGCTGCTGTAAGGACTAGGGTATTTATTCCATTCTAACAGTGAGGCCAAGCATGATCCTCTTGGCGTTTAGAAGGTGGATTGGCAGAGGGCTTCTTGGAGTTAAATGCCATTACTTCGTTACACTGAAGAATAACAAATGACCTGCTGTGAGAAATGACACCCAGAATAGACTGCTGACATTTCCTAGAATAAAATAATAGGCTGGCTAAACAGACTAAGAAATATTGAGGCTTCTGCTTGCCCCACACAGTGCCTGTTTTATGCAGGCCCAGGCTGTGCTGGCTTAGCTGCTTCTGTGAACCAGAGGTCCGAGAGGGCCCTTCGTGGTGTTTACCTTTGATTCTGCCTGAGGAAATGTCTCTGTGCTTAGAAGGCCCTTGAAAAAGGGTATGTCAATGGAAAACATCTCAGAAGTTGTCCTCTGAATGTGGTTGTTGATTCAATGCCTTGAGACTGGAAAATAAAGTCAGACTTGCTCCTAGACTCACAGGATGGGAATCAATTCTGCTAAAGAGTTTTCCCCAGGGAGCAGGAGGAGACAGTTCACACCCACATATGCATTCTTGATCTTCCCGTTTCAGTCAGTGGAAAGGGGGCACTGGGCTGGACTGGATGTGAGGCAGGCTGAGGTGTTCTCTCTATTGCATCTGTCACCTGAGAGAGGTGATAACTTCTGCCTCTGCAGCTTAAGGGAGCAAGCAGGGAGAGAGCACCATTCTCACAGTCACTGAATGGTGTAGTCACTAAAGGGTGTGCGCAGATCAAATGCTGCCTTTTTGAGAGCAGGCATTTTGCAGGAGTGGGCCTCTGAGGACTGACCATGAGGAGAGGATTCTTGCATCCCTGCAGGAAGTAGGGGACAGAGCTGCAGGAGTGTATGACTGTCACAAGACAATTCAGGAGGGTGAGATGAGGGACCACAGCCAGGCCTGTAAGTCTGACCTGTATCCAAGGGAAGGGGGAAAGTTGATGGCCAATGGTGTCTCTTAGGGTTGTGAATCCTTTGGGTCCAGTGTGACATGAGTGACAGTATCCTTCACACAGGGGCTGGCTTTCTGCCACCTGGCTGTTCTGGCCCCTGAACATATGCTTTCCTTTAATGAATTAGCCTCTTGGGGGTGGGGTTCGGGGGTCATTGTCTATCCTGCCTAGCTGGGTCTGTAGTGATAGGTCCAGCACCTGCTATGTCCTTCCCCCATAATCTAGGCAATCCGCTGTTTGTCAGCTTATAGAGAACAAGTCCTGCTCAGTCTCTAGCACACACACACCCTGAAGGCCACAAGGACTGGGCTCCTCCCTATAAGGCATCCAGAATAGGCAGGGGTACAGACAGGAGTTGGGGGATGCTGCCAGGACCTGGGAAGAGGGCAGGAAGGGAGTGACTCTCATAGGATACGGGATTCTTACCCGGCTAAGGAAAATGCCTTGGAGTTGATGGTGGTGATCTCACAAGCTCTTTCCACCGACGTGCACATGTGTTTGCACTATGTAGGTGTGGCGAAGGTCTTGCCTTTACTCATTGAAAGAGTAGATTTTATGGTATGAACTATCTCACATTTTAAAAAAGAAAACCCCAAAATCTAAGCAGTACCACAGAGAGAACTGGGGTACTAGCACCATTTCTTACAGACCCAGTATCACTGAAGGTGAGGTGTGAGCTGGTGCCAAAGGGCTGGATCCTGCTGTTGTGTGTAGGACCGTCACCATCTCCAGGTTATGTAGGTCAGCACAAAGAGCCTGCCTGTCAGCTTCTGCCCAGGGACTTTGATGAGACAGCTCTTTCCCATTGCCTTCCTGGTCTCTGTTATACACAAGGAACCAGGAAGGCAGTGTGCTCATCCTTGTTTGGGCCAGGAGCCCTGCAGGTGCTGGAGAGGAAGTCATCACTAGGGGTTAGGAAGCTGGTGGGCCTTGGCCCAGGCCCTTTGTGGGGATCAGTTAGGAAGGTGGTCTGATGTGATGGCTAAGGATGATTGGGTGGCTAGAGGCCTGACCCAGGTCCCAGGTCTGTTGTGGGCTTCCTGAATTCCAGGCTGGTTATCTCTGCTGTGCTGTTGTTTGGCTGAATGACACAGGCTGTTAGAGACCCTGACAGTGGGAATAGAGTTGTGGCAGGTTGCTTGAGAGGGCGTGTCTGAGACACAGGGGGTGGTGGGAAAGTGATAAGCTCTTGATAATTGTTAGCAGTGTTGTTAGCATTGCTGGCTTTGCCTAGGCTTTCAAAATGGATGTTTTCTTCTTAAAGAACATTTTCTTTATAAAGATGCACATGTGTTTGCAAATAAAATGAAAATAAGAAAATGATAAAATGGGCGGTCAATTTCTAAACTGTTTATGACCATTTTCCTGGGTAATAGTCCTTCTCAGGGGCCAAGATGAGTTTGCTCAAATATCTGATGAACCATTTCAATTAGGCATCTGTTTTCTCTACTTTCAGAAGGAAATTATTTTGAACACCACTGTCTTTTCTGAAGCTCATCTGTGCCTCTGCCTTCTGGGGCATTAGATAGTAACACAGAAATGTTTACCCAGAGCAGTTTGGGAAGCTCTACCTCAGAAACCGTACTCCAGAGGAATTATTACAGAATGAATATGTAAACTTATTAGAAGAAGAGTTTTAAAAACTCTGATGGAGAAACTTTCAGTTCTGTTAGGGCTTTCTAGAATATGAGCTGTCTGAGAAGTAATAATTTACAATATATTAATTATGCTAATTATTTGGAATATATTCAGAATATTAATTATCTGCAACTAATTAGATATTACAGTTGAGACCCATTAGGTGATGAGGTGTGGGTCTCTTGAGCCATTTATTTAGCATGATCAAATGTGGTGGAGGGAGGCTGGCGTGCGTGCGCGTGGCCGGGCTCCCTGTTTGTTTATTTCACATGGTTGATTGCTTCTTGTATCTTCCATTCTTGGTTCTGCACAGACCAGGAGGACGTGGACAAGGTTGATGTCTCCAGTGTGCCTGCAGAGGTGCTTCGAAACATTGAGGCTGACACCTACTGGTGCATGAGCAAGCTTCTGGATGGCATTCAGGTGAGCCTGCAGCTTGGGAGGCTGGGGAGGCTCTGGCCAGCATGCTGCAGCCCACTGGGAAGGCCACTGGGCTCACTCTACTAGCTGGCTTCTGAGCTCAAGCTGTCTACCTGAAAAAGCAGGCAGCCTTTCTCTGTCTGGAGCAGCACATACTCGCCTCAGGGTCATAGGCATGAGATAGGTCATACATGCTCCTGGTTCTGGGAACAGTCAGTGTGTCCTGCCAAGTGTTCCATTACTTGGTGTGTGTGGAGTTTGATCCCCGTGCTCTGATCTCCTCTTGCTTCTGCCTTTAGCAACACTGTGGGCACTGGTTCTCGAGTCCTTGGCAAACTACTGGACACCTATTCCTTAAAGGCCATCAGGTTCCTTGACTGTACCTTCTAGACCTGTGAGCAGCCCATAGCCCTCTCGCTTTGGTGGCATGACTCTGTATGCATGTCACTCCCATTGTCCCTGATCCATGGGGAGGATAGTCCCAAGTACTGGGCATCGTGATGGGGACATTGGTGATCTCCATATGGAAGTTAGGGTTAGGGGCTGTGATGTTCACAGAAAAGCCCCCTGGCAGCTTGGTTTATGTAAACAGTGTTTATGTGTGTGTTGAAACCTGCACAGTGCCTAGGACACATCCCATTAGCTGCTGGGGACAGCTCCTGGATGATTTGTATAGCGGTGGCTGAAGCAGGCAAACCAGCCCTCAAATGTCCTGCAGAATGGTTTTGGTTTGTTTTGGCCTAGACTATCTTTCCTAAACACCTGGTTTGTATCTGGCATTGTGTTCTGTGCTTGAGAAGGAACAAGGCATAAGGCATGCTGGGAGGACCACACTGCAGACTGGGGCCTGGATGGAGGCAGCCAAGCACTGGCTCCCAGGATCAAGTGTGGCTAAAAGAGATGCTCTAGGACAGAATTTTGTTGACAGAGGAGGGGTGGGACTGAATTCCCAAGATTTTCCCTGCGAGCCACTTGCAGAAGCCATGCAAAGAAGGCTGCGGCCTGTGCCCTGCCAGCTATGGGAGTGTCTTAGCCCTCAGGGCAGCAGGAAGCCAGCTGGGCCACAGTCGCTCTCATCTTTCTGAGTAGGTGTCTTGGCTCTTTTACTGGACCTGAAGGTCAAATAATGCTTCAGAAAAAGAGTGGCTTAGACCCCGAGGCTTGATCTGAGTGCCTCAGCCCAATGGTATGTCAAGGAGACTTGGATTTGCGTTGCTTTTCATACCTGAGGCTGACGGGGAAAAATTAGCATCCCCTGTGTAAGTGAAGAGCGGAAAGCTCTTCTTTGCTCTTGATGCAGATGGCCCTTGACTTACTTTGTTTCTTGTAAAGACAAATGTGCCCACTAGAGACTGTTTGGGCCCAAGCATCAATCCATCACTTCCGCCTTTGCTAGTGTTTTCATAGTTACCCCTTCTTCAGGAACTTCAGGCCTTTCCTTCCCTGTTAGAGAAGGGATTGAACTGTAATGTAAAGTTTATAAATTATCACTGTCGCTTCTCTGATTGTGAGTGATGGGACTTGTGCCATTTAAATACAAGATTATCTGGCTTCTGTTTGTAAATAAGATTGCCGTACAACAGAATCAATGCTGGCCTTTCATTTTTCACCTGAGCTTTGTTGTCAGGCAAAGTGGCTTATTGACAGGGCTGACAAGCAGAAGGCACCACAGTCCTCTGGTGCCTGTTTATAGCACGTTCACAGCTCAGTGGGAGCTATCTGTCTTTCCCTCACATGGCTAGGATTGATCTCACAGGAGCCTCCTGTGAGCAGAAGTAGAAGGCTCTCAATTGCACCGTCCGGGATTTGGGAGCTTAACTGGATTCTTGTGGCTCAGGCAATCCCAAGAACCTGGAGACTTCAGGGCTCTTCCATGCAAGAGCCAGTTTTGTTTTAGGTTAGCCCGTGAGGTGTGAACTTGGTTAAAATACAGGCTCGAAGGGACCAGCAGCCTGTTCTCCAAGGGCCTGCATGGCCGTGTCCTTTACCAGTGGCGGCTTGTTTCCTAGCCCACTTTCAGCTCCTCGTCACACCTCTCTCTCCTCCATTATTATTATTATTGTTAATTATTATTTTTGTTCAGTTGGAGTGTTCTTCCCTGAATATCCATTTCCTTGTGCCATGGTCTAGGTTGAAAGCCCTCAGAAAATAGTCTTGTTTTGTTGAATGCAGACTCTCCTTCTGCCTTTACCCCTGTCTCTAGTTCTTCTATAAGGCTAGGTTGACTTATCAAAGTGTGTTATCCATCCATACCACTTCCTGAGGGGCTTCCATGGAGTCATGGTTCCAAACGATGGACCAAACTAGGGCCACCAGCTTTGTGGCTAACAGGCAGTGCCCTCAGAGATGAAAATGGGAGTTGGGTCTATCTCCTGCATGTGGGCATTGTGCACACCTGCACACCAGGTGGATGCTCAGAGAGAAAGGCCACTGCCCCAGGTTACACAGCCTCTGAAGGAGCCCACATTTGGATGCCACGGCTCCTATAGCTTCTGCTTTGCTGACGTAGATGGAGTAAGTTGTTTTATAGGGCAGGTTCTAAAGCAGTGATTCTCAACCTTCCTAATGCTGTGACCCTTTAGTACAGTTCCCCATGCTGGGTTGATCCCCAACTACAAAATTATTTTCCTTGTTACTTCATAACTATAATTTTGCTATAAATCGTAATGTAAACAGTTTGGAGATGGAGGTTTGCCAAAGGGGTTTGACCTACAGGTTGAGAACCTTTGTTCTGGAGTGTAGAAAGCACATCTGTCTTTTGTTTTTGTCACTGTGGGCTTCAGTTGGAGATTCTGTGCCCAGAAGTTATGATAGTTGATCTGTAGCTGTTTCTTCCTCCAGAGTATGGGGTCACGCCTGTGCAGGTGCTAAGGGTCTCTGTGGTGGGCATGATCAGCACTGCACTTGTGGCCTAGACCTGAAGTCCAGTGGGGGGTAGGCGGGAGACAGGAACAGTGGAGGTGAGGGGAGAGAACTGCCAGGGGCTCTGGCCCAGGGGAGCAGACTTTGGGAAAACTGTTCCCTCTGTAGCTGCCTGGAGATGACCATGTACAGAACATGTGTGACTTGCTTTGATGGCTTGTCACCAGCAAGGACAGTCCTCAGAAAGGAAGTGTGCTGGCCTGCTAACAGCCAGCCAGTGTATTTGAGGAGAGTCTGCAGAAACACTGTGGCCTAGGGTTTCCTACCCTGGAAGGTGTGAAGTAAGAGAGGAGCCCTCCATCCTACCTCAGAATGTTGGAAGAGGTGCTTCTTCCAGACAGAGCTCGAGTACTCTCACTAGTAAAACTAGTCTTACTTACTTACTTAATTAAATTTTTTTGAGACAAGGTCTTTCTATGTAGCCTTAGCTGTTCTGGAACTTGTTCTGTAGACCAGGCCAGCCTTGAACCGATAGAGTCATCTGCCTTTGCCTCCTGTGTGCTTGGATTAAAAGTGTGACAATCACCGTCCAGCTAGATTTAGTTTTATTGCAGCAGTTAGATTCCTACTTCATGAAGGGTGCTCTTTAGTGAGGCTGCCTTTTGATTGAAGTCCCAGTGCTTTGGGAATGTGCTGACACCGGCAAGGCTTGGTGCTGCCGCCTAGATGCTTGCTCATGTGCTGGTGTCTACTCACTGTGCTGTGTGCTTCAATACGAATGGCCGCACAGTGAAGAAGGCCGTTTGTGTCCCTGTATTGTTATAAAAACAGCTTTGTTCTAACAGGCCACTTGAAAGGGTCTCAGGGGCCCCAACAGTTGGCTGGCTGGTCATTGAAGGCTTCTGAATGAGACTCATGCTTCCTTAATCCAGGCACATGGCCGTCTCACTGAGAAGCCCCAGAAGGTGAGCTCAGAGAAAGTACTGAGTGATGTGGACCTGGCAGAGAGGACCAGGGGGTGAGAAAATAAAGAAGATAGGGAAGTTTGTGATCAAGCAACGCTGTACAAGCTGATGGCTCACCCCAAGCATGCCTGCTAGGAAGCACAACATCTTATATACTGTTTGCAGGGGGGAAATGGGACTGAATCAGTAGAAAGCTATCATACAATGGCATGAAGTCAGCAGGAAGCTAATCAAGCAATGTTGCACAAGGAGAACACAGGATATCCCAAGTTGACCATAGACTAAGCACACAGCAGCCTTGGGACTGATAGCTGCAGTCCTTTAGGGGATAAGAGTTGAGTTTCAGGATCTGAAGTCGCAGGGTCCCTAAGACCCCAAGCCATTACTGGCCTTGCATGCTTCTGGTCTTAGAGTAAGAGCTAGAATTTTTTCTCTGCACGTCAGGACCTTAGGATATACTCCCAACAACAGAGCAGCCAGTGAGCCTGTGTGGTATGAAGCTCCAATATCACTGTTGGCAGGGATGGGAGTCCTTGTATGTTGACTGAAAGGGGTATAGTATGCCCAGGTTTAAATGAACTGTTAAAATGTGAAGTGCAGAGACACAGTTTGTAACCACAGTACAACTCTGAAGACTTTGAACAAACTAACTGGAACTTCTGGCAGCTAGAATTCCAGTCATTACATTCTGCATCCCAGTAGACATAAGAGGAGAGGATTAGTGGACTGAGAGGGTCTGAGGAGATGAAGGGGCAGAGCAAACCCAGACAGAGAGAATGGCTGGAGGGAAGATAGCAGTGGGAAGATGACAACAGAAGTTTGGGCTTTTGTTTTGTTTTATTTTATGTGAGGAGTTACAGTGTGGGTACCACACTCACCTTAGTCTTGGAATCTTGACCCTTGTTGCTTAGAGTCAATAAATAAAAATGAATCTGTGTGTGTGTGTGTGTGTGTGTGTGTGTGAGAGAGAGAGAGAGAGAGAGAGAGAGAGAGAGAGAGAGAGAGAAAGAGAGACACCAAGTGCAAACCATACAGATGTGAGGTGGGAGATGGGGAACACAGATATGAGGGACATGCAGAGGGAAGATAGGTGGTAACTATAGGCTGGAGATGGAGGTAGGTGAGAAACAGGGATAACAGAGGCTGGAGAAAGTGGGAAGATATGCTTGACGCTATGAAGAAAAGATACCTCTGAAGTAGACTGGATTGAAATTTTGGACCCTTAAGGTCTAACTACTGCTCAGCTACCCCTCAGGAGTCAGAATTGATTGGGTGGGGTAGAGCTCTGGCTCCTGATTAAAGGCTTTCCAGATGACTACTCAGCTAGTTCACAGCCACCTATAACTCTAGCTTGAGGGGACCCCATGTCCTCTTTTAGCCTATGTGTGTATCGTCTCATATTAAAAAAACAAAAACAAGATATGAAAGTTAGACATGGTGACATGCACTTTAATCTCTGTACTTGGGAAGGCCAACCTGGTCTACATAGTAAGTTTAGGCCATCCAGGCTATATAATGAGAGCCTGTCTCAAAAAACAAAACCTAACCCCAAACCATGAGTGTAGCTATGGGGAGGAAGGGCGTGTGAGGAGTCGGAGGGTGGGGCACTGAGGTACATGAAAATACAACTAAACCCGTTGTTGTTCATAATTAATAAGTGCTAGTGAAAAACTGGAAGGGTTTCTAAGATGAGGAACATTTGTACTACACAGTCTTAGGCTTGGCCAGTGGACACCTTGAGTCCTGAGGGCCAGAGAGCAAACTTTCTCTTATAGCTCACATGGGATGTATCTGAGAATGGCCACTCCAGGAGCTGCCAAGGGACTGTATGGCTCACAGCCTGTGCTGGACTGTGCTCAGGCCTTCTGTGTGGACCCACCATGCTGTTCAGGTTGGTGTGGTCCATGCTGGAAGGAGATGCCGAAGAGGCAGAGGCCAGAGGGTCATGAGTTTGAGGTCAGCTTGGGCTATACCTTTGTGGAGGCAGTAGATCCTAGTGCCTGGGGG
Organism: Mus minutoides; assembly: GCA_902729485.2. Lineage (NCBI taxonomy): Eukaryota > Metazoa > Chordata > Mammalia > Rodentia > Muridae > Mus > Mus minutoides. Next base: position 1,833,559 of record LR749587.1, read on the forward strand.
GACCGTAGCCCCATCCCTGGAAGGAGCACTGTGGAAGGAGTCTGGGCTTGCAGCTGCAGACACTTTGAAGCCCATGCAGGAGCAGTTGTTTCTTCCCCCAAGCACACTTAGGGGCTAGCAAGAGGTGGAGCGTTTACAAAGAACTTGCTTGGCCTAGTCTTTTCCAGTTGTTTTCCAGTTTTTTATTTTTCTTTTAAAACAGGTCTTTCTTATATAGCCCATGCTAACCTGGGTCTTGTGATCCTCCTGTCTCAGCTCTGTTTCTGACACACAGGTTATCTCTAAATGCTGCTCTTGGTGTCTATAGCTTCCTCTGGGGGATGACTTCTGGTGTAGACAGTAGAAATATACATGAACAGATTCTGCTGGGTGGATAGTTCTTTACAAAGGATTGCATGAAGACAGGTAGCTGGCTTCCGGCCTGGTGAAGCTGGTTTGAATGTTAGTGCTCTGAGGCTGTAGGCTGGTGATTGACCCCTATGGAGTCTCAGCCCTTCGCTGTCATGGAGTCCAAGGTCTGGGTAGTTAGGAGTTCCAGGCTGCCAGTGCCATTCTCTGCCTCCTAGGGGATTATTCTTGCACTCTAGCCAGTCTGTTCATTTCCCTAACAGCACTCGTGCCAGGGTTTGTCGGCTGGCCATTACTTGCTGAATTACGGCTCCGTGCTTGCCTACCCTGAAGTCATACTATTACTCTTGGACTCATTACTTAGCAGGACAGCTTCTTTGAGGAGAAAAGAACCGTTGCCTTTTATAATTAGTCATTTACATTTCCTTTTCCTTGGGGAAGAATTATTCAATCTGAGAACTGGTTGGTGGCCCTGGCAGAATAAGAATGGGAGGGGAAGTAGCTCCATTATCCTGGAACTTGCTGGGGAGAAGGCCACCAGAGAAGGCTGGTGCCTGGAGAGGGCATTGTCCTGGCATGGGAGGTGACCTTCTAGTAGAGCTGTGGTGACCCTCAGAAATGACCTCAGACAGCTGGGACTTCAAACTGCCTGTGTCCCAGGGGCTCACTGCTCCTTACTTAGTTCCAAGGAAGGAGAACAAGTGAGGGCCACTGTGCTTGGACAGCAGGCTCTGGCCTGGCCTTTGTGGACAGCGAGGAGGAGAACAGCCTGTAGGACACCCTACTGCCTTGGGAGCAAGTGGATGGAGCACATGCCAGCTCACAGATGGAAACATGGACCTCACTTGGGTCCCTGCTAAGCCTGGCTCTGTGTCCTGAAGAACTGTGATTTGAGAGTCTTGGTCAATAAAATGGAGGTGTATTAAATGGACAAAATTATTCCGTAACTGCGCTACTGAGATTCATTACGAGTGAACAGTAAGCAAGTTACAAATGAAATAAAAACTAATAATTCAAAACAGCCTTGAAAAAACATAAAAATCCACATTCTTGCCTGAACACAGGGGTATTACTTTAAGTCACCAGACTCTCCATTGCCTGAATATGTCAGTCAGCTGATCTGCTGAGAGAAGCCAGGGTGCTCGGAAGTTTCTGTGAATGCTTAGAGCATCCCTTCTTACTGACATAGCCACTTTTCTTGAGTCCTTCTAGGAGGGGTTAGGTCTCAGTGTGGAAGGAGGGCTAGGTTTTTCAGAGGGCAAACCTCTCTTCACAAAACTGACCATACCACATGGGGCTCACAGAATTGGGTGTGCCATGCCAGGTCCTCACCAGCTGTGCTTGTTAATCCTGCCCGTCTAACCTGCAGTGCTATTTCTGCCACATCATACTTCCTCTGTGCCCTTCACTTATGCTTCATAGTAAGCATCCTTTGTCAAGACATGTATCTGGAGAGCACTCTCTCGTCATCATGACATAGCAGCTTATTTTTCAGACAGTGCCTTCTAATGAACAGAAAACCATTAGTTTTGATAGAATCACTTTGGGGTGTGTATTATGTTCTGTGTCATGACTAAAAAATCCTTCACAAACTCACAGGATACCTTATGTCTCTCTTCTAGAGGCCACAGATGTGATAGTTTCTTTTTTCCATTGCTGTGATAAAATGCCCCAACAAAAGCTACACGAAGGAGGAAGGGCTCGTTCTGGTTCACATTTGATCATGGTGGGGACATCCTGGTTTCAGGAGCAGGAACTGGCAGGTCACACCCCATTCACAGTTAGAAAGCAGAGAGTGACAAACGCATCCACACTCAGCTCACTCTGTCTATTTTCTAAGGGCAAGCTCCCCTACCCAGGGTTCCGGTCCGCCCAAGTTAAGTTCATCTGCTTATTCAGGCCTGGTCACCAGTGAGTGCCAAAGCCTTATTCACCCCATAGTTTGGCTGTCAGGAGTTCTTGACTCCATGCTTCTAGTTTGGGGAGCTGCTTCACAGAGAGCATCACTAGCTGGGAGGAGGGATAGCTAGAGCAGCAGGCACAGCAGGCTCTGTGATGTCTGTTCATTTCTGCCTGCATCTCTTCCAAACTGACTCCAGGGACCTTTGAAAATGAACCAGTCAAGTGGTTGATTGATTGACTTCTGGTATCTATCTATCTATCTATCTATCTATCTATCTATCTATATCTGATATATATATATATATATATATATATATATATATATATATATATATATATATATGGATGCATATCTATCTATCGACATCATTTTCCCCTTTCTTCTCCCTTAACCCCTTCACATGTTACCCCATAAGTCCTTTGCAAATTTATGACCTCTTATTCTTTATTTATTATTGGGGTGTGTGTGTGTGTGTGTGTGTGCATGCCTGCGTGCATGTGTGTTTGAGTGTGAGTCCATTTATTGTTGCTTATATGCATATGCTTTTAGGGCTGACCACTTGGGCTTGGTTAGCCAGTCAGGGTGCTAATCTTTGGGGAAGGCTAATTCGCCCCCTCTCAGCAGTTTTTAATTGCTGGTGCTCTTCATCTAGGGGTGAAGCCACATAGAATTTCCCTCACCCACACTGCCAAGTCACCTGATGTTGTCACTTTTTGGGTCTTGTTTAGGGAGCCATAATGTTAGGATTTCACTGTCATGTAGAAGACACAATCTTGTGTAAGGCTTTCCTGGGCCTCTGGCTCTTACAGTCTTTGAACACCCTCCCCAGCAGTGTTCCCTGAGCCTTTTGTGTAGAGTTGGGTTGTACATGTATCATTGGGACTGGGCTTGCCACCGTCAGTTGTTTTGGACATTTTAGCTGGTTGTAGCTTTTTGTAATTGTTTCTGTCTGCTGAGAGAAGATGCTTCTTTGATGAGGGCTGAGAGCTGCTCTTCTCTGAAGTTCTGGAAATTCAGGTTCACACTCCAAGTAGAGAGAATGTGTGTTCCTCTTTGTGGGCAAGGTTTGTGTCATTGCCAGGTCACACTGCTGGATGTGTTGCCATAGTCTGCTGTCCTCCTGGTGCTGTCTGCCTTCCCTGGGTTGCTAAGGACACTGAGACTTCCAGCTCTAGTAGCCGTGTCTCATTCTGTGGCTTTGCCAGACTTCACCACATAACTCGAATTTTAGTGTTAGCTGTGCATTTGAGGGCCACTGTACTGTTTTGGCAGATGGGTATGTCACAGATGCTCTCCTGTTATGATGCGGCTTGCTTCTTGACAAGGTCCCATCATGACTCTCTCTTGTCTGATGGCATCAAACACTTGCATCTCCTTTATTTGGGCCTCTTCTCTCCTCTCTCTCCTGACTGTGTATTATTGAAAGTGCTCATCTTCTTGCCGCCTTTCACCCTTCCTTCCTTCCTTCCTTCCTTCCTTCCTTCCTTCCTTCCTTCCTTCCTTCCTTCCTTCGTCTCACTATATAGCTCTAGCTGCCCTTGAACTCTCTGTGTAGACCAAGCTGGCCTGGAACTCAGAGATCTACCTGTTTCTGCCTCCCAAGTGCTGGGATGAAAGGTGTGTGCCACCATTGCCTGACATCTAGTAATAAAATCTTATTTTTTGCTTCCTTTTCAAACTTCCTTTTAATAGCTGTTTCAGAGCAGCTTCAGCTAAACCATAAGCCTGGAGCGTTCCCATGTAATCCCTTCCTCCCCACAGCCACACTTCCCTGTTCTGAAGAACGCCTGCATTAACGTAACACACTGTGACTGGCAGGGCAATGTCAATGAGTCATGACCAGCTGAAACTCATGGTTTAATTAACGTTGTAAACTATGGCTCTGGCAGATGCCTAACAACATGTGCTGCCCATTAGTCCTCAGTAAACGTCCATGTGCCACCTGTTCATCCACCTCGCCTTCCGTTGGAACCTGGTCCCCTTGGTTTTGTCTTTGCCAGGATGTCACATGGTTGGCAGGGTGGCCTTCCCAGCCTGGCTTTGCTCACCCTGTTACTTCATCTCTGGTCCATAACTGTCTGCCCTCTATCCAGTAGTAGCTCTGTCCTGATCACTCTGCACTGTCTTCCTGGACCCTGCCCACAGTGTTATCACTCCAAGATGCTGAAAATGAGCCTGGGGCATGTTTCTACAGTGGCTTACAGAAGGAGGCTGCTGTCCTGCTGTGTCTGTCAGGACCTCTCAGTGTTGGACAATGAGTGGTGATCAGCAGAGCTGGGGACAGGGAGGTTGGGAATGTCCTTGGGATAGGTGCTGTGGTAGGCTCCATTAGATGCAGTGCTCACCCTACGCCCTTGTGAGGGATCATGCTGCCTGTCTTTCGTAGGTGAGAAGCAGGAGAAAGTTGAGCTAGCAGATGGGAAACACGGAGTTAGGCAAGGCGCCATGTGTTTTCAGCGGCTGGTCTGTGGTGACTGCACTCTGAGAGGCTTGCCACAAGTCTGTCCTTGTCCTCGTCCTTCCCGCCTCTTCTCAGAGGCTGTAATGGAGACATTCAGGGTATCGCTTTAACCAGTGCTTCTAAGCTTGGAGGGACAGCTAATGTGATGGATGACATAATCACGATTCACAATGAGTTCAGCTGCCTGGAATACCAGCCCAGAACCAATCAAGTGAGTACGCTAATAGGAATAAATGTAAAATCCTGCATTCAAGTTCAAAAGCCCAGTCAGACCAGGTCAGTGGGAAGCAGTTGGGACAGTTTGGGTTGACTGCATCCTCGGTGGGAAGCTCTGTCATCGTTTTGTCTCCATTATGGCTCTTGTCTCGTAGCTGATAGCCTTCACCCTCTGTGGTCCCACTCTGTTATTTCTACACGGCACAATCAGGATCTTTCCACAATTTGAATCTTGTAGCTGTGACAGTGGACAGCTGCCCTTTCCCCTGGCTGACGTCATTGGGCAGCTATGGTTCTTTCTCACCTCCTGCTTGTAACTCCTTCAGAATGGCCTCCTCCCAGCTCTTGTCTTGCCCCACACTTCCCCTTTCCTGAATATGCCATGCTCCCTAGGGACCCTGGGACCCCTCTGCTCTGCTCCCCACGGAGAGCTTTACTGCAGCCTCAGTCTCATGTCCTCACCGTGCTGCTCCCAGCCAGGCCCTGTCCTACACCCCAGGACCAGCACCGTGCTCTGCCCTTCTGTGCTGGGTTGTGTTCTCATAATACATGGTTTTGTCCCCAGATTAGCACAGCGGGTAATTGCTAAGTGTGGCATTTCCCATGTCAGATCAGAGAGAGAGAGAATGAATGAATATGAATATATGAGAATTAATTCAACAGAGTGGCCCTAAAGGTGAGCCTTGGCCTGGTCTGTCTGTCTTTGTTAGTGTAGGCTGGCAGTCAGCAGGACACACAACAGGCTGTCCCTTCTCTGTGCCATCTCTTGCAGCCCAGCTCTGCAGCCCTCAGCTCTAGTGGCTGCTGTCTTGGAGCACTCTGTGTAGACTTTAGAGCTGCTACCAGAGCTTTATGGAATCTGGACTTGATAGATTACAAGCTGGAGAGCCAACAGACACAGACACAGGGCCTCCCCAGCTGGCCTGCCCTGGCCTCCATTGAGGTGGGCTCTTCTCTCCTGTCCAGTGTTGGGCCAGTCAGAATGCTGCTGTTTTTGTCTTTTGCCTTTGGCCAGAGTGCCAAGGCCTTGAAGGTTCTTTCAAAATAGGACCCCCCTTCCCCCTGTTCCTCTTATAGAGTGGTATCATTCTTGCCTCAGTGTTTGGATTCTGAGAAACCAGCTTCCCTTTCTGAGCTCTGAGCAGACTGAGAAGTAAAACAAAACAGTGGCAGATGGAGGCAAAGGAGAGCGGTCGTTCCTGCTGCACAGCGAGTGGGCTGGAAATGGAAGCCAGATAACTGGCCAAATCCACAGTCTCCAGCCAGTGTTGGTAGGCCGAGGCTGGGCAAGAAGAGCCCATAGGTTCTCTGTCCTCCCATAGAGCAGTGATTAGTCTCGTGGGTGTGGGTGGAGGTTAGGAGATGTGTCACCCCTAATTTCTTCACAGCCCTAGTCAGCTGTGCAAGGAGGCTTATCAACCTCAGGGAGGTAGATCAGACTAGAACATAGTAAGTGGTCAGTAGGGCCTTCCTGACCCAGAGGCTGCAAACCACCCTTAGCTAGTCTCTCATCTCTGTCTAGTTGGGACTGTTCATAAATTCCTCCATGCAAACATGCACCCACAGACTGGAGCAGTAACCTTCTGCTAACTCCTAGGAGAAATCAAGTCTCTCAAGTTATACTTGGCAAGCTCAGATCCAAAGATGACTCTCTGAAGAGCTGTAGCCTAGAACCAAATTTTCTATGGCTTTTAAGGTTAGGTATGTTAGAACCCAGTTAGTTCTCCTCTGGCTTCTGCTCCATTGAAGCTAGCATGATGCTTGGCCCTCTGGGATGCATACAGCTCCTTGGGATCTCAAGTTCTGAGCATGAGACTGAGCCCAATAGTTGCTCCTCTGAAGAGCTGACTTCTACGAGAGTGCATAAGCCTGTCAGAGATCTGGCCTTTCAAATCTGGGTAGGAGGCCATCCTAAGGCCCTGGGCCATTCCCACCATGTTCCCAGATCCTGTCTTTGTTACTGTCTTATGTCTCTGGAAGGCCTGGCCCTGGCAAGGTTAGTAGGCACAACTCTTTTTGGTCTAACCCTTGCATATGAGTGAGCTGGAAGTCTAGAGGCCCTCACTGCAGTTTTGTCTGGGAGAGATGTCCCAGCATACCTTGCTCTTCCTGTTGCAGATAGACACCTCTATTGCTTGTAGGCTTTGTTAGTACTGAGGCACAGTGGCAGCTTGGCATTAAGGACTTCTGCTAGCCAGCGTCTGTCCTTAATCCTTTTCTGTCTTCTGGAAGGTTCCCCCTTCAGAAACAGGTGCTGAGGTTCCATGCTATTGACAGGCTCTGAAGGGGACAGAGGGCTGATGCTTCTCACTATGCTCTGTTGCCTGCTGACTACAGACACTTGCTGCCCTTGGTGCAGGCCACCTGGGTGTCCCACCATCTGCGAAGATGCAGAACATGCTCCCTGTGGGCTGAGAGGGAGTAGGCATTCTTCCCTGCCCTCTCACCTGTGCACCATGCTATTTCTGAGTGCTCTCGTAGGTTTGTGGGCTGCCATTTGCCATGCCATGTTGTGTCTGAAAGTCTTTCCCTCTGCTGCCTTCTGTTTTGTCTGAGGTTTAGAACAGTCCAACAAGGCAGGGTGCTGAGTTTCAGCTCATAGATGATGGGACCCATGCCCAGAGAGAGAGAGCACACACTGTAGATGTCACGTAGCTCCTAAATATTAGCTATGCTTCTATTCAAAGTCCCTTTCACCAAAGCTCCCTCCCCAAATCCCTCCCCAAATGCCCCTCCACCCCTGCTTCCAATATGTATGAGCCTCACCCACATCACTGAGAACAGTCACATGCCACTTCTTATGCAGTGACTGCATTCTTAGCACTTGAGTACTGCACTGTCAGCACATTTGCCGTTTCTCATTGGCTCCCTGGTGGGCCAGGTGCTGGCTGTCCAGGTGCCCATCGAGGTGGTCATTCCAGCCAGTGGTTCTGCTCAATGAGCCAGACACATGGGTGCTGGTTTGTTCAATTTAAATGTAAATATCCAACATTAACAAATAGAAATGTTCCACGAAACGTTCCTGGGAGCTGTGTGCATCCTCTGACATGAGACAGGCGTGAGACCTGGTGGTGCTGTGCTCTGTTGGTGTTAGGCAGAGTGTGGCCCTGGACCTGCTCCTCGTGAGGCAACCTAGCAGTGTGTAATTGGTTTGTTTATAAAATGGTTTTGCATTATAAACTCTTTTCACTGCTTTTTCCTCTTTGGAGGATCTGGGTTACTGGAGGGGGTGGCGTGCATGTGTGGTATGCCTTTATGTATGTTCACCCATGTGTGAGTATGTGTACAGTGGTATTTGTGTGGGCCTGGAGTTGATGTTGCTTGCCTTCCTCAGTCACACTCCACTTTATTTGGAGGTACAGTCTCTTGGTTGAACCCAGAGCTCACTAGTTGTGGCTAGTCTAGCCAGCCTGATCTGGGGATGCCCTGTCTCCTCCCAAGTGCTGGGATTACAGGTGGCTTCCACAGCTGCTTGGCTTTTATGTGGGTTCTGGGTACCTGAATTTAAGGTCTCAAAGTTGCTTTATTTTTTGTGCATTTAATATATGCTGTTATTTTTTTTCCCTTAGGACAACTACACCTTTGCCCAACCTGGGATTCAGATGAAAGTGAAGATGCTGGAAGAGCTTGTGAGCCGGATTGATGGTAAGTCAGTGTCTAGCACAGCCCTCCCTGGGGCAGGGAGAGTTCTAGCAGGAGGTTAGGGAGGCAGCCTTGCTCCCCAGCCCTGCCAGACGCCACCATCCTGTTCTCATCTGGCCAGTGGTACCTGGGTCTGCTAACTCTCAGCTAAGTGCATCCTTAGCAGGAGAAGGTGCTGTTCTGCCCGTCCAGCCTGTGCTCCAGTCAGGACTCAGTGGGGAAGGAGATGCAGTGCTCTTGGCAGCCAGCCTCCCTCCTGGGTCAGCTGCAGCTTCTCATCTGGGTGGCAGGGTGGTTGCTGATGGCTGTCCTTTGCCTTGCCTCCCCTGCCTGGGTGTATCATTTGCTATCCAGGAGGATAAAATAATTTCTCCATGGAATCCAATTAATTACCAAGTCCAGAAAGAACATCTTCAATATTATAGAAAAATTATAGTGTGTGCTCGGGCAATTTTAGATTATGCTTTCATGTTTAAGTGAGGCCTTTGAAATACTTTTCACCTTCGTCCTTAAAATAATTCCCCCTGCGATGTGCTGAATGTCATATTGCAATAGCAGAGTTTAATTAAATGAAACTTGAGAGATAATGCTTGCCCATTCCAAGCGGAGCCTCCTGATAGTTTGTTAAATTAATGAGCAGAGCATTAACAAAGTGACGCCAAGCAGAACCAGACCTGTGTATATATGTGACAGCAGCCTGTCAGCTGTGAGCTGTAGAAGACACCCTGTTTCCCAGAGTCCCGGGCGAGTCGGCTGAGTCATCTGACTGAGGGTGCAGAGAACTCTATTGAGGTGGAGTCCTGGCTGTGTGCCTTCTGTGTGTGTAGGCTCCTCCCCAGCCTTCCCCTGGCTACTCCCATGGTGGGAGAACATTGTGATAGCCCTCTTCATAGGAGAGACTTGGTTTGGGAAGTGACTGAGTGACATTATAAACCAGAGCCAAAAACCTCGAAACTGCACTGCTTTCGTTCCTTGATTGAGCCTGGGAGTCAGCTCTGTGTCTGATGGTTATTACCTCATTTCCATATTATGAAGTCTCACGCACTTCTAGGGATGCTTTATTGGATTCAGTGTGTTTAGCTGCTTTTCAGCCTCCCTCTGAAGTACTCCTCTTTCTCCCGTCAGTGCACCCTGTGCGTTTATTCTGCGCTCAGGTTGCATTCTTGCTTGGCTCTGGTTGAAGTTTTTTTCTACCAGTGATTTCACAAGTGTCCCCAGCCTCATTTAGTTCTTTGAAATACTATTTGCAGGAGCTACGAGTTACACAGTTCTAGCAGGTTCTTCTTTTCCTCCTGTGCCCCTCAGAAGGCCTATTTTATATTTTCCATGAGCTTTAAGTTGTGGCCAGGGCTGGCTTGTTCCAGCGCTGCAGTTGGGAAATGCTTGAATTGATTTTTTCTCGTGCTGCGGTTCAGAAGGAGGCATACTGCAGATTCACACTGTGATTGTTCCAAAGAGCAGAAGTGACTACTGCAGAGCTGCCCATGTCTGTGCTCTGGGTAAAGCATCTTTATCTTCATGCAAGGATCAGCTCTTCACAGCACAGGATGGATGCCAGTGTCCCAAGGCAGGCTGTGCAACCTGCTTGCTTGTGTTCTCATGATAGAAGCTGTGAAAATCTGTGCAGCTGTACCTTCATGAGGATACTGGACTGTGTGAGCAGGAAATGCCTGGTCCTGGGGTTCCAGCCTGCCTGGCAGCCTCCTCTTTACCTGCCCCCACAGTATATGGAGAAGCTGCAGGGCTGCAGCTCCCATAGCTTCACCTCCACGGACCCACTGTAAGCCTCATCAGTGGCAGGATATACTGTGTAGAAAAAACCCTAACCTGTTGTCTGATTTCTGCAGTTCTAAGAAGTAGAAAGACTGTGCTTGTTTCAGAGAGTATTAACCTAGAGAGGGAAAGTGGTTGTGGCCCTGCTGACAGCTGTTTCAGGTGGATGGTGTGAAAAAGGACAATTGGGGGTGGCATAGAGTCAGAAGAGAGGCAGAGTCTGAGAAGACCCTGAAGGGCAGTGACTGTTGAAGGTGGGTGCCATCCCCCTTTTCTTATCATAAGGAGTAGTTAAAAAGAATTTTCCAGAGATACTTTTAAGACATTTTCCATTCTGAGTCATGCCTCCCAAGCACTGCTGACCTCTTAAGGAAGGTGCCGTGTGGGCATGAGGGTGCATAGGTGATGGACAGCCAGAGGAGGAAGCAGGCAGCAGCCTTTGAAATGGCACTGGCTGGGGAAGCAAATACCGTCTCTAGAGTGGGCAGATGGCTGATGAGACATTGTGGAAGGCTGTTGGAATGGCAGCTTGAGCCATTGGAGATGGGACTTCAAAGACGGTGGAGAGCGAGGCCTTTCACTTCTGCAGGTTCCCACTGAAGACAACTCACCAGGCACATAGAATGCTTCCAGAGCACAGAGGGGCAGGGGGAGGGGAGGGAAAAACAACGATAATAATAAAATATGATTCTTAAAGAACAAGAGCTAAGTGAAGAGTTCAGTGAGCAGGCTTAGCATCAGGTGAAGGAGGCCGAGCAGTCTGTGCCTTGTCGCTAGACAGTGGGTCAGAGGGAAGCCCCAGCGAAGCAGAGCGCTCTGAACATGAAATATAGAAAGGTTAGAGACGCGAATTTCCATAGGAAGGGAGGGCAGAGGTAGTAATCTGAAGAAACAATGGTGCCAGCTTTCTGGTTCAAGAGGCCAGTGGATCCTGCATGGAACCAACAGAGAAACTGTACAAATATATCACAGTGGATTTAATTAAATCAACCAAGGGGAGAAATTTCACCTTTCTAGAAATCTCTCACTATGTAGATTTAGATAATTTCAATCTCTGATCCTCCTGCCTCAGGCTCCTGAGTGTGGGAATGAGTCACTACCATCCTTCTAGAGACTGTTTAAGTCATAGCCATCAGTGATGACTGTTCCTTGGGAATGGTCTCAATAAATACACTAGACGATGTCATCAGTCTGCTAAAGAGCATCATTCTGGGGTCTGCATTTCAGCAAATTCATCCTATAAATAAAGGTGGAAAGTGAATAAACTTATAACTAGAAGACTGGTCCCTGGAAGCTTTAGACCCAATGTAGGACACAGCTTAGCACCATATTATCCCGTGGGGAGAGTAAGGCTGTTCCCCTAGAAGTCTGCAGCAGACCAGACAGCATTACTTCCAGAGAGGTACAGTCTCTTTGAGACCCAGGCAAGTTACTGGCTCCCAGGGCATTGGTAAGGATTTGAGATTTCTCATGTGAGCATAGCTACATTCCCAGTAAGAGCTGGTTTGCAACCCTAAATCCGCCTGCCTCTGCCTCCTGAGTGCTGGGATTAAAGGCGTGAGCCACCACGCCCAGCTTTTTTTTTTTTAAAGAATTCTTTTTTTTTCCCCTTTGGTTTTTCGAGACAGGATCTCTCTGTATAGCCCTGGCTGTCCTGGAACTCACTTTGTAGACCAGACTGGCCTTGAACTAAGAAATCCGCCTGCCTCTGCCTCCTGAGTGCTGGGGTTAAAGGCGTGAGCCACCAAGCATGGCTCTCGTTACTGTTCTTGTCATTGTCTTGTAGATGTTTCAAATACTTGTGTCCTGGTCTGTTGGGAGCAGCTTCTCATCTTCTCCAAGGGGTTCTCACCTGTGGCCAAGGCTGACTGAGCTCTATAAGCACTAGGTGAGATGCTGTGCTGAAGCTGGCATCCACTGTTCTTCCCTAGTGGAGATTTTCCTCTTCCATCTTACTAGTGACTCTTTGCAAGGATAGCCTAGGATTCCTGTGCTGTGTTGTTAGATGCTTGTCACCATTCAGAGCCTCAGGAGGATGGGATGGTTTTTGTAGTAGCCCTGGATGTTGGCCTCTGTGCTGTTATCACTATGTCACTGAAGTCTGCAGGTTCAGCCTCCATGATCCTATCTAGCCTAATTAACTCATCAAGGGCTCCATCTCCTAATACAAATACCCTATTAGGTCAGACGGCATGCTGGGCACAGGGCTTGTGTTCTGGCTGTAGCTATTGACCAGGTGATGGCAGAACTGGCTCCCAGGATGAGGCAGGCCAAATTGGACAATCAGCCGTCAAAATGGGGGCTTTGGAGAATACTAATAGTGGCTCAGAGTGTGTTATGTGTGTTCGCATTCGAGAAACTGTCATCATGACTTTACAATTAGGAGGAGGCAGGGTCATGACTTGTGGAAGTGACATGGAAGAACTTGCTGAGTACCAGATACTCCAAGACAGGGCCAAGATGTGACAGGAAGAGCTGAGGGTCCTCCACCCTTGGTTTTGGAACAAAATCTGGGAGTTTGCTCAATCTTAGATACCAAAAGTGGTGGAGAATTTAGATTGTACTGGCTGAAACTGCACTCAAAGCGTTGTGTTCCAGAAAGTTTTGTCCTCAGAAGTTTGGAAGCTTGTGAAGTGCTGAGCCCTGCCTCTGTGTGGACCACGTGCTGAGATTCTGAAGCTTGAGAGCTATTTTCTTAGTTCTTCTCCTTCACATCCTAGGAGAAGGGGCCAGATACAGATAGACACGTGTATAGATTTGTGGAAGGTACTTGGTGTGCCCCAAGGAGTGGGACACACTTACAAAGTTGGCTGGAGGTCCTTCCTTTCTAATGTCCTCACAGCCTTGTTTGCATCTGCATCTGGGGGCAGGCCTTGTGCTGCTGATATGTGAGGCAGACTCTAGTTTACTGACTACCTGAGAAACAGCCCACCCGTGTAGTCAGAAGCATCAGGGGACCAGTTTTGTGAATAATTGGCAGCCTGACATATAGAAAGTGCTTCCTGTAACTGTATGGAGCATCAGGGACCAGTGTGGTCTGGTGCTGGCATGGAGACAGGATGGAGAGACTGACCATGAAGAATAAGCAAGCTAGTACCGCATCAACTAGCAGAGAAGTCTAAGGGATGGGTTGATTTCCAGCTTCAGGTTTAGATGGACCGTAGATCCAAGGTTTTAGAGGCTGAATGTCAGGAAAGAAGTCGGTATTGAGTTAAAATAGGGATTTGGGCTCTGGAGACTAGTTTGAGTGTTCCAGAAGAAAAGACTACGGACCTACCCACGAACCAGCCTTGAGCACGTTGGGTCTCCTTTTCCTGTCTAGTGGTAGGGAGGGAGTTCCAGCCTCAGTTCCGGAGGTTAGCTCGCCTACCATCACCTGCTAGTAGCATAGGTTAGTGAGGAGTGGCCCCGTCACCTCTCGTTTGTCCTGTGTGTGAGGTCAAGAGAGTTATAAGGTGCCTATAGTGGCTGACTCATTGTAGCTCCTGGGTATTGAGTCACAGAAGAGGCCGCTCTGGGAGCTGGGGAGGGGCCTGTGGTCAATATTTTTACCCATATTGCTCCCGTTTCCTTAAGGAAGAAAACACTAGAACTTATTACTGAGTAGTCCTACCTCTGCCTGTTAAATGGCTTTATCTCCTTGTACATTTTCCCTTTCTTGGGTTTTTAATTCCAGTTAAATGTGATTTTAATGAAATTTCTCTGAAAGCTGTCGTGACTACATTGTAAGGTTAAAATTGACTTATTCTTTCAAGGTAAGATTCAGTTACAGCTAGTAAACTAGATTCAGTTTTATTACCAGCTGAGTGAAAATATTTTTATTACCCCGACAAGGTAAGCAGTTGGAGAGCAGAGAATAAATCAGCGGTGTGGCTCAGGCCCAGGCCGTCCTTACTGTGACCGCCTCTTGCCACACAGCAGTCCGTCTCCAGTGTGTAGCCTCATTAGGCCTCGGAATGGGCGATTCTAAGCTGGAAATGATGGTGGTGTTTCATTTGAGACATGCAGCTAAGCTGATTGAAAAGCATATGTGTAAATGAGGTCCCCATGGGCCCATGCCATAGCCTAGGGAAGTTCCCTTGAGCAGAGGAAGCCCTGTGTGAACCCTAGCCCATGGGGTTTCCCAGGAACATGCCATAGTGGCCAGGGCTAGACGAGAGCCAGTCTTCAGGGCTTGCTTTGAGGCTGCTCTGAGGGTTGGGTCCTCAGTTCTATGATTTTTGTCTTTGTATGCCCATTTACCTACAGGCCCCTTGGGCTTCCTGGCTTTCTTCCTAAATGGCCAGAGTATTATGCTCTCCTGCTTATACAGTCACGGTCTGTGGAGACAATGATGACCTTTGCCACCCAGGGCTGTCCTTCCATCCCTTTGGGACATCAGTGATTATAGAACAGCTCAAGGCCTGATTTGGAGGCTCTGAACCAGCCTAGGCTCTCTGACCTCCCCCAGAGAGCCTGGCACCAGCCCTGTGCTTGAACGTTTGTTTTTGCTTTTGGCTTGCTCTTCTACCAGCGTTTGTTTCAAGTCTGGTTGCCTCAGCCCACATGGTTGTCTTGGGATCATGGTTCCAGGCCAACAAGCCATATTCTCCATCTCCACTTTTAAAGTGGCACCCTGGAAGAACAGCCTGTCCCTGTCCCTGTCCCTGTCCCTGTCCCTGTCCCTGTCCCTGTCCTGAGCCCTCCTTCACTCTCCACTTCCTGCTATCTGTAGGCCCTTTTCCTTCCCAGCACAAGCTCATCTTCAGTGCTCTTCAATAACAAGTTGGGGGCTCTATTAACACCAAGGGTCAGTTTGTCATCCCACTTATAGAATGGAGACACCCCAAGGATCCTGGGATGTGTGGCCTTCTGGTCTGTCCATACATAAATCTCCTGCAGGACAAGATTGTGGGTCCCCACCCCCCTTCATTTTAAGGCCTCACACTGATGGGCAGTTGGCTTGTGACTGCAGAGGACATTCTGTCCTACATTAGAATGTTAATAGATGTTCTGAGAACCCTTTCCCCAGGCCATACTTAGCACAGCTACAATGGAGTGCCCTTAGAAAGAAGGCCCCAGCAAATCTCCACTCCCCACCCAGCCCATTTCACGGCTTGTGGGAAAGCCAAACTGCTTCAGTTACTGCAGGGTGGGAGGGCAGGGCCAGGACCCCACAGAGACCCAGGCCACTGCCCCTTGGCATTGATTCTTCACTGCCCCCGCTTCTTCTTTCCAACCACTGAGATGTTCTGGGACAAGGAGGCAGAACTGTGATGGGCACCACGTGTTTACCACCTGGAAGCGCTGTGTCCACTATGGGCAATAAAGTACAAGTGCATGAAGCCCAGCAAACTCAAGACCAGATGATGGTGTCTCTGTGGCCCCCATGCTGAGATTGATCTTCAGGGTTTATTGCTGAGCCGAGACCAGTTAATTACATTGTAAGTAGAGACTTCCAAATACAGAGATTTGCCCTGACCTCAAGAAGTAGTTTTGGCCTGAATGTAGGCCATCAGTTCTGCTTCTGAAATGTCCCCAACATCCTTCCTATTCATGGCTTCTGGAGAGGGTCTGCGTGTTTTATCTCTCTTGAGGTAAAAGGCTGAGCTCTTTCTCACCCCCCAGTTAAGTAGCTGCATTGGCAGGGCCTGAGGGATCTAGGACAAATGAGTATTTGGAAGGTCCTGTTCCCTCCCAGCCCATGAGCCATCCACCTTCTGTTCAGAAGTGGATTTTTCAGCACTAGATCTTTCTTTTCTCTCAGAATTAGGCACTGTGCCTCTTAGGCCTTTGGCTGTGATGATGACCATGAGCGATGCTGTCCTTGAAATGACATTTATAGCAAACTCTCAAATATACATTTATTTTTATAAATCCAGACCTCAGGGGCTCAGTGTGTTTTGAGGGCCTTTGGCTTGCTGACCAAATGCTGCAGGGATAATCAGCTTTCTGGATGGTGCTTCAACTAGTTGGTGGCTTTGGGGGCCGACGACAAACACTGAGGCTGCTCAAGAATAAGTATGAGGTTATGCTTCTGGATGCTGGCATGTTGGGAATGGCATGTGGGTCCCAGCATCTCTGGTGCCCAGAGTTTCATGTCCTATGGCTGGGTCTGGGTGTTGCTGCCATGCTGGGTCTTCTCAGGAGGGTCTAACCCTCAAGGTTCCGGTTTCACTGAGAAAGTCAATGATGAAGTTCAGGTTTTGCTGGGAGTTTCCATGTGGGTGTTTCTCACATAGTACTTTGAAGATGCTCCATCCCACCCACCTCTCCACTCTCCTCATAAGCCTTGGTCCTCATAAGCTCTCTGTCTTGATTCATTCATTCACCTTGCAGTTGCTGGTCTGTCTGCCCAGCTGACCCTCTTGCTAACATGGAAATCTTTTCCTATGTCTTGTTCCTTGGGACCTGAACCTGGAAAAGAGCCCAATCTTACAATGAGGTGCCATGCTGATTACCAAGGCCAGCATAGTACTTACAGAAGAGGCTCCTGTCCATCCTCCATCCTCCACCCTCCATCCTCCATCCTCCGCCTTCCGCCCTCCGTCCTCCGTCCTCCGTCCTCTGTCCTCCGTCCTCGGTCCTCCGCCCTCCGCCCTCCGCCCTCCGTCCTCCGTCCTCCAGGGACTTGGCTCTATGGGATGCAGGGAAGTCAGGAGGGGCAGGGCTATGGTGTGCTGAGTCTGAATGCTGAGCAGACACTGGCAGCTGGCACAGGGAGGTTTTGAGTCTTGATTGCAGCTCAGACAGTTTTGTGGTGGCTGTACTCCGAGCATTAAGCTGGTTCAGCAGAGGGGAAGTGTGTCCTGAGAACATGGCTGCTTAAGCCTCACCGTGACTATGTCAGGGTTGACTCTGAGGAGCTGACCTATCACGTGTCTAGGCTTTTATGCTCCTTTGGCTGGGAGTGTCTGTCTTCCTCAGTTTAGTTAGGGTCTTACCATGTCATTTGGAGCTGTCTGTCTGGCACAGTGGCTCTGATCCTCTCATTCACAGTCTTGGGTGCTTCCATGAGCTGGACTCTGGTGAGTCAGGCCCCCTCCTTTGTGCCATGCTGCAGAGAGGAGCAGGCATGAAGTGGACGTGTGGGCAGACCCTAAGGTGTCCCATTAAGAGCTATATCCTGTGTGATGGTATTCCTGTCTCTTGTTTATCAGCTGTTCTGTAGTTCTGGTGACACCTGCTTCTTGATGGCAGTGTGGTGGGAGGCCTTTCTCATCATATCATCCGAGAGTCCATCTTGCAAAGTGGTGCCGGGCATGCTCTTTGCTCCTGAAGTGAGCAGCTGGTTGGAGAAGCCCATGTAGTCAGGGCCTGCAGGTGACCTTAGCCTACAGTCAGCTCAGCTTGGGTCTTCAGTCATACAGCTATAAGCAAGTGGATTTCCCCAAGCATGGCATTCTGTGACGTTAAGGGGATCTCCTCAGGCCAGCCTCTGGATGAAAACCCACCTTTGTTTGCAGCTCTGTGAAGCCCTACTTCAAAACTGGACCACAAATCTGTGTTGTCATCAGTCTGTGGTGATTGTGTCTCTGAGCACAATGAGGAGGAACCCACAAAGAACCCAGTGATCTCTGTATCAGACAGCAGAGTTTGAGGAAGGCCTGAGACTGAGAGGAAAGGCAGCATAGGGTATGACCAGGTGTGCTTTATGAGGCCCTGCCAGGATAGACACAGGCAAGACCAGAAGTCTCCACATGGAGATGACTGAGTCTGCTCCTGAAAGCCCGAGCTGGGAATGAGCATCCCACTCAGGAACACTGAGCAGAGCTCACAAGGGTTTCCTGTATCTTCAGTCTTTCAAACCAATTTTAGTGATGTTCTTAAATGTGTTAACTTCCCTTGGAGCCCTCTACCCACAGAGGTAGTGTAAAAGAAAGCATACTGGAAATGGGCCTGATTAGAAAGGTTCTTTAGAATAACTCCCGTCCATGTTGTCTGGAAATCAGCAGTTTAGTTCACAGGTCAGCATCAACTGCTCCACTTCACATATACTTCACTGATATACCAGCACTCCAGTTTGGTAGAGTCAGGTTAGCAACAGCAGGGATGTGATCTAGTAGTATCTGGGCTTCAGTATCAGCTCAAGTCAGCAGGAGGGACCAGGAGGAACACCTGGAGAAGTTCTCAGCTGTGCTTCTCTCAGGGAAGTGAAGATCAGTGAAGACTTGTAATTATTGCACAGCTAGCTGTACAGCAAGCCAAGTGCTAGCTCTGTTACACTCTGGAGTCCTGTCTATGTGTATGTGTATGTGTATGTGTATATACATACACACACATCAAACATCAGTGTCCTCCGCGTGCCTTGCCTTAGCACTTACCTTGTCTCAGCCCCTGCACGGAGTCCCCACGAACGCAGCTCAATTACACAGTGTAAAGCGGACCAATACATGCATGCTTTTAGCAGAGAATCCCTCACTGTATGTCCTTTCACGTGCTTGCTTTAGCAGAACATCCTTTCTCCTGTGTCTGCTTCAGCTAAATGTTCCTTCATGAGTCTGCCTTAGTCTTTCACCTGTGTCCACTTCAGGAAAAAACTCCTTCATGTGTTTGCCCCAGCAAAATACCATCCAACACAATTGACTCTCCAAGGAACCCTTAGTTCAGTTTTCCTTAGCACCGAGGGGATAGTCACAGGCATCCGTCTGCCCAAAGCCACAAAGGAAGATTTAAAGTTGCTGTGGGAGAAAACTTAAAGATAACAAGAGGGCACATGGTCAATACCAAACAAACACAGAGTCTCAGCCCCACCTCCCAAGGGCATGGTGGAGGTAGGGTGGTGGTGGCAGCGGTGACAGTGGTGACAGAGGTGGAGAAGGTGGCAGTGGTGCTGGCAGTGGTTCAGGGAACTACAGTGAGCCAGATGTCAGTCAAAACTGAGCCCTACCTTGCTCAGTGGCTGGCCTGTTTGGACAGGGTCACTGAGACAGTGATTGTGTGACCTTGTAACTGGAGAAATAGAGATCACACCAAGACAGTGGTCCCCACTGAGTTTGTGGAGGAGTCCAGTGAGGCAAATGGAAACCATGCTGTATGGATTATGGGAGATTCGACTCTGGAGAAGCTCCTGAGAAGCAGGAGGGGCTGCTCGGAGTGAAAGAACTAGGAGGAAGACGATGGGGAGGACACCTGTGGTCTCAAGGCTGTGTACTGTGATTGGTGTCCATCGTAGGGAGATGTACGGGCCTAGGAGAAATGTACTGGCCTTTTAGAAAATATGGATGAAGCTATTAAGTTCCAAGAACCACAGAGGCAAGTAGAAAGTGAGCACGAGATGCCAGCAAGTCAGCCCGAGTCACCTCATAGTCAAAGTGCTTAGCCCCACTGATACAGAGAACTCTAAAGGGAGTCAGGGCCAGGGCAGACGGCTTAGCAACATCTCAGGCTGAATGCAGCAGAGCCATGTGTTCGACCCACTAAAATGAAAGGAGAACCCCAAAGTTGCTAGCCAGAAAAAAGCATCCCAGAAATGGAGGCAAAGTGAACACTTTTCAGACCAAAAGGTAAAAGAATCTCAAAGAGAGCAGGAGGAACTAGAAAGTTAAATTGGAAACAGTGACAATGACAGCCACTGTGTAGAGAGAGAGGGAGTAAAATGAGGAAAGCACAGCATCATGCTGGCAGGAAGGGACAGATTGGTGTCACGGTCTTCATGCCGGCAGGAAGGGACTGATTGGTGTCATGGTCTTCATGCTGCGCACGAGGCTGTGCAAAACACAGGCACCCAGGCTATGAACTGTGTGGCGATGAGAAAGCTGAGCTGTGGCCAGCAAGCTGTGCTGGAGCCAGAGTGGACTCCTACGGCTGATGTGCTTACGACAGGAAGTCAAGAAGAGTGTAAAGGGTGAGCAGAGAATGCTGGGACAGCTGGAGCACCAGGAGTCACACTCCGGGCTCCAGCTTAGCATGCAGAGAAGTGCATGTTGATGGCCCAGCATGCCAATCAACAGGCAGATCTGTCAGACTAGACTAAAAAGTAGGATTCACCTATGTGATTCATGGAAAAGGTTCATCTTAAAGACAAAGTCATGTGATTTAAACGTAACACGATCTCATGCTACTTTAAACAAAGTGAAAGTCACTGTTCAAAGTCAGAGTTCAGAATGAAGAATATAATTTTTATTCAGTATAATTGTATATGTATTTACATATTTGCTATAGAAACCTTCATATTTAATACATAAAACATTTTACAAAATTTTATAAGAGCACCTGCTCTTACTACCAGGTATTAATACATGCACTGATAGTTTCAAAATACTCAGAACTAAATTCTAAACTTTTAAGAAGTGGATGGCTTTGTGTCATAGCTGCAGGTTTTGATCACTCCTCCTTAAGCAGAAGGACAGTAGACAGAACCAGTGAGGCACATTGCACCCGGACAGTAGTCAGTATATCTGCGTGACCTACAGAGAGCGCTCAGAGTGTGTCTCACCACACACATCTGTACAGGTGACATCTCAGGGAGGCTAAGAGGCTTTAAGGAATGTGCAGTGTGCTCTCTGAGAACAATGGAGCTAGTGTAGAAATCTGTAGGATGTCTGGGAGATAGATGCCCAGTGATTTCTAAATCCATCTATATTCCTTTAAGTGACCAAGTGAGAGTACCCCATAGGAGAAACCACAAGGGACTGTAGGAGGCATGTGACCTGAGTAAACAGGGAAATTCAGCAATGCAGCAGCAGAGAACTCATCAAACCCAGACAAAGCAGTGGGTAGAGGGGAGCACATAGTACCAGGCACCAATTCCTGATGGAGACCCGAGTTATCAAATCAGGGACCCCATTGCTGACTTAAGGACTTGAGGTGTGTAGTTAGGTGAAGTGAATCCAAAAGCTTGTTTAGAAAAAGTCAGTAAACAGAGGTTTATAGTCAACTATTCAGGAAAAGCAAACAAACAAACAAACAAACAAACAAACAGATTGCCAATATGAGGGCTGGGACAGTCACCACTCCGCAGGCCCCCTAGGCATGAAGAAAATAGGGACTGTTGCTCACATTTTGACAATGTTATGAAATGTGTATAGTTTTCTAAAAACTGAATGGCACATCCAGCTAGCCCTAGAAGAAGCGGATGTTCTGAACGTCTCCAAACTTATGAAAGCAAATGAGGCAGAGCTTAAACCTTCCTTCAAAGAAGACTCCGGCCTCCACTGGAGAGCACTCAGCAAAGAATAACTGATTCTACCCAGGCTGCTGGGGAAGTAAACAGGGGCCCATGCTTCCCCATTTATTCCATAAGGCTGGTGTCTATCTTCCCAGTCTTTGAAAGGTGCTTTTAAAGAAAACTACAGACCAGGATCTTCCGTGAACATAACTGAACAAAACTTTAGCAAATCAAATCAAACATGGCATTAAAAGAATAATATATCATTGTGACATGTGCTGTATCTTCGAATGCATGGCTGATTTAACTGTTGAAAAGCCTCTGATATAGTCCATTATGTTAAAATATCAAAAAAGGACAGACCCATAAAATTATCTCAGTGTGTGCAGGAGAAGCATTTGACAAAGCCCAGTGTTCGTTCTTAATGAAAGCAGGCACTAATCCGGGAGTGGAGGGGAACTTACTAACTCTGCCAGAGGGTTTCTGCAGCGATGTGAGTCTGAATGCTTCCTCTAGGCCTGTTCATTCTCACTACTTCTATTCAGCATGCATACAGGTAGTCCAGCCAATGCACAGAGGCAAAACCAGCAAGTGGAGGCACACACCGTGCATGAATGGCCCCCAGGCTGGAAAAGGAGAAAGGAAACACCTTCATCTCTTGAGAGCTGGTGGAAGCAACAAAAGAACTGACTAGAACCTGGAGGAGAGTTTCCTAAGGCTTCAGGACACCAGGCCAGCACACAGAAATAGTGTTTCTGTGTAATAGCAAGAAGAAATCAGCAATTGAAAGGCTGAGAGGATCGCTCGGTTGGTGGGTTTGAGTTTGACACTCAGAACTCACATGAAAAGGATAGGCATGGTGGTGTGTGCTTGTAATCCCTGTTTGGGGAAGGCAGAGACAGGAGAATTCCTGTGGCTTACTAGCCACCCAGCCTGCTTACTTGGTGAGTTAAGTGCAGGCCAGCAAGAGACCTTGTCTCAAGAATAACCAGGTAGATGTGAACGGCACCTTCTGAGGTGTAACAGGTTGAGTGCCTGTGTATGTACATATATATACACACACACATTGATATTACCAATTGAGGGTGAATAACCACCACTGGTTACTGTAACATAAAAATGGGAAGTTTGTCAGGAAAACACAACATGGCTACAAAAATACAGCCGAGAACATTCAGAACGGCCCAATCATGCCCATAGACGTGGGAAGTTAAATGACACTTTCCCCTAACTGACTGCACAGTCAGCTCAGTCCCAGTTAAGATCCCAGCCTGCTTTTCTGCATAAAAGGACAAGCTGAGCTTGTAGTTCTTGAGCAGATACAGAGCCCCTGGCATACCTAGACATACCCAGCAAGATGAACAACATGGCAGGCCCAGGTTTGACTGAGTTCAAGAGTGGTGGGTGATCAAAATCATGCATTTTTGACATTGAGCTAAAGATCACTAGGGTGGAAGAGCATTTGGAGGGAGCCGCATATAAGGACAATTGATTTCCACAAATTCGGGAAGGAAATTCATTGGCAGGATACACATTCTATGTAAAGGAACTTGCACCATGCCTTTTCCACGTTAAAAACTGAACTTGACTGGATGAGGCCCTTTAAGCCTCAGGTTCTGTAGCCTGCAGGTGCAGTGGCTTTGTGCAGTGAAGTTAGGTATTGGAGTTGATTTCTTAGAAAGCCATGCAAACCAGGAAGCAAGCATAAAGGAGATTTGGACAGATATCAAAATTCAAATGTGCTCTTCAGATGCTCCCATCCAGAGTGAGCATAGCTGCCTTCCAGATGCTGCAGTTCTTTTTCGGATTTTTACAGAATCCTCTCTTGAGGGTTGTATGGGACAAGGCCTGGTAAAGTGCCTGTTGTGTTAGCATGAAACCTGAGTCCAGACCCCTCCCTCCAGGTCAAAAGGTTAGGTGTGGCAGTGCGTAACTTCAACCCCTGATATGGAGACGTGGAGACAGGAAGATGTCTGGGGCTCACTGGCCATCCACCTCAGTTGAGTTTCTGAGCTCCAGGTTTTATGAGATACACTGTCAAAAATACGGTAGAGAGGGATTGAGGAAGCCACCCAATAATGACAGCTGATGTCCATATATACACATCACTTGGACAGACAGACAGACAGAAAGACAGAAAGACAGACAGACAGGCACACACACACACACACACACACACACACACACACACACACACACACACAAGTTGAATGGAAAGGAGTCAGGAACGAAGCCTCATGTGGCTGGCTGTCTTCTAGCTACCCTGCCATCTGCTCTGCTTCTCTTCTGCAGGCTTGGCTGCTCTGTCATGGAGAGTGCGATCAGACCTACTGAGTGCCGGGCACCCAGGAAACTCAGCACTACCTCTTCTACCCGACTCTGTTGGGTTGCTGCTTTCTGGTGTGATGGTAGCCTGTCTTGGAGGGGCTTATGGAGATGCTCCGGAGCATCTGTGAAGCAAGACTGATCTAATGCCTCCTTGCCTCAGCTCCGTGTAGCTCAAGAGGAACCTGTGGTTTACATTATGTTACTGTCAAAAAATGGGCCTTAATGCCTCTCTAGGGAGGAGAAGACTGTGCTGTGGTGTCAGATGCACGCTGATGCTATGCAGCCTGCCAGGAGCTTAATTATATTCTGAGTTCATGTTCACTAGCGTCCCAAGAATGAGAGGTATTGTCTCCTGGTTTAGGTGACCACTCCCCACCCCTAGAGCTGTCTAGCACCTACCAGGAACCCTATTAGTATAACAGACAAGGCAAGGTTTTCAAGACTCCCTGTCAGGACCTGGCACAGGAGCTGGTGAACTGCTCATCACACAGCAGGGGGTGGCCTCTGTGTGAGGCTACAACTTACCAGGCTCTCCTCTTGCCTTCTGGGCTCCTGGGATGCCTTTGAGGGGCAGGTGGCCCCTCCAACCTCTCTGGTCTGAGCTCTGGGCTCAGGAGCAGCAGTGAGAATGTTTGGGATTTCTCTCTTTGCCTGATCAGCACATTCTGAAATGGTGTTAACGTTTTCTAAATAAATCTCATTTCCTATTGATTTTCATTATGATTTCTGAGGAAAATGCCCCCCCCCCCCCAGGAAGTTATCTGACCATTATTAGTGTGTAGTGATGTGTTTGTCGGAAGTATTACAGCTCATTAGGTGGCAGTACAGGTCACTTGTGTTCCTAGGCACTGCTCGGGCATTCTGATTTTACTGAACTAGATAATCTCCAGGAGCAGAACTTAGCCTGACCTGAGCTTCAGGGCTATCCCAGATGCGCTTTCAACCCAGCCTTCCATCCCTGGGGCCTTGCTCCACACTCCTATCCTCTTAGGTCAGGAAGGAGCAAGGGCCACCCTCCTTGATTGGAGCTCTGAGCTAGTAAGGTCTACTCCTGTTTGGTGATGCGAGTAGGCTGCCGTGCTTAGGCTGGTCCTCAGAGCCGGGTTCCCCCAGCCCCGGTCTCCATGCTCCTGCTTGGCTGCCTGCACAGCCCTGGCATGAGCGACTCCATAGCTCTTGCTTGCTGTTGGATCTTCTCCCACCCCAGCTCCTTTATCACTTTCCTAAGCACACTCTGCTGGAGCTCGGTCCGCTGGCCTTGCTGAGAGGAAGCCTGCCTGTTTCCTCAGGGATGGTGCTCACTGCTCTCTCTCATCCCCTCCACTGTGCTTGTCTGAGACTGGGTGTCAGGGTTTCCTTTCTAGTTCTTGGTTTAGCCTCTCATCCTGTTACCATGATGTAGCAGGTCCCCAGGTCCGCTAGTTGGCAGGTGTGTTGGGCACAGCACCCACTTAGGACCTGACTGTTCCTGTGGCAGAGAAACAGCTTTTTGGTTGCAGAGGCCCTGTGTTGACCGTCAGTCGTTCTTGTTTCTGTTCTTTTTTTTTTCTTTTTTATCCTCCTGACTGATGAGATGATCAGAATCTTTCCCTTTAATCAAAGCTCATTCCAGCCAGGCCCAGCAAAAGCCGGCGGTGTTCAGCCTGCCCTCAGCCTAAGCCTGGGGATTGAAAGATTTCTTTGTCGGATATCTAAATGTGGGCCATTGTGTCTGCTCTTTGTGCAAATAAATTTTTGTTGCCTGGTCCCGTGTCAATACTGCTAATGTGTAGCGGGAGTGCCAGGGTGCTGTGTGTTTGCATAATTTACCTACACGTGCAGTCCAGAGGACTAGCTGCTTTCTGCAGGATTTCCACTTATGGGCCCACCATTGAAAGCACTGAGGAGAGTTCTCTCTGCAGGCTATGGCTGCTGTGCCCTCTGATGACTTTACATCAGTGTACCTTGCCCTGCCACCCAGGACATTTTGGCTTGAAAGATGATAGTAATTATGTCTGCCCACTTATTCATTATGTTTGAACCCTGATTGCTAGTGAAATGGAAATTCTGGTTTTGGAATTATTGCTGACCAGATTCCTTTATCAGTGAGAGAGCATGAGCTCATGGTCACTTGTTTAGGAGAAAGGAGTCATTCCAGCACACACATTCGCAATTCCGATGTATATAAATCGGAAGTCATGCCTAGAGTTTAGCAGTCTATCTTACACTATGTTCAGAATAGGAGACAGCCCTGCCAGAGACTCATTATGCACATTAGAAACTGGCTGGGGAGCTGGTGGCTGGTCCACTTTCTCATTTATTACCTGTTTCCTGAGTAGCATGCAGTCAGTGAAAAATGGCCACTTACCTATAATCAAGGATACTGTCCAGGTAGCTTACAGGCTGGGCATTCTATCTTCCAGAGTCAGTGGTTCCACCTGGCAGTGCTTAGCCCACACAGTAGAACATTGGCCACAGATACCCACAGGGGTCCTTGCGATCCCATGTGTGGTTTCACCACCTAATAAGTGTGGCCTTTGCCCTTTAGCAAACTCCTAGGAGTGCAGGGTCCCACGGTGAGCAGAAGAGAAGGCCAGGTGCTCAGAAGCTTGGTGGCATAGATAGTGGAGAGGCTCCAGCCTTGTCCTGCTTGGCCCTGGTGTAGAGGGCTCCTTGTATATCCTCTCTGGGGAGTGATGCCCTGCAAACCTTCCCCTACAAGGGTTGACCTGTGCCCTTATGTAGGCACATAAGCAATAACCAGTGCTGTCAGTGTTGTGGCCATTCTGCAGGACTGGTGCTCTACAAAGGGAGATGACCACACCTGGGCCCATCATGAACCCCTGGTAGAACCTGAGGGCTGTAGCTTCTGGTTCCTGTGCCTGCTATTTACAGAGTAGAAAGGGTTGGGTTTTCCCTCTTCTGCCAGGTTACTCCGATGATAGATAGTCTAGAAATGTGTTTAATTTTTCAGAGTAGTTTCTGGCCAGTTTGTCTTAGAAAGGTGCTGCCTGCCTTCGGGGTGCATGTTAGAACTGTTTGTTTTCCAGGTCCTAAGATCCCCACCTTCCCTGTGGTGGGTGGGTGGTTGCTACTACAGGCAGAATGTGGCCAGTGTAGGAGGCTGTGGCTCCTTGATGTAAGCCCCTGTGGTGGCTCATTTTCTCCTCTTTACCCTCTCTGAATCTTTGGTGGAGATTGCGAGCATTAGCTGTTCCTTTGACACAGAGAATCTCCAAGGAGACCATCTCTCTGTCTCCAAGGAAACTATTCCCTTGGAGAAGTTGAGTCTAGCCATGAAGACACTGATGTCCCCAGGACAGCTGAGGGTAGAAGTGAGACTGGCTGTAGCCTGATAGTAGTGGATCACTTCTGGGAGTGGCCCATGGAACCAGGGCACCTGCCAGGGCCACCTGCTCTGTGTCAGCTACACTACCCTGCAGGCTGGCCTCTTTGCCTGCCATTTCCAGATGCCACGGTTTCCTCCCCAGTGCTGCCACTACCCTTGGGCTATGGGTCCCCAAACAGCCACCTGCATATTCATGGAAGCTCATTCCTCATGCTCCAGTGTAGAAAAAACCTTGTTCAGTAAATTCAGTCATTTTCTAGACTGCTGTTTTGCAAGTGTTCATCAGATTTGAATTTTACATCAACTGCAGCGCCCTGCTTCAGTGAGCTGGGCCACAGCAGGGGCTGCTGCTGTCCCATCAGGGTGTGCCCTTGGGAGCTGCAAAGGTTGCTGGGATGAAGAGCCACTCGAGCCCTTGGGTCTTTCTGTCAGTTTAGTTGTGTAACCACAGCTAATTTCAGGCTGGAAATGATTTTTGTCTTTTTTTTTTTTTAATTACCTCTGTAGAACTACGAAGTTGATTAATCCTGTTTGCACAGGTCTATACCAGACTTCTTAGTAAACAGAATCTAGCATCTGTAGTGAGTGGAACCAGTTGGAAGAGCTGCCATATGGGCAGCCCAACTGCCCAGAAGCACTATAGCGCTAGGCCTCTTTCTGCTGGGCCTGGAACCCTGGTTCTTAAGTCTTTTCCTGCAGAAGCAGCCTATGGCAAATACACAGAGACCCCCGTGTCCTTCTGCACTTCTGTGGGCCTCAGGGCCATCACCCCACCCAGTGTTCTTTTCCGGGGGTTTCAGGGATATCACCCCTCTTCCTGTATCTCTCCCCTCAAACTCATAGGGCCCTTTGCTTTCTTAGTATGTTGCCCCAGCTTCTGTGAAGACTGGAGGGAAGGAATATGGCTGAATATCAGCTCTATTCTGTAGCTATGTACTGTCTTATTATAACTGATCTTGAATTGCTTTCTATTTCCCATCATTAATAAGGGCCTAATCTCTAAGCTTTCTTCTTGAGACCCAGCCCTTTTGCTGATACTATAGTAAAATACCTGAAACTACTTATAAGGAAAAGAGGCTAATTTAGCTCTCAGCTCCAGAGATTCATGCATAGGACACTGATGTCAGTTCATCTCTGATGAGGACACGTGTCTTCACAGTGGTGGTAAAGATATGAGAGGGACAGCTCATGCTACAGAACAGAAGCCAAAGAGGAGGCCAGAAAGCGGCCAGGCTTTTCTTTTGTGACAGCCCTCTTGTTGAGAACCAACCAGGACTCTGTGAGCTGCATTCTCGTCCCTCCTGAGGGCAAGCCTTCCCTAGCATAAGGACCTCCTCCAAAACCTCTTTCTTAAAGGTTTCACCCCCTCTTCCATTTTATACTAAGGGCCCAACAACCTCCAGTACAGGAGGAACCCTGAGGGGACAAAGCACCCCTGAACTTGGCTCAATCCCACGAGCATCGTGCCCCAGCTGTTCTGCTCAGCAGTGTGCAGAGAGTGCTAGGACTGTCTGTCTGCTGAGGCCTTGCTTTTCTAGGACTAGCCTGTCATTATCTCCTGTGGGCCTGACTGCCTCTCGGCCACAGCAGCCCAGTTAAGTGTGCACAGTCTTACATAGAAGTGGATCATCTGGAAGATTCAGAATAGACATAGCACAGGGTTTCTCCCTTCAGTGGTTGGAAAAGCCTTAGTTTTGAGACATCCAGTAGTTAGCTGGTAGGGGTCTGTGGTGACTAATTTTATATCAACTTGATACAAGCTAGAATTATGTGAAAAGGAGGGAACTCAGTTGAGAAAGACACCTCCATAAGATCTAGCTGTAGGTCATTTTCTTAGTGATTGATGGGGGAGGGGGAGGGCCCGCCCATTGTGGGTGGGGCTGTCCCTGGACTGGTGGTCCTGGGTTCTTTAAGAAAGCATAAGTCATAATGAACAAGCCAGAAACCAGCCTTCCTCCATGGCTCTGCATCAGTGCCTGCCTCCAGGTTCCCGCCCTGCCTTGATGCTGTTGATAATGAGCTGATATGGAGTGCATTAAGTTCCTGCCTCCCCACTGCTTTTGGTGGTGGAGTTTCATCTCAGCAATTGTAATCCTAGCTAAGTCAGGGTCCATACTTTGGGGACAATGTTTGTTTGAGCACGGCTCTCTTGTTTTTAGTACTCAGTCCTGCATCTAGAGGCTGCCTGGTCTGTACAGGAACAGGTCTGCTGGGTCTGTGTACAGGAGGGATGGTGCCTGGGTTAGGATGGGATCTCTGGAAGCTTCATGGCTCAGTTCCCTCTCTCTCCTTTAGCCCCTTTACTAAGTCACAAGTGGTTGTGAACTGCTATCTGGGTGCTAGACATTGAGCCCAGGTCCTCTGCAAGAGCAATAAGTACTCCTAATGGCCCCTAATTAAGGGGCCATCTCTCCAGCCCCTTAATTGTTCCCCCCTGAAAAGTGGACTGTGGAGTCCTTCCTTAATGGAATTAGTCCTTTGACCTCAGGCTCCCCTGACAGCCTGTGCTTGTGTTGTGCAGAGCGAGTCCACCGGCATCTGGACGGGCACGAGGTGCGGTACCTGCAGTTTGCCTTCCGCTGGATGAACAACCTGCTGATGAGGGAACTGCCCCTGCGCTGCACCATCCGCCTGTGGGACACCTACCAGGTGAGCACCAGCCCATGGCCCAGCGCCACCCTGCCTTCTCCTACCCTGGAGTCCCTGCAGAATGCCCTCTTCATTGCAACAAAGTCTTTATAAAAAGCTAGCTCTGGTGTTCCTGTCATCTGGCTCTATGTAGAACAAGGGAAAGGACTTTCTAAGATTCTCCTTGTCAGTTGATTGCACTCCAGCTGGTTGGTGACAGTCCTCTCCCATGCTCACTGGCAATTTACATTTTAAGCAGAGTTAAACTGTAAGTATGGCCAAGTAATCATGTACCTTTGCTGTACATCCGAGCAGCTTCCAGAAACTTTACACTTGGGATTCAACGTGTTGTCTATGTTTTGAGTTACTTACAATGAAGATTTAAAGAAATCCTCAGACAGATGCAGTACAATATGAAATTTTTCACTCTTCACCAATTTTGATGAAATTTATGTCTTGAGGAGATTGAGTTTTCCAGAAGCATCCGCCTTGGCTCCCCTGAGTGTCCATTGCTTATTCTAGTCTCTTTTCATTTTGTGTGTGAGGCCTGCGGAAGCTGCCCTGTGTGCGCATGGGGTGTGGGCACTGGCTTGCAGATGTAGGCACTGCAGCCTGGGGAGAGGCGTACATCTCCACAGAGAGCTAGGAAGGAAGCACCAAGGGACTTACTTTCTTTCTTTCTTTCTTTCTTTCTTTCTTTCTTTCTTTCTTTCTTTCTTTCTTTCTTTCTTTCTTTCCTTCCTTCCTTCCTTCCTTCCTTCCTTCCTTCCTTCCTTCCTTCCTTCCTTTTAAAAGATAAATTTTACAATTATCAGTATACTTTTTAAAAAAAGATTCATTTATTTATTTTATGTATATGAGTACACTATATCTGTATTGATGGTTGTGAGCCATGTGGTTGCTGGGAATTTGAATTCAGGACCTGTGCTTCCTCTGGTCGGCCTTGCTTACTCCAGCTTGAAGATTTTTTTTTTTTATTATTATATTTAAGTACACTGTAGCTATCCTCAGATACACCAGAAGAGGGCATCAGATTTCATTATGGATGGTTGTGAGCCACCATGTGGTTGCTGGGACTTGAACTCAGGATCTCTGGAAGAGCAGTCAGTGTTCTTAACCGCTGAGCCATCTCTCCAGGCCCCATGAGTTTCATTTTTTACAGTAAAAGATCAGCTACTCCCTGTTGTGAGAGCTCTGGATGGGCTCTGTGCCAGGGCTTTGCAAAGGAGGCACTGCATTGGTGTTGGGAGCAGGTCTAGAAGATAGGGCTCTGGATAGCATGTGTCAGCATAAGGTGGCATGTGCCCAGGCTTTGCATAGTACCCAGTGTTAGAACTTTGTACGTGGGCATGCAGAGGTTGGTGCAGGCAGGACCCTTGCACAGACTAAACCTTTGGGGGGGGGGTCTTTGGTTTAGAAATTGCAGGACATTGTTCTGGGTGTTGCATTTTCCCCACAGGCCAGGATGCTGTTGGGCCCTTGTGCCTGAGTTTGGAACTCCCATTACTAGTAGCATCACCCTTCATTCTAAGTGCTGCTGGTGCATTTGTGTGCCCACCCTGGAAGTGTTGGGGTTGTGGCTATAGTTTGTTTTGCTTTTTTTTTTTTTCCCTAATACCTATTATGATAGTTAATGCTGTCAACTTGATAGAATCTAGAGTTACCTAAGGGTTAATCTCTGGGCCTACCTGTGAGAGAATATTTACATTAGGCTAGCCTCTGGACAAGTCTATGAGGGCTTGTGTAGGTTAGGTTGAGGTGGGAAGACTTCTCCCAACTGACAGCCTGAGTGAGGAGGAGAAGGGGATCTGAACCCTCCCCTCCATTGCTCGCTGTTCCCTGACTGCAGATACCATATGACTAGTTGCCTCGTGTTCTGAGACTTTCCCAACATGATGGCCTGTACCCTCGATCTGCGAGCCAAGCAAACCCATCCTTCCTCAAGCTGCTTCGCCAGTGTTTTGTTGAAGCCATGGGACAAGTAGCTAAAACTGCCTCAGTCTGCTCTGCCTCCTGTGTTCTGTGGTGCCATCATGAAGGCCTTTGTGGTCATGTTCTGTGAGCTGTGTGGTTGGATGTGTTTTCATAGCAGAGTATTTTCCTGATGCGTGGGTTTTCTATCTAGGACTTGGCAGCTACAGAATTCCCATTCAGTAAAGCTAGCTGGGAGTTAAAGCCTTACCTGGAGCTGTTTGGCCAAAGTAGCTGTCAGTCGAGTGCATCGATTAGCTTTCTGTTGGATGACAGGAAACACAACCTAATATCCTGTAAATTGCAAATGTTCTCATTCCTGTGATTGCTTAGGCTGTTCATGACCCAGGCCTGCTCATTAAGCTCACAGTTCCTTGTAATTCTGTCCCATTATGAATAAAGCAGGTATCAAGTCAATCACACTTGGAGCAGACAGAAGACAGCTCAGCTCAGCCCAGCCATGTCCTGCACTGTTTCCCTGAAGTGCTCAGTTGACATTCAGACATTAAGACTCATAACCTCTTCGTTGAGTTAATTTTCCTGCAATTTAATTTTGTTATGAATCAACTCCTTTGTATCAGAGCTCTTTTTTGAACTGATAGGATCCTGGTGATAAGCCTTTTCCCATCTTAAAATCAGCGTGTTTCCATTTTCCAGGGCTGAGCTGCCCTTTCTGGCACTGGAAGCCCATAGCCATCCTCAGATGACAGTTGAGCAGTCACTCTGCTTCTCTGGGTGTTTATTGGTGGGGCCGTCCCTACAGTGTAGCTTAAGGTCCTCTTGGGACACAGGCCATGGAAAAGTTGTTGATAAGCTCCTTGCCCCAGCCCCCTGGACGAGACTGTGGCCAAGAAATGGATGAAATGAATTGTCTTTGAGTGGGGCAAGCATGAGTCATGCTGATATGTGTTCCCTCAGGGTTTTCTGCCATCTTATCACAACAGCTGGCACCAGATGTGACAGTCATGGATTGGCTGGTGGTCCCCACACCTAAAAGATTTTCAGCCTGTGAGAGCTGCTTTTGAGGTGGTGCTCTATATGGTATGGATCTAGCCTTGCCAGAAGCACCCTCTCTATATAAGCCCTCACACGACAGCAACTCTGGAATTTGGGTGATGGGCTGCAGCTGAGGGGCTCAGTTAATCCATTCTCAGGCCACTGTCCTCACCAGCCCAGCCAGCCATCTTGTTTAATTCTGGCCATGTGTTGGGGGACACATAGCTTTCTGCTCACACAAAGCTGTGTGCTTGGATGGTCATTTGATGATGAATGGCCTGATCTCTCACCTGACCCATTCACATCTCAGGTGGAATACCTCATTTTATTTACTGTCCTCACTGCCATTTTCGCCACTCCAGGGAGAATTAGGTTGGAAGGGAGTTAGAGTCAGGGCCTCCTTGCACTTGGCACATGCACTGGTACTGCTCAAGAAAGTCTTAGGGATCCCTGAGCCACTCAGTTCACACATATTACTGAATACTTTCCTCAGCCCCTGGCCTTAGGAGTATTGTAGAGAGGATCGTGATCTCAAAGGACCTCCAGAGAGCCAGGCCACAGAGCAGATGCTATTGTTAGTTTCTTTGTCACAGGTGTTAGGGGAATGCTGTGGAAGACCTCTAGAGCTGGGCAGTTCTTGGGAGATGGGTGGCAAGTGACAAGTAGCTTTGAGTTGTGGTCAATGTGCTTAGGTTTCTATAGGATATCTGTGAAGAAGAACATTTTATGTTGGAGGAGCCTAGTGAGGTTGGAGCAGATGAAGCGTTCTAGGGAGTGGGTAAGATCAGTGCCTATACAGAATTGCTAGAAAGGCTTTAGGGCTGGAGTCACTCACATTTGGACATTAGTTGTGTGGCTGTAGTGTGAAACAATGGGCTATGCAGTGTGGATGCTGCCAGGGCCAGAACCTTGTCCATTCAAATGTTCTTCTGTGCTCCAGCCTCTTTATGCAAAGGCCATGCTCAGGGGTTGGAGATGAGTCTAGGTGTGCGGGAAGCTTCTAGAGTGGTCCCTCCTTTGGTGTGGACTAGGACTAGGCTTGTGGATTTCTTCCAGCACATAGAGAACACATGTCTCAGATGAGACTTCCTATTTGTACTCATACTGGCTTATGATAAGCTACTCCTTAGAGTCCCTACATGGTGAAGAACTCTGTTCCTAGACACCTTGAGAGACCCTAGCCCTTGAGGATACTTCTATTATAGATATGGAAAGCCCTAGAAACTATATGGCAGAGTTCTGTCTCTGGGAACTGTGGCATAACCATTGCATATACTACAGAGCTTGGGCAATTCACAGAGCAGCGAGTCGTTAGTTACATGCTAGAATTTTGTTGTTGCAGGTATTTCAAGTAGCATTTGGCATTAAGACTAGACAGGATAAACTGGAGCCCAAGATGAAGAATTATCAGCTCTTCTGCATGTGAGCAGCTTGTTAGCTTTTAATGGTGTGCCCCAGGACACCTGGGTCTAGCTGGAGCCATTCTCTGGCACATTTAAGAGTAGTAAGGAGGGTCAGTCTGTGAAGGCATGGAGAGATGAAGGTTCTGCCCCAGAGACCAGTTTGTAGGAAGCATGGAGTAGGCGCCTCTAATGCTTTTAAAGGAAAGTGATTTTGGCAGAGGTTGGGGTGCCGTATAGGAGTTGGAAGATGCCCAGAAGTCACTTTAGAGTAGGTCCAGCCTGTCAGCATCAGACCATGAAATTGGATTAAGTTGTGGTTTCTAAGGTTTTCCTGAGCTCCCAGGAGGTGTGTCTGCTATTGACACCCATCCTTCCTCCAGTTCTCCCACTGTCACCTATAATATGACACCTGCTTCATGGAGAGCCTGTATGAGGACACGGAGCAGCATCATGGTATCTGAGGAAGCACCCAGGGAGCTCACAGCTGGCCAGGGAAGGGAACACATGACAGAGTCATAGCCCTGCTTATGTTGACAGTGAAGCCAGGGACTGGCAGCTTAGGCAGGAACCTCCCTGTCTAGGGCGTTAAGGAGGACAGAGTGGGGTTCTAAAGCATGCTCAGTCATGCCACACAGACTAGGTGCAGTGAGGTGACTGTGGTAGGCCAGTTGTGCATTGCATGGAGTCCAGAGGCAAGTAGTCAGAGCTGACTTGGCCTGCGGCATGACCAGCTATGGTTGAGGGCAGGCTCCTAGTGCCTGCTACATCCTTTGCTGCTCCTAGCTGTCAGCAGTCATGGCGCCTGGACCTCCTGGGTGCCACAGCACGGATTCAGTGGCTCAGGTGGCATTGGAACTGATGGATTGGGTTAATCTAATAAGCCCGAGGAAGCAGGTCTCCATACAACACACTTTTTCATAAGCCCATTACAATTTGAGAGTGTAAGCTCTTCATGCCTACCCGCCTACAGGAAGCAAGCATACATCACTGTCAGTCTGGTAAAGATTTAGAAACAGAACACTCAGCAAGACTTGGTTCACTGACTGCTGTTACGATTGCAGGGAGGAGCTGGAGGATGAAAGGGTGAGCCTGCCCCCTGAGAGAGCAGCAGTGGAGAGGCCAGCTTAAGGGGTGTCTGGAGTGCCATTCCAGGCTTTACCGCTCTCCTTCCTGTTTTCGTCAGCAGAGTCGTCACATTTGGACCTTGGGGAATGGGAAGGAGACAGTAACTTCCTCTGCAGTTCTGGCCTACTCAGTCTGCTTGGTCAGGTGTGTGAGGGCTCAGTAGTGTGGACCAGGCACATCCCAGAGGAGTGATGTCCGGGTCCAGTCACCTCCACACACTTCTGACACTGGCATCTCTCGAGCCTACCTTGGAGGGGATATCTTGAGTTCTCTTTCAGTCAAAAAAGTGTGAGGAATGTTTAGATCAGTGTCCCACTGCTGTCATAGGTGCCTGAGGTAATGAACTTAGGTGTGTTCTAGTGGAAATTTCTGTCCATGGTCTTTGGACCTGTGGTGAGGCAGCATAGCCCGCATGGGTGAAAATGCCTCACCGGAAGGCTGGGATATGAGAAAGGAAGAAGGGCCTGGAGTACTCTCTTTCAAGAGCATATGCCCCAGCTTGAAGGCCTCCCACCAAACTTAGCATCTTGAAGGTCTCCCACCTCCCAGTGGTTATCAGATTGTAGACAGAGCCCCAGGCATTTGGGCCTTTGGATGACATCCGTATATAGAGACTTTAGTGGAATTGAAAAGCTTGTTGATGGGTGAGTGTTAATTTCAGCTTCTAGCAACAGGCTGGGCAGGCGGTAGCTCATTGCCTTTGCCATTTAGAGTCTATGGGAATGTACAGTTAAAGGACCACAAACTGCCCTTTGTGTTCCTAAGTGATTTACAGAGTCTCCTTAAGAAGAACAGTCAGTTGGGCCAGAGGAATTGCCTTTGTTTTTCCCTTCCCAGCGCCTTGTCTCCCTGTAGCATTAGTAGCAGGTACTACATGGCGACCCATTGTGACCACTCTGAATAACTTTCTTTGTATTTGCTTCAAGCTGACAAGAATAGTAGCAAATTCTGAAGGTGAATTGATTAGTTATGCCATTTTGTAATTGTAAGTGAAAAGTATCTACTCATCGAGTCCCCACTTCAACAAGTCAGCTTTATGGTACATGTACATCTCTTCCAAGGGCCTCCTGGACACTAGGCTCAGGACCAAGACAGTACAACCAGAAAGCAGATCCCAGAGTAGCTGGGTCACTAGGTTTGACCTCTGTGGTCTCCTCTTACCACAGCCTCTTGTGGATGGGTCAGTGCTTGCTGCTCATCTGGGAAATAGAAGGTGTGGAGAACCAGGCAGAACCCTAGGCTCATCTGGCATCTTGACCATGTCCCAGCATCCTCATATATTACTTCCAACCCTGCCCACATCAGATTCTCAGAAGTA
This sequence comes from Mus minutoides, assembly GCA_902729485.2. Lineage (NCBI taxonomy): Eukaryota > Metazoa > Chordata > Mammalia > Rodentia > Muridae > Mus > Mus minutoides. Next base: position 1,870,088 of record LR749587.1, read on the forward strand.
AAAGACAGAAGTCAGTAAGAAACAGCACTGGGCTTGGAAATCTCAAGGCTGTGCAGCCAGGGATTTCGAAGAAAATGGCAGAAGGAAGCTTGTTGCTGTGGTGGTGGCAAGGAGGCTGCAGTAGGGGCCCCTCGGGAAAACAGAGTGACATTCCCTGGGCGGATGGCATGAATTGCTGTCCATGTGGTATTGTTTAATGTATGCACAGACTTCATCCACAGGAGAGAGAGTTTGAATACAAATCTTTTTAGGATGACAGTAGGGTCCAGGAATGGGGACAACAGGCTGCTCTGTTGAGACCCTGCTCTCTGGAGCTGAGTAGAAGGTCCTTGGACTCCCTCTGCCTCATGCAAGGTAGTTTAGGAAAGCCTGCATTTGCAAGTCTGAGAAGAGCTTGGGACTTGGTACTCTCAATGTGGAAGTCATGAGGTGATGTCCCCATGGAGCCCTCAAGCAGCCCGGAGTGTGACATGTTAGAGGCTAGCAGTGTGCAGCTTTACCCTCACAGGAGCATCTGCAGGTGGGGGTGGGGGTCACTGCTTCATGGAGAAACCCTGGCCATATGGGTCTCTGGTAGGCCACTGGACCTCTGGGAAAAGCCTCTTAGTCCTCGATTATCCCTTTGAGGCAGTGTGGAAACTATACAAGGAGACAGGTGCCAGAGTCACTGATAAGGGCTGAGTAGAGACCTGTGGGATGGCTGCTCCTCCCTATGTGCAGTAGGCTATTGAGGACATGTAGCCAAGGGAGGGAAGCCCAGAGCATATATGACATCTGATGACTGGGTTTCCATGAGGGTATATGTCTCTCTGACTGTGTGGCTAGAATCTGTGGTCTGAAACAGAAATCTCTAGGCTAAGGCTGCTGATGTCATAGGGCATGGACCTCTCAAAGCATGTGCATTCACCACATGGTTCAGTCAAGGGGTTTACTGCTAATTGATGAATGAATTGATGACCTTCTAGGACCTTAGTCCTGGATTCCCCACCCAGGGCTAGGAGTGGCTGGCTGTTCTGTGACCTTGTTGGACAGGAGTAGATGATCTGGAGGTGGTAGCCTCTTCTAGTGTCACAAAGACTTTGTTCTTGTCATGCTTCTACTAATCTCCGAGATGATGTATTCATGAATATTTTATTTGAAGAGGGACCTTCAGCAATTTGTCTAAGTTCTATGGGCCTCTGGATTCAAGAAAGCCAGGGTTGTTGGAGGGAGCTAGAGGAGCCTGGGTTCCTGGCATGTGTGAAGTTGCTTCTCATGAACAGGGGTCACCAGCAGGCCACTCCTCCAGGGAGCTAGCCAGCCTCCAATACCAAGATCCCATTTATCTGCTAAAAATGCATAGCCTGGGAGAGTCCCAAAATTATTACAAGGGTGGACATACAATGAATGATAACTAAGGCTGGGTGTCCTAAATAAGAACCATATGCTTTAGGGAAATTGTTAAATTCTATGTGGTCAGAGAATCTAGTCATCCTCCCAGGGTGTCATGTGGAGATGCTGAGGGGTAGGGCACAGATATGCCTGCTTTCCACAAACGACTGCTCTGTACTTACAGTGACAGAAATGGATAGCAAGACAGTCCACATGGAAGCAGGAAGAGACAGAACAAGGATCTGCTGTGGCCTGAGGCTCTCTTCTTTGAGGGCTCTCTCCTGTGCTCTGGGGTGATGTGTGTCCTTATCCTATGGGGCTGTGCTGTCCTCCAGGGTCCTACCAACCTCCTGCTTCTGGGTGGACATTCAGCTTCTTCCCTGGGACTTGCTACCAACCTCCTGTTTCTGGGTGGATATTCATCTTTTTCCCTGGGACTTGCTACCAACCTCCTGTTTCTGGGCGAATATTCAGCTTCTTCCCTGGGACTTGCTCTGAGCTTTGTTCAGCTGCCCCCATGAGGTCTTCTCTAGGCACAAGCTTGACTTCAGCCTGGGGCATGGGGTGCACTAGGCTTCACGTTCTTATCCTTGCTGCTTCCCTAGACCATTAGGCTTGACTTCCTCTTGGGAAGCTGATTAGGCTTACCTGCTTTCTGCTACCTGCAAGGGCCACTTGCTCCCAGCCTATAGGACAATGTCACCACAAGAGAAAGCTGAAGAAGGGTCCACTTGAGGTGTGGGTGCCTCCTAGCTGTCCCAAGAGTCCTAGACCTGCTGTTGTCACTAAAACATAGCTCCTATGGGATCCAGGTTCCCGTGGACAGTGGAAAGGGGGTCAAGGCTGGCTCTGTATGTTGATCATGCATCTATATGAGACCATTGTAAGGTGGCGTTAAAGTCTACGTAAGCTCAGTAGATGCTCAAATAGTTCATTATTGTTAATCTTGGCCCAGCTTCACCCTGGCATTAGCTCTCTGCTAGCCTCAGTTACTGCATAGATGTAGGCTGTCTCTCTGTACAGTGTGGGTTATGCTGCTATTAGAAGTTGGGAACACTTAACCTGAGTAGTTAGCCTAGTACATCTGGTGACCCTGTGTCCTGTAGAAATAATGCCCAGTACTTAGACAAAGGACAAGGACCAAAGGAAAAGGGCAGGGTCATCTTGACATTGAGACTTTTTAACTAGGATCTAAATAGTCGCTGGGGATCAGGGCCACCCACGTCTCCACTCTGTTCCTGTATCAGCCCATATATCTTTCCTGCTTCTCTCTCCTGGCACTGACTTGAGATCCCATGTCCCTGCCTGTCGCTCATGTCACCCTAGGGCCGGGGAGAGGAAAGCTGCTTTATTCTGCTCCAGACCAGGGTTTGAGGAGAACTGCTGTTTGTAGGGAGTGATGCTTGTTCCCAAGCCCTGCATGGAGGCAGAAAAGCCTCCCTGGTCCCAGCAGGCATCATGCCCTTGGGTGCTTTCTGTCCACTTGGCCTTGATTTGAAGGCTCTTCCTGTAAACACTCATCTAGCTTTGAAAATGACCTCCATCTTTATGTGCTATGAAAGAACTTAAAAAATAAGTTAGCCCAAGACCTGCTTCTGGGAGCTTAGCCTGGCATATCCCCAGTGTGGGTGTTCTCAAGGCTTCCAGTCCACTTTTCTCTAAAGCTTTGTCTATGGTCCCCCTGACCATGTTTCCCTGGTGCAATGCTCACAGCTTTGCCTCGTGAGCAAGTGTAGGGTTATGTGTCCTATGCCTGTTCCATGACAGGGCTCAGCCACTCGGGGAGGCAGGACTTAGGAAGTTGACTGTGTTTATCTCACACAGTCACCGGGCGAGTTACAGGCTGTAGGGCATCCCTGGGATGCCAATTCGAGGGTGGGGAAGCAATGTCTGAGGCTTGGGATAGCCATAGCTGGCTCAGGGGTCCCCGACCCTATGACAAGGCTGGGGCCATCTGGTTCTCAGGCTCTTGGACACCCAGGTGCCGCTGGGAGCCTTGGAAGGGGTTTCAAGCCTTAGCTCAACTGGGAACCTCAGGCAAATTGTTGACTCTTTTTTCTAGGCCAGTTGGGACCAGGCTTTAAGACATTAGGACAGCTTTCTAGGCCAGCTGCTGCTTTCTTATTACAGAGCATTGGAATTAACCTCCAGGATGTAGTGCACGGGGAGGTAGTCCTGATAGGAGCAGGTCAGTGTGTGCATCTCGTTCAGTGTCTGGAACTCCCAACAGATGCCCCCTTCACTTGTAAACCGTGCTGCAAGAACTGTAGAGTAGAGTGGAGTGTTCTAGAGCCCAGCACAGGTGAGCTCTGCTTAGAAAAGAGGAAGTGTTAGCAGATGTAACACTGATGCTGAAGCTTCGTCCCACATGTTGGAGATGGCATTACCACTGTAGCACACTCACCAAGCTCACTGCCACCACAAGCAACCTCCATGTTTTTGGACGTGGATATCACTGTGACTGCAGAGGATGCAGTTTGTCCATGGTCTGTGCTACACCCAGCCTCACTCTACTCTGGGCTATGTTTCCCTGGATGTATCCTTTCTGCTCCTGAGCTTCCCTCTCAGCATCTGCTTTTGGCCCTCCTCTGTACTTCTCTTCTGGTACAGCCAAGAGCTTTCCAGCAGCAGCAGCTCATTCCCATTCCCACAGTGCGGCTCCCCTTCCTGCACAGGCCTGCTAGAACCTGGGTATTCATTTCCCCCTCTTGGATGTGATAACAGGAGGCAGGCACTTTGCTGCTGATTGAAGTCAAGTAGCGGGGCCAGCAGCAGGGTCTGGGAGATTGCTGATGAGAACTGTGGTGGGGACAAATAGCCCTGACACACAGAAGCAGTACTAAGAGAGCAGTGGCCTCTCAGTGGCCTTGGCATCTCCTCTTCTCCTTCATCACCCTGTACTGGAGCACTGGTATTGGGCATAGGCTTAGGGGTGCATGTGTCCTTTGCAGGGCTTTGGGAGTAGGGCCACTCCTCTCTGGAGCTAGTATCTTCTTACTCTTAAAGCATGGCTGTGGCTCACAGGAGTCTTAGAAGGCACATAGGAGCCAAGGTCAGCGTGCCGTAGGATGGCATGGCTAACGGTGGAGGAGCTGATCCAGCACAGGGCTCGCCCTGCTTGAGCTCTGCTCATCCAGCTCCCTTCAGCCCTGGGACTTGGTCTCTGTGTGAAGGCAGAGGGGCTCTGGAGTTTCCAGGCCACCAGCCCAGAGTAGAGACTGCCCTAGCAAACAGGTAAGAGGATGGTTGGTGGGGAAAGGAGTCCTGATAGTAACTGGGGTAATTAATATGTGCAGCCTCCTTTCTTACAAAGACAGAATTTAGAACCTTGGGGCTGGGTGTAGCTCAGTGGTAAAATGTTTTCCCAGCATGTCCAAGGCCCTGGGCTTCGTCCTCAGCACTGGGCGGTGGGGAGTGCTTTGAAGGCACACACCAATGGGATATTTATCTTCTCAGCATTTCCAATGCCAGAGTGAGAGCCTGAGGTGGGAAGTCTAGGACCCAGAAAGATCCCACCATTCTACAGAAGGGCCTCCAGAAAGGGAGCTGGTGGAGCAGCCTCAGGAGGTTGGGAAGATTGGTCCTAGACAGTGGACCCGTGTGAGGTCACTCAGAAGTCTTGTCATGGGTCAGTCCTCTGGCAGCCCTCAGTATAGTGTCAGCCAGCCCACAGAATGCACACTCACTCCAAGCTCAGTCCGGGCTCTTAGGCAGTCAGGGTGTCCTCTCCGTGCTTTGTTGCTGAGCTGCATGGGAGAGTTAACAGACCTTCCAATGTCAGAATGAGCAAGACTGCTCTGGCTTGAGGGAACAAGGATCCAGGACTGGATCAAGCAGGCCTCCTCTGTTGGCCATCTGAGAATCTGGAGAGGCCCCGCTGGGACAAGACTGAGGTAACTTGAGCCATGGCTCTTGGTGTTCTGTTTCTGTATATCCTCGTCAGCTCTGCTTATCATTAAAGCCACACTGTTCAAAGCCTGTCTTTCCATGTCTCTGCCAAGTGGAGCAGGCCCTCCTGAACTTAACTTCAGTGGCAGCCGCTAAGGGCTTCTTTCTCTTTAGGAGAAAGTTACTGATAGTTCACCAGCTAGGTAATTGCCAAATGGCGTAGCAGGGAAGCACTGTCAGAAAGGGTAAGTGGGTGAGTCGGAGCTGGTTCAGCACCTCAGCCCTCAGAAGCTCTCTTCTCTGCAGGTGCAGCTCATGCTGACCCTTCCTGTCACTGTCTGTAGGGAGTGATGCTTGTTCCCTCCTGTCAGCAGATGTGAGGACTGTCATTTACACTTAACCATCACAGGCTTTGTCTACCCACTTCAAATCCATCCGCATCTCCCGAAGGACATTCAAGTCACTTAAAATAATCACTGGGATCTTGTGCACGTGAGATGGAAGAGGGGCCACCTCCATGCCAGGTCCTCCATGAAGAAGCTCAGAAGCTGTTTCTCTGGGAAGAGAGAAATGGAGGCTCCCTCTCAGATATGTTCCTCAGCCCTTCTACCACTCCTTTAGTCTTCTACCTTACTTAAGGTCCTGTCCTTGTTTCTGTGTTCTTGGGGTCCCTAGGGTGCCTGTCCTTCTTATGCACCACTCCAGACCCTCAGCAGTATGCTCTTTGTCCCTGGGCTCTCTCAGACATTGCACAGACATCGGGCAGGCCCAGAGCCTTTGTTTATTATGCCCTTCAACAAAGGTCAGTGTGCACTGGTGGCTTTGGCTTTTACCTCTTCTAGAACTGGGTTAAGCATGGGCTTGTGGTCTGTTCCCTCTTTTGGTCTGGATTTCTCTCATGCTCTTGAGTTCGCTAGTCCTTTTGTGTGGTCAGGAGTGTCCAGCATCCCTGCTCAGAGGCCCTTCATTCTGTGTCTTTTCAGCATTGCCAGGCCTTCCCACCTTAGGTGATACCGCTTTGGCAGGGTCACTCGCCCCCTGGTGGTTCTCAGAGGAAACAGTGGTGCTTCTTCCCGGGTCCACCTGGAATGCACTTGCTCATCCTCAGATCCTGGTGGCCCTGTGGTCTGATTTAACAAGTACCAGAGACATGGAGCCTTCTTCTCAAGCCTGAGGACTGCTGACCTTGGGGTGTCTGCCAGCCACACAGGGCCAGCCACGTGGCCACGTAGGCATAGGGTGGAATGGTGCTTTCTTTGTCCTGACTGAATTTCATATTCTTGTTTTATTTCTAAATGGTCCATGGTAGCCCCCAGCACATGTCACCATGCTTCTGTTGGTGAAGGGAGGTTGGTGATGAGGGTCACGGCGTGATGGAGAGGATGAGGACAGCTGGCAGTGCCCTATAGTCCTCATGAGGTGGAGGGAGCTACCGAGGGTCCCTCGTACAACTCAGGTTCCTGCTCTCAGTGAAGACCTTTTCCTTCCCATCTCACCACTCTCACTGGGTGGCTTTTCATGATAATGGCCATCAGACACCAGCACCTGCCCTCACTCTACCGTAGCCTCGCTGTCCTTCTCACCTGTGGGTGTACCCTGAATCTCGAGTGCTCTCTTAGGCCAGTCCCACTAGCTTATGACCCTTGCTACCTGTCACCGAGCACCTAGCCTACTTCCTCCAATTTCCATACCTAAGCCTATGGCTTCTGCACCTGAATGACCACCCACTGCCCTATCATTTCCCTTGAGGTGGGCATCACCACTTGGCACTAAGGTGCCACCTTCTCCCGCTTTGCTGCTTCCTGAGCTACATTGCTGCTTTTTGCCAGCAGACCTTGTCTCAGGATTAGGTGTTTCAACCAGAATTTTCAAAAATTCAGTCAGCCCATAACCCGTAATCCCCAAGTCTAGACTATTTAACAAAGACCTGAAAATGCAATTCTAGAAAAAAATCATTTAAAACATCTTTCTAAAGACATTTTTTTTAGGAAGGTGATTTATTTGAGAAACATAAAAACATGACAGAGCTCTTCATAGGCTAGTTTACACAACAGAATGGGCTGCAGCATATTTGCAAGCATCAGTACTCAGGAACAGTATAGCAGTGGTGTAGATATAGAGCCACAGCCAGTGAACCATATCCATAGAGGATGGCCAGAAAGTCAAGTACATAACCACACTGCTGGTTAATAATTGTGTATGCCCAGCTTTTGTTACTGAGGATATCTGAGCTACCATATATGTGAAATGGGTCAGACGATGTATCACATGTGCCGATACCAGAGAGCCAAGACCTCAAGAAGTTCTCTCTTCATCCACTGAGGATGCTGCCGAATTGTCTGCCTTGTGCACCATACGTGGAGTCAGCATTGTGACAGCACACTGTCGATTTCCTTCACTGTCACAACCTGCTTAAAACAACCACTTTCAAAGGAGGAAGGACTGGGACTGGAGAAGTGGCTCAGTGCGTAAGAGCACTGATAGCTGCTCTTACCCAGGACCTATGTTCAGTTCCTAGAATGCACGTGGTGACTTACAACTGTCTGTAACTCTAGTTCTAGAGGTGTTGAATTCCTCATTTGGCCACTGTGGGCTCCTGCACTCAAATGCGTATATACACATAAGAATAATAAATAATATTTTAAGAGGAAAAGTTTATTTTGGAATAGCTTTGGGAGTTGCACGGTTGGGGTGCCAGCATGGGTCCATTGCTGTCCTGGGAGGCTGGGTTTGCAGGCAGGATCGTGGTTAGCTGTGAGTAGGTAAAGAACACTTACCTGGACAACAGCTTTAGAGAACTGGTTCTGCTTATTGGAGGGGGAAAGGGTATTTTTATCATGGGGAGGGGTCTCTGGGGCAAGGTTTGTGTGGCCATTGGCTAGGGCCCAGGTGTCGGAAGATACTCCATCTGCATACTCAGGGGCCATAGGCACCAGGGCAGTGGGAGACGCTTATAAGGTAAAACTAGGAGCGGAGCCTGATAACTGTCAGGGCAGGAAATTCTTACTAGGGTTAATGGTGGGAGAACCAGCTTTCTGGTGCCAGGCTTGGGGTGGGGGTGGGGGAGGGGAGATAGCCAACTCCTGTCTTTGAAGTTACTGGAATTGAAGCTGTCTCTACCCTTCCTTCATGACCCTGGGCCATTAAGGCTCACAGTCCATTGCATTTGGGCCTGTGGCAGGGCAGCACATCACAGGAAGGGTACAGGGAAGAGGGTGCTCGCCTGTGGCAGCCAGGAAGGCGTGACATTAATTTCAGCTTTGAAATGATACAGACACAAACCAAATAGCACAGTGAACTGCAGGAGTAACTCCAGCAGCTTATTGGGGGAGCAAACAGTTGTAGAGCACAGGAAAGAGCATAGGTTCTGGCCAGTTGCATGGAAGCAGTCTGTAAGCCTGACTGGCATTCACAATCTTGTATCCCCATGAATAGCTGCTTTTTCTCTTTCAGAAACATATCTCCTATGAAAGTGCACTTAGATTCATTTTTGTACATGAGATGCTGTTTTGAGCTTCATGTGGGACTCAGTCTACATTCGTGTAGATGCAGCTGATTGAGTTTCTCACCTTCTATGTGTCATGTCTCTGCTTTCTTACACCCATAGATGTCTGCTTAGGGTGCACTCATGTAGCACAAGTGTGGCAAGGTCAGTAGTGGTGGCCAATGGCAGAACAGCGCCGTCTTCTCATCCGGTTGGGAAGGTGAGTGTGTTTTAGCTATCCAGCAACTTCCTAGTCTTGTGGAGGCAGAAGCAAGCTCTTGGATTCATTTCCATTCCTGGGGTTTCAGCATCCTGATGGATGGGATAACAGTGTAGACCCGTGATGCATTTCCAGGCTGAAGTGAGTGTTGTGTCTACATTCATGACCATTCCCTTCTCCAGAGTCCAGATGCCTCCCTCCTCCCTTACCTGCATACAGCATCCCACAGGCCCTCCCCAGGGGATTGCGGCTTTCAGGATTTCACCATTGGGCTGTAATTTTCAGGCATTTAGACCTTGGGGATTTTAGCTGTGGAGACTTGGATCTTTAGCAATTTCAACATTCTGCATTAGATCATTATGGAGGGAGGGGGAGGGAGAAGGGAGAAAGTGTGTGTGTGTGTGTGTGTGTGTGTGTGTGTGTGTGTGTGTGAGAGAGAGAGAGAGAGAGAGAGAGAATGTGCGAGCGCGTGCGTGCCTGCTTGCCTGCCTGTCTGTTTGTCTGTCTTTAGAGTCTGGTTAGCACTGAGACCACATTGGCATATGGTACTTGGAGGCTGTGCAGGTTCCCAGAGCCAGGCCTCACCTCTGCTCAGAAAGGCCTCTCAGCCCTGCCTGGCTCACAGAGTATCAGGCTCAGGCTGTCCTGATGTCCCACCCGGAGGAAGCTCTGTTCTGTGAAACAGATCATCCCATACTTGTGCTAAGTGGCTTCAGACCACAGCTATTATTCGGTCACATTTGTTCCATTTGTTCTGGCTCAGCAGGGACAGCATGACAGGGTGGCCGGTATGATGCCGAGAGCCCTCCCTGAATGTGGCAAACCCGGCTGGCAGACTCTGTGTGCTGAACTGGCTCAGCATGGGTCCTGGAGGGCTGAGGATGGATCTTGTTTCTCTCTACTGGGCTTCTGGTTGTTCAAGTGTCCTCACGGCATGGTAGCTGAATTCTGAGAAAGTTCATCCAACTGCCTGTCTTAATGGCCTCATCTCGATTTCTAGTGCACCTTGAGGAAGTCTATGTCCAAGGGGATACAAACTCCAGCTCCTAATGGAGCTAGGTCAGGTTCTGCAAAAGCATGGTGAAGGGGAGGTTTCCTATGGCAGCTTCCATAGGCACAATGAGGTGACGGCCATTCTCTCCACTCTCTGCTGGGAGGCCTCATGCAGGGGGCGTGTGGCATGCTGTCCGTGGCGCCTCAGGGAACACAAGCATCAGAACTCTGGAGATTGGATGGCCTCTGCGCTGTGCTTGCTCCCACCCACTGCCATTCACACGGTGCATGATGGGCCCCACACTGTTGTTTCACAAGTTTTCCAGCAAAGGGTAGTGGCTGTCACCCTTTGGCAGGAGTGAGATGTCAGATTCTCAGTAGACAGCTGGCTCTTGACATTCTAAGAGAGCAGACTGTAGAGTTACTGGGGGCTCCAACCTGAGCTACACAACTTTCCTCAATCTCCTCTTGTCTTAGTGTTCTGTTACTGTGAAGAAACACCATGACCATGGCAACTCTTATAAAAGATAGCATGTAATATATAGCATGTAAGATAGCTGGCTTACAGTTTCAGAGGTTCAGTCCATTACCATCAGGTTGGTAGCAGAGCGTTAGCTCTCCATCTGGATCCACAGGCAGCAGGAAGAGAGAGACCCTGGGCCTGGCTTGGGCTTTTGAAACCTTGAAGCCCACCCCCAGTGACATACTTCTTTCACCAAGAAAGGTCCCATTTCCTCTCAAGAAGTGCTGTTCCCTGAGTGACTTAGCATTCACGTATATGAGCGCTAAAATGGGGGCCATTTTTATTCAAACTGTCAGACCTGAAATGTAGAACACCAGCCAAGTCATCTAAGATCCAGATGTTGATTTCAAGCCATTTGCCCCACTGCTTTTCTGGAAATAGGCCTTATAAGAGGCCCTTGCAGAGGTCTGAGGGCCGCTTGGTGTAGTGTGCCTAGCGAGTGCTGCCCTCCGGTGGTCCAGTGGTGGAGTGGTCCTAGCGAGGTCTGTTCCTTCTGCAGAACCTCCTGGGGACTTCGAGGATGTCCCTAGGACTTTCTAGGCTGGTAGCCAGTGTTCGTCTGTGGTGTCTGGAGCTGAATCCCGTAGCTACATGGTCTCCATCACTCTGTGGTCCTGATCACCTGCTTCAGGGGCTCTGGTCACTGATACTCTGTGTGGGAACATGGCTGGTACATGTGGGTAGAAGAGCTGCCCCACCCTGACTGCAGTCTTCCGACTGAGGGTGCAGGATCTGACCGCCTGGGCTTTCCCTTCACATCACTGGGGGAGTTGGAGCTGATGAGGGAGCAGAGGTCTTCCTTGAGCTGTCAGTCTGAGCTAAGCCAACCTGAGTTCCTCCCTTAAGTCTGTGTCTGGTGTAAGGTCATAAGCCTATTTGAACACCCCAATATTTTGCCAGGCAAAAGCAGCCTGTGGGAACCCCCAGTGAACAGGATTGTATCATTCCCCTCACATCAGGTATGATTGTGTAATTCTCCTCACACCAGGCCGCAAGCATACTGTATTCTGTACTGTTCGTGCTCCAGGAGCACAGCCCATCAGTCAGGCCAACAGCCCAGCCCCCAGCAGGCCTGGAGAGGTCTGCACAATAAGCCAGCACTCACCTGCCACGGCCCTGTCTGCTCTATCACCACCAACAAAGCCAGCAGCTGCACACAAAGGCAGATCTAAATATGAATTAAGTCCAAGTTATTAAAAAGTATTGCAAGTTTTTTTATGCCTTGAATATTGAAAATGGGAATACATATGCAAATGCAATTTAATCAGCTCCACTCTAACCTTTGAGCATTTAGCTGAGAAGCACTTTGTGATCAGGGCGGCCTCCCTCTTGGGAGAAGGGTGCCAGCCAGCACAGAGTCAAAGCCCCTCCCCCCTCATTCTGCCAGTGACCTCCAGCCAGCTTTGTCCTTGGCTCAGTTAGTGACTCCAGCCACTCTTCAGTGTTTCTGCCTTGCTTCCACTGACTCTAACTCAGTTGGGTGCTTCTTAGAGACAGGTGATAGGCTGAGACCCTAACTCATTCAGTGTGTTGACACAATAGCCTGGCCCCTTGCAGAGTCTTCTTTATATTATGTGGCCATGGTGCCACCTCAGCAGAGTCAGCTCCCTTTTAGAGAGTCATGGATAAGGCCATTGGAGCCACACATGTCTTGAGCCTTCTCACATCCCATTTTTACCAGGCTGCTTGACACAATACCTCTTGGCACGTAGTCCTCACACTGAGATCTGCATTTTCTCTCTGGCATACCAAGTACCTAGGCTTGGCAAAGCATGTTCATATAACACACCCATGCTCTTGTAAACCTTGGAGTACTATAAGAGAGGTCACTGAATCCCAGAGCATGGGCATGGAAGGGAAATGCCATCTCAGAAGGCAGGAGGGATGAAGTGGCTATTTGTGGTCCAGGGCATGAGGCCGTGTCTACATACCACATTTCTCAGGAGCGGGGGCTATCTGTGAGCACAGTCTTAGTGGAGTGTGGTACCCTCTTAGCCACACCCTAGGGAGGGGACAATATTAGGGCTGGGGATTCGAATGCCAGTGAATCGGGCTCCTGGGGTTGCATAGCCAGTATAATAGACTGGGCTAATGAATATAGACACTGGCTCCCTCAAAGCTGCAAAGCCAGAGGCTTGCAAGGTGTGGCAGGGCCATTCCTTCTTCAGGCTCACTGAGTTTTGGAAACAATGTAGTAGGTAAGAGCACTTGCTGGGCAAGCCTGAGGACCCACATTTAGATCTCAGCCCCAACCAAAAAGCTACATATGGTTGCACCTATGTCTCTAACCTCAATGCTGTCAGGAGACAGGAGGATTGCTAAGGCTTGCTGGCCTAGAAAGATCCTGCCTCAAAGAAATAAAGAGGAACAGCTGATGCTCTCCTCAAGCCTTTGCACAGGCATGTGGTCCACACATGGGCAGCGTACATACATACACATATACTCTTATACATTCTCTGCACTCCCTCAACACAGGATAAATAAAGGAAAGTAAGGGCTTAGCAGGAAGATCCTCCTCAGGCTCCCCATCAACTGGTAGGATCTCTCCCACCTCTGTCCCAAGTGTCACATGACCTCTTCTGTGTGTATGTCCATATTGCTTCTTCTTATGAAAACAGCCATCAGAATGGAGCCCTGCCACACACCATATCCCCAGTGAGGCATGCCTCTGTTTTCTAACACTCACTTTCACAGTATCCCTCCGTGTCACTTTCTGGAGACACAGGTAGAGACACACAAACACTTCCGGCTCAGGACCTGCTGTGGACACTGCCATGTGGGGCCCTCTGCTGCAGTTGATGCCACTGTCTGAGCAGGTGTACCTCTCTCCCCACGTGTTAGTAACAGAGTTTGGAAATCCGAAGTGTCCATGGCGGTCAGTCCAGACTGGAGCTCTGCCTGTAAGCATGGCTAATGTCAGGAAGGAGCCAGCAGCACCGTCGGACCATTTCACCTGATGGTGCTTCTGTTACGTATAGGGTGGTGGCTTGGCCTCAGGAAAAGTGTTCCTCTCCTTGCAGCTATGAATTCACTGTTGCTAATAAACCTTTGTCACCTGAGGGGCCTGGCCTGCCTCCTGGTTATAGAGCAGGGCTGTGTATAACCCCTGCTTCAGTGCCTAGCAGGGCTTTGTCATCACTGTCACCACAAAACATGACCCAGGTATTTAAACCAGATAGGGCCACCCCATGTTCTTAAACTCAGGGAGACCCTGCAGCTATCCTTTGTCTTTCCTTCTGGGGATCACTGGCCTGGGTCATCAAGAATGAGTTTCTTTTAATTAAATTTCACATCCCGTAGGTGTTAGCTCTTGAACACTGTAACTTCCTCCCCTGAAGTTGACAGTGTCTCTTTGAGAAATGTACTGCACACTCGTTTGCCCTCAGTATACAGGACCATTTGCTGAAGGATTTATCTACCCTGCAAATGGTGCTGGTGATTTAAGTCTGGGCTTGAGTCTGTCTGGGTTCCATACCCAGGATGGCCAATGACGGGTCAGGTCCTCTCAGCAGCTACGGCATTGCACGTGGACCCCAGTGGCACGACACCCATCCTTTCCAGAGCAGGTGCCAGCTCCTCCCCAGGCCTGCAGTGTGGATGGAGCACCACTCGGCTGACTCCCTTGCCCTGCATTCTCTTGCCCTCTCTTGGAGTGGGAGTCTCAGATGAGCACCGTGGAGAAGCCACTGCTGTAGGCAGGAGGAAGAAGGTCTAAGGCTTGGGAATGAGAACTGCACAGCTGTTGGGTCCTTGAGAAGCTGGAACGTGGAAGGATTGCCCGTTCCCTCTTCTCCCCCGACTTTATCTCCACACAGCGAGGGAGGGCAGAAAAGGGCATCCCCAGACATTTGCCTCCTTGGCAGCTTTCTAAATTCTCCTATTCATTCCTCAAGCGACCCTCATGCCTGCCTCTGCATGACGCAGGTACAAAGGCCCATCTGGGAGAAAAGATGAGTGCCATATGTGGGCAGACTGAGTTTGAGGACCTTGGGTACATCCTAGGGACATGCCCTGTGAGTGTTGGACTTGTGGCTCCAGGAAAAAACCCCTGATCCATGAGCCACTCTGAAATGTGCTCTGGTTTGCAATGAGCAGGCTCATAAAAAGAAATGCACCCATGGAGGGCAGTCAGAGAAGGTGACAGACCATTAGAATACTGTGATGTTCCAATGTAAGAACGAAGCCTCTGACATTCAGTAAATCAAAGCATACACAAAAGGACTTATGAGCTGGGTGGTTTGCTACATAGGACCCCCATACTCACAAAATGGCAAAAGCAGCTGACATTTGTTTAGAGAGGTATAATACTGCCTGCACCTGGTCTGGGTAGCAGCAGGCAAGGACGTGATCCCTGGCGTTATATGGAGCACGACTAGCATGCTGGGGCACAGGCCCTAGCAGGAAACCCACATGAGACAGTCAGCAGGTGCAGAGGGCAGATATCTGGCTGCCCAGGACTCTGTAGGTGGCACAGCCCTGAGTGTTTTGCCCAGATGTGGCCGAGACTGAAAAGAGTGTCCAGCAGGTGTCCTGCTCAAGGCCTTGCTGTGAAAGCACAGCACAGCACTGATTGCCTGGCACTCCGACACCTGTACATGAGCACTCACAACCTTGGAGGCAGGATTCATGGAGCAGCTGGCTTCTTTGTACCCTCACATCACAGAGCAGACACACTTCTCAGTCCCTTTTTTTCAGCTCTGCTCTTTCTCTGATGGGGCCAGAGTCTTGGCTCTCACCTCCTGCCTCCCATCACCACTGTCTTTCCTCAAGCCCCAGCTTTAGGGCCTTCTGTACGGCCAACTGCAGAGCCTCCCGAGTCTGCTGGTGCTGTTAAAGGTGTGATTCTCCAGGTGCTGCTGCCACGGCTGGCTGCCAGTGTCCTGGCTTGCTTCCCCTGATCCTAGACTTCTTTATAAAGCCATTCTAACTGCGCTGATCCTGTTCTCTCAAGACAGAAGCTACCTTATATGAGCTTTAGTTCTAGCTCTCCAGGCGCTGGGTTAATAAGCTGCATAGTGTATCCTCCTCTGTTCATTCTTTCAGGAGGGACACCAGAAACTGGGAAAAGGATGCAGTAGCTGGCAGAAGGGTGATCTTAGTCTTTCTGCCCTCAGCAGCACTTCCCATGTGTGCCTATTTGAACACCACATGACATCAGCACACAGCCTGTGAAGGAACCTGTTGGAAAGTCACAGTGTGCAGAGAACTGCTAAAGGTGGCCATCACATCCCGTCTCACCGTGTCAGCAGCTCAGTGTGGTGGGGAGAGTTCTTGTGAGTTATCAGTGTCACATAGGAATGTATGAGGCCAGAGAGATGCTAAAGCCCAAGAAGGGACATAGTCTTTTATGTAGTGTACTGGCTAGTTTTTGTGTCAACTTGACACAGCTGGGTTATCACAGAGAAAGGAGCTTCAGTTGGGGAAGTGCCTCCATGAGATCTAGCTGTGAGGCATTTTCTCAATCAGTGATCAAGGGGGAGGGCCCTTGTGGGTGGTACCATCTTTGGGCTGGTAGACTTGGGTTCTAGAAGAGAGCAGGCTGAGCAAGCCAGGGGAAGCAAGCCAGTAAAGAACATCCCTCCATGGCCTCTGCATCAGCTCCTGCTTTCTGACCTGCTTGAGTTCCAGTCCTGACTTCCTTTGGTGATGGAGAGCAGTATGGAAGTGTAAGCTGAATAAACCCTTTCCTCCCCAAACTGCTTCTTGGTCATGATGTTTGTGCAGGAATAGAAACTCTGACTAAGACATGTAGTAACTCAAAAGAAACATAAAATATCATGAGCATGTGGACACACATGTACACATGGCCCATGCAGCATTTGACCAGTAATTGCTCCATTAAGGTCTATCATGGTCTGCCTAGGACCACGGACAGGCATTGCTGTGACCACGGACAGGCATTGCTATGTCTAGCTCACACTCAACTCCCTGTCCATCTCCCTGTCCATCTGCCTGTCCACATGCTTTGTATGGCTCTTCCCAGTGCTGTGCGTGAAGCATGGGAGGACCACTGAGGCTATGCAGATGGCCCTCAGCCTTGGAGGAGTCTCCTAGGGAGTGGGGCTGGCAAGCATCTTCTCCCTGACCACGTTCAGTGCAAGCGTAAGGCAAGGTGCTTGTGAGCAAGACTGCTCTGCAGGCTGTGCACAGCTGAAGAGCAGTTGTCTGTTCAGTGGCATCTGGGCAGGCACCTCCTCTGCATGTCTTCTAATGAGGGAGAGGCACCAGCTTCCCATTGCTTTCCTCTTGTCTCTGCTATCATGGCTGGGCACAGAACAAGCACCCACTCTGTTACTAGCCATCCAGAGAGCAGGTTTCACCAAAGGAAGTTGGCTTTTCTCTTTCTTCCTTCGTTCTTCGTTCCTCCCCTCCCCTCCCCTCCCCTCCTCTCCTTTTTTTAAAATCCAGAGCCTCAGCTTCCTGAGTGTTGGGATAATGGATGTATGCCACCACTCCCAGCAAGCTGTGTCTTTTTCTGCGATTTCTATAGCCGTGGTTGCTAGTTCTCAGAAGACTGAGCTGATGTGTCTCCATGCCCACCTCTTGTGAGCTAATCCTCAGTCATCCCGTCAAGTGGCCTGTTCGTTTCTTGCCGAATTCACATGCCTGTGGTGTGTCTACTACTCAGGGGCCAGGAGCTCTGGTGGGTGCTCTATTCATGGACTCATGTTGCAGTAAGGGGCGATAATTGATGAGTATCTGTGGGGATGGATATGATTGTGTCCTCTTTAATGAGCTAACAATTTCAGGCTGAAATCTCAGCAGTGCTATTGTTTGGAATAAGAGGAGACATGCAAATGAGCCTGGTGCAGACTCTGGGAGAACAATGCCACAGCCTCTTTATTGGGCCCATTAATTAATTCCCCATCAGCCAGTTTCCCTGGGAATGAACTGGAAAAATAATTAAAATGATACATGAGGTAAGGAGTTTAGAAATTCAAAAGGTGAAGGCAAGAATTAGTTTAATACATAATTAGACATATTATTTGTGACTATACATTTTTTAAAACGTGGTTCACTGAGGCAGTTGGCCCTATTTTTAGTCTTGGATACTTAATAAATACTATTTGGGGCTGTTTTTCAACTCATAAAGGCTCATAAATTCTCTTAATAACATTAAGTGGCTAATTATATTGTGCATTGTTAAAATAACTCCTATTGCAAAATCTAATAATACAACAAAAGTTACAAAAACAAGTTTTTGGAAGAGTTAATTTGACTAACTTACCAAGCTTCAGCAAGAACTCACAGACTGCACATGAATTTTTGTCCCAAAGTCTGATCTAGATGCTGAACCTTCCTTGTGACCAGAGTGGTTGGGTGGAAAGGTGCCCCAAGACAAGACAGTGTCCCGTGCATGGTGCTCTCTGGGAAGTAGTGTGATCCTCAGGGTACCCAGGTGTACACGCGGCCTCTCAGTGCTGTACTTGACCATCGTGGGGCCCACACCAGGATGACCTAGGGTCTGCACTGCTGGGAGACTGGATGTGTATACATTTGTTTGGGGAGCATCACCATTAAAGGGACAAGCCCTTTTGTAAATATTTGAGCACTTAATACTTAAGCATTTAATATATTTTACACAGATTTCTTTCTTTTCTTTTTTTCTTTTTTCTTTTTTTGTTTTTTAGTTAAGTACTGGCCTTGAACTTTCAGTCTTCTGCCTTCTGAGTGTGGATGAGAGATGTGAACCACCACACATGGCCCACTTTAAAACTCTTAGTGGACAACTTAAAAATCATTGGAGGACAGAGTGAAAACATTTTGTACTTATCACAAGCCCCAAGTTCTGTCACTGCCATAAGCACTTTGTGCCTAAGAACCCCACAAGGAATGCAACCTGGAGCCCCTTTCCCATTGGTGCTGCTGAGCCTTAGGAAGGAGGTGTCACGGCGTGAGATAGAAAAGGGCCGGGAACATGCAAGAGGCCATGTGGCCGCATCCTTCTGTGCCCTTCCCCAGATCCTGCGACCTGCAAACAGTGTAGCCTTTGCTCTTAAACTGCTCTGTCCACTATGGGTGGCCTGTACCCACTTTTAGGCTGTTTACTTTTGCCTTAGCTCAGCAGGAAGGAAAGGACCCGGCCCTGCTCTTTGCTCCATCTTTCTCTCAAATGAAACCCTGCCTATTAATCATTCCACGATTTGATCTGTCAATCCAGAAGCACTTGCTAATGCTTTATGGCTATGGTTTGTTGAGGTTCTGGGAAAGAGCAACAGGAACAAGCCAGTCCTAATAAATAAAAGTTAATTCCTCATTTGAATTTCGGAGTCCAGAGAGTCAATATGAGGTGGACATCAATCTTCTCTTTCTTGAAGCAGAACGAAGATTTCTCGTTGTGCGTCATCCTGGTCGTGATGATAAAGTGCACACTGGGTCTGGCCAGGCTCAGGCATGGCGTCTCTGGAGGCATTCTGCCTGTTTGTATTGCAAATTACATGCTCGGCTTAATGCTGGAAGCAGACCTATATTCCCTTGGTCTCTGAGAGTATTATAGAAAATGTCATGTTTTAAGGAGGGCCAGTATTCCATAGATAGTGTGCCTGTGGAGGGCCAGCCAGGGCAGGGGCAATGGCCAGGAGCTTGCTCAGGTTCCCTTGGAATTAGGAAGGAAAAAGAGAGATAGGCAGACTGAAGAACTTTGTAGAATCCAGAAGCTGTTTTGGTTGGGGTGAGGCTGCCCAGATACCTGGAGGTTGATTCAGCCATACTAGCTTAGCCTTCTTAGCCTTATGCCTCCTCCCTGGACTACTCTGCCTGACTCTTTGTGTCTTGATGTTTAGTAGCCTGCGGCCTGGTAGGTCTTATGTGGCTGAGAGTGGTGGACCAGGTCCGATTAGCCAGGGGGCCTGGCCTGCAGTGCACACGCAATGGATGCGGTCTACTCTGCCCCTCAGTCAGCTTTTTCCCCTCCCACAACCCAGGACATCCTATAAGGCAGGTATTGTGCCTGGCTGGACCTTACCCAGCATGGAACCTGGTGTGCTGGCATTTCTGAGGGTTGGGCAGAGCATGGTAGGAACCCAACTCTCCCTGGTGTCTGATGGAGTTTGTTTGTGAATAGCTGGCAGGTGTTTGGATGGACAAAATGAGGCCCTGTCCTCTGGCCATCCCTTTCATGGTTGGCGCCTTGAGTCCTACCTTGCCTGAAGGGAGGCCTGCTGAGTCATCTCTGGGCTGCAGACAATTGGGTAATTGGCTACATGCTCCTGTGTGAAGGGCAGACTGTGCCAGGCAGGATTTTGGCTCTGAGGTCCAACCTGAATGTAAAACTGAAAAGTTGTGAATTTATTAAGGGCTTTCTTTGGAGCTGGAATATGCAGTAGATTTTCTATCCCTCTCAATTCTCTCCTAAAATTTAACGCTGACATAAAAATGATGGATAACAAATTATTTCAGGGAAAATGATACTCAAAGACTCTTCTAACGGTGGAGAACAGAAGTGTAGACTGGGTGAAGAAATACATATGACCCAGAAAACCCAGAGGAAACAGGAGAGCGTGCACTCATAGAAACTACATCTGCATGATGTTAGAGGCTGAAGCAAACAAGTATTGTTATTCGTACTCTTGAAGTATGGAATTTGTTCTGAGCTGCTGGCATTTTTATGAACTCAATAACATCATGTCTTTTGGGTATTCATCACCCAGCCTTCTCTGCTGGGAACACTGCAGCATCCCAGCCAAGGAAAGACCCAAACCTACAAACGATACAGGCAAAGGGCCATCATCACTCACACAGACGCACCCAGATCTCTCACAGGCCTCCCCAGAGCCCTGCCAGCCTGTCTGTGCTGGATGGAACTATGAAGTCACAAGGGCCCTGTTACCCAGATTCGGTTAATGGAGGCAGGGAGGGGTTTGACCAGCAGATGTTAAAGCAGGACACAGGGAAGGAAGCGGTGTTGAAGGTAGGCATAGTTGCTTATCTTGTGAAGACTGAGCCCAGCAGTGTTGGTGCCAACAAACTTGTATGGACCTCATACCCTCCCATGGTAGCTCGCTCGTGATATCCTGCCTGGAACTCCTAGTCCATAGCCATGTGGTGATGGTGTGACAGTGCTTGTGACCCATCCTCCAGTCCTCTTCTGACAACTGGCCACACCAGGCCCTGTCTTAGAAGGAAACATTGCAGGCAGCAAGCTGGGATGGGTCATAAGAGCCCTGTGCACTCTCCCTAGTATGTGTCACCACATCCAGTAGGACAGCTTAGGAGAAACCACTGGCTGGAGTCAGAATCTTGGTTACCAGGGTCACCATGGCAACTGCAGTGCAGCTTAAAGCTGACACTGTGTTAGTGCGGAGTCTTAACTCTCTCTGGGCAACTCTTGCTTCTTTTCTCTGCAGAGAAACGGACCTATTGGTGAAATCTGTCTGCCATGGCTCCTAAGCTACAGCTGCTCAAGTGAATAATTTGCTCTTCTGTGTGGGTTTTAAGAAAACAGACCCACAGCTGTTACAGTGCCCGCCTGTGCACACTGACCTCTGGCTCCTGTGGAGTTAATGGTGTCCTTGGTCTGTTGTCCGTTGGTTGCTGAGGGGGGCCAGGGCTCCATGCCATCTGGAGGCCATTCCCCCACTCCTCTGATGCTTGCTGTGCTCACCAGATGAAGCTGAGATGCTTAGCTTTGCGGGCTTCTTACACCGCAGCCTGTTAGTGCTACTATTAACTTTGAATAAATCAAAGCCATTTTGAAGCCTCCGTGGCTCACCCAGGAAGTATGGTAGGCACATACAGCCTGCAACCCGTACTTGGTGCACTGGTTCTAAACTATTCCCTTCTGGATAAGGCTGTGGGTGGGGCTCCTATCTGTACCTGTCTGCCCCAGGGCTGCTCTTCTATCCTTTCAGCCATGCCCGGGGTAGGGACAGGAATGTGGGATATTTTCCACCCTTTGCTGATGAGCATGAGACTTGGTCATTGTGTTGAAGGAAGTCTACCCAGTAGCAGGGTTTCTGCTGTGTCCTTCTGGCACAGCATTCTACTGTGTCACCTGTGGTGACAGGAAGAGTTGTCCTCACCACGGTGCCATTTTAATTCTGATTCACATAATCTAGAAAATTTCTCCTTGTGTTTACCCAAAGTCCCCTTCAAGTCAGAGCTCTGCCTTGGAGCTCAGTTTCCCCATCTGGAGCTGTGGTTGATGAAGATCATTAGGACTGCTCTGGGCTAGCAAGAGTGAGTGCGAAAGTGTTAGGTCACTGTGGCTTGACCGTGGAGAGTCCCTGCCTCCCCCTTACACATGCACATGGTAGCAGAGCTAAGCTTGCTGTGGGGCTGTTCTTGCAGAATGAGATGAAGGATGGGCAGCCATCACTGTAGAGAAAGAATGAGTTCCATCCTAGAATGTTGTGACATGGGCAGCTTTTCATTGAAGACAAATATAAGCCCTAAAATCATTCATAGGCACAGTTTTACAATAGTACATGGGAAAGAAACAAGCAAGTAAAGGGGACCTCACTAAGGCACAGGTGGGCTATGGCCATGTGGGTCAAAATCCATACCAACTGCTAACTAATCAAAAGCGGTTATAAATAGCAGCAGATGAGATGGGAATTTAAAAATATATACATGTATGTTGGTCTCTCTAACTCTGTGTGTGTGTGTGTGTGTGTGTGTGTGTGTGTGTGTATGTAAGTATGTATGTATGTATGTACATGTGAGTGCCTGTGGTGGCCAGAAGTGTTTGTTGGAGCCCCTGGAGCTGGAGTTACAGGTGGTTGTAAGATGTCCAGTATACATATGAGGAACTAAACTGAATGTGAGTCCTTTGTAAGAGCAGAATGCACTCTTAATAAGCAATCTCTCTAGCTCCAAGATACTTTGTTTGGTTTTTTAGAATCCAAAATGATCAGGAAATAAAGGCAGCAAAAGATATAGAGAAGAAACAGTACATACTACCATAACGCTAAATGTAAGTGGGGTAACCACCCAGAAAGGTACAAGACCCAGTCATGGGCTGCACCTTCATGCCACCATGTGGGAGGAGAGAGAAGTCCTGCCATGCTTGTTAAAGGAATGCTGGCTGTGTTGCTCTCAGATGAGAGACTCCAGGCTGCCCAAGTGAAATAAGAACAGTTTCTAATGTTGACAGGTTCTGTTAACCAGGAAACCATAACCCTGAAGACATGTTTACAAAACACCCGAAAGAGCAGAAAAATGAACCAAAACTAGAGACCGACTGAAAGATGGAATGGATGAGCCCAAATTCAGTAAAAATGTCCAGGGTTCAAGTGACATGCTCAGGGGGCTTGCAGGTGTCACTAGCAGCCTCTGTGCAAGGGTTCACTGCCAGACACTCAAGCTGATCTATTTCTTGGGTCATCAAAGTCTGTACGTAGTTTGAAGGGATTGAAATCACACAACGTGTATCTGGCCATGAGAGAATTAAATTAAAAAACAGACAGAGATCTATCTAGATAGTCCCTAAGTTCTGAGGAGCAGCAGCATCACCACCACACTTCTGGCCTAGTGCATGAGTCCAATAAGTGAGAGGGAAATGAGACCTCAGCTGAGAGGATGACTACCTTAGAGTGCAGTTATATCTGTGGGCCGCAGCTCACAGCACTGACACCTCACATGTGCCTTTAGGTGCACGCACCCAAAAGTAAAAATTGATCATTTTAACCTTACCTTTAGCAGTTGGGGAGAGAAGAGGAAATTAGACTCAGAGTAACTGCAAAGAAGGAAGGAAACAATAGAGAGGGCAGATCTCTGCGAAACAGAGCCAGCAGTCAGTAAGGACAAACCCAAATCAAAGGATAGTTAGTTAGCATCTAAATAAAAATCTCCATCTCCGCTGATCAGAGATGCAGAGGGTTAACAGCTCCAGGAATGGGAGAGGGAACATGGCTAGAAATCCCACGGAATGAGAAAGGTAGTGAGGGGCTGGGTACTAACGCCTGCTCAGGCTTCCTGAAGGCCATTAAATAGATTTTAAGAGCCCTTCTAAGAGACTGTGGCACACTCAGGTGACTTCATCGGGGACATCTGAGAGTCTTTGAAAAGTAGAGGAAGGTGCAGCATCTTCTACTTCCTACAGTCAGCATGACCCAGACACCAAAAGAGACAAGGACATTACAAGAAAATTAGAAACCAACATCTCTCATTAGCACCGATGCCAAAACCCCCAAGAAAGCATTAGCAAATTGGCTCTCCTAATGTCTAAAAGTGGCACTACATCATGACTGTGTGGGACTTACCCCAGACATGCCAGGTTCACTCAACACTCAAAAATTCATCAATGTAATTGACCACATTAACAGAATAAAGGAAGAAACCTTATGATTATGTCAATAGATCCAGAAAAGGCAGTTGATAAAATTCTGTGCCCACTCATGTAAAAACTCTGACTTAGCTAGACCAAGAAGCTCCTTGTGTACAAAGACAGTAAGGGATTGGCTGGGTTGGTCCTGGTGAGGGCAAATGCTTTTCCCACGCTGAGAACAGGTCAAGAATGTTTGTTCTTGTTATTTACCTTCAGTGTTGGCTTGGATGCCAGGCTGCCAGACAACCAGAGCGCGGAGCAGCCAGGCAGCCACATAGCCCGGATAGCTAGAGAGCTAGAGAGCTAGAGAGCCAGATAACCAGACAGCCAGAGGGCCAGACAGCCAGAGAGCCAGACATCCAGACATCCAGACAGTTAGACATGCAGATAACTAGACAGCCAGAGGGCCACGTAGGACGCCAGGCAGCCACATAGCCATGTAACTAGAGACAGACAGTCAGAGAGCCAGACAGGCACAAAAGCAAACTGAAAAGAGTATATTGGCAGAGCCTGAGTTTAATTTTGTTTACAGCATATTTAGAAAGTTATAAAGAATTTGCCAAAAGAGACATGGAATACAAGGTCAGTATGTTAGATGTGGTTGGATTTCTGTATATTAGAAGTAAACAGGGGCTGGTAAGATGGCTCAGCGGGTAAGAGCACCTGACTGCTCTTCCGAAGGTGATAAGTTCAAATCCCAGCATCCACATGGTGGCTCACAACCATCCGTAACGAGATCTGGCGCCCTCTTCTGGAGTGTCTGAAGACAGCTATAGTGTATTTACATATAATAAATAAAATAAATCTTTAAAAAAAAAGAAGTAAACAATTAGAAAATAACATTTTGGAGCCAAATACCATAGGTTACGTGGATAGCTATAAAAATGTATAGGGAGCAATTCAAATGAAACTACTCTAGAGCTCGCATCACACTGTGGCCATTGAAACTGACCTGAGTCCATGGAACCATACTGATGAGTGAAGACTTAGCGTGTTAGTCCTCAAAAACTGCTCTGTAGAACTGCTGTCATCTCAAATTTGTACCAAGGTTTTTGGGTAGAAACTGGCAGGAGTCTTATAAAATTTCCACAGAGTTGCAGAGATCTGAGAGAATGTCATTCCTGAAGGAAGAGCTAAGGAGCAGGATTTATCCTCTTGGTTTCAAGGCTGGGCCAGAGCTACAGTGGTGATGGTGTGCGGGCATGAGGAGGTGATGGAGTAGAGAGAGAAAACTCAGCCCAGAGTAGTCAGGAGGGAGACCATGAGGAGGTATTTACAATATGAATGTGACAGAGGGTCTCTCACACCCGATGTTTACAAGGCAAGTACCCAACTTAATAATCAGAGAGTTCAGATAATTCTTAAAAGTTGGACAGCCAGCCAGTGAACACCTGAAAAACCACTGAGCGCCATTAGTCACCTGGGAAATCACACTGAAGCCTCAGTGACATGTGGTATGCACACTCAGTACAGTGGCTGAGGGATGGACAGCCAGTAATCAGTGAGGACAGTAGCACAAGACTCCAGCATGCCTGCCATGATAGGAAATGGAGTTTCTCAGGAAACCGCTCCCCACTCCAACTAGCACTCAGCAGCTCTAACTCTAGGGTTTTTTGTTTTTTTGCTTTTGTGTGTGTGTGTGTGTGTGTGTTTATAAGAAACACGTTTATATTCATAAAACAGGGCTCATGTTCACAGAGCTCACACCTGCTAAGTCTCACGTGCACATCAGGCAGTCAGGGTCTTTGTGGACCTCACATTGCTCCACAGCTGCAGAGCAGAACCTCCTTCATCATGCTGGCCTAGGGAGCCAAGAACAGAGCACACTGGCCCGAGTGGGACCTTCTGGAGCTGACAGAATGACCAGGTGATAGGAATCAAAGTGTGTTCCCTGGGTGGGGCTCCTGGTGACAGGACACATTCTCCACCATGACATGGATGCAGACCTCATAGGTGAATTCTTTCTGCAAAACTCATCAAGCAGCATACATAGGTTTCTGTGTTATAAATTATACATTAAAAAATAGCCAAGAAACCCTTTTTAAAGTGCTGGCTATAAATACTCAAAAATAAAAAAAAAAATAAATAGAAAAGGTCAAGACCCACTGAGTAAAACCTTGGAGTTACGATTTTCAAACTTGGAACTTAAGGTTGTGTGTTGGGAAACCTGCCATTGCTTTGGGGCAGAGGAGTGTACATTGTTCCCCTCCGGCAGTGCCAGTGCGGCTGAGGAGACTCCTGAGCAAAGCTATTGGTCTGGAATGCTCTAACCACAGAGTCATCTAAGTGTCCCGGGAAGGAGCACTGCCCTTGCTGTGCCCCCAGACTTTAGGGAGCACTGCCCTTGCTGTGCCCCCAGACTTTAGGGAGCACTGACCTTGCTGTGCCCCCAGACTTTAGGGAGCACCCTAGACCCTCCAGTGAGAGGTGTGTGTGCACATGCGCGCGTGAGTGTGTGTGTTTTCTTGCTGGCAAGTGAGGATCCAGGACTGCTTTGGAGTGAAGGTTAAGAGAGCAAAGTATAGGAACATTAAGTAGTGAGAACTATCATCCATATGGAGGACTGTAACTCTCAAAATCAGCTTCAGAAAACAGGCAGGCAGGCCTGGGTCCTAGTTCTAGCTCCTCAGAACCTCCCCATCCCAGTGGCAGCAGCTAGCCACACATGGCTGTTTCTACGAGTCTTGATTAGGATGAAGAAGCCTTCAGTTGCTCACTCCTACTAGCTGTGCTGCAAGCACTAAAGCCACACCCTAGCTAGTGGCTGCTCTGCTTCAGCAGAGGCAGAAGCCATGTGCATTCGGCGATGCAGCTTCAGAACAGTTATCAAAGTGTGCCCCGTGGCCAGTGACACACAGAACTGGGGGAGCTGAAGAAGTGCTAGGTGTGGGGCTCAGAGACTCAGAGCCTCTGCTCCGAGAGACCCCTAATTAGAGAACCTAAACATCCATCAATAGATGACAAAATGGGTAAATGAGCTGGAGAGCTGCCTGTGCAGAGCTCACGAATGTGTTTCAAGACCATCGTGTGGAATGCAAAGAAAGCCGACCTTAGTGCATAGTGTACACTGCCTTTATTTAAAGTAGAACCTTAGCAAACAACAGTGGATACTGAGGGATACTGAGGAAGTGATACCCACTTTTTGTGTTTAGGAGACAGTTGACCTGCAGTGTCTCCGCTCTCAAGTATAGGTAGGGCTGCTGTCCTGCCAGTGAATTGCTTTCTCAGACATTGGGAGGATGCTATCTCTCAAGGTTCTTGGATTGACTCTTGGCACGATTACATAAATATATATGTGTGTGTTACATATGCACACACACACAGAGAACTATGTGTTATGCATTTTTCTGTTTTTCCGTCTGTCTGTAGTCACTTCTCATGTGCTTGTGTGTAGTGCGCATGCGTGTGCTCGTGCACGTGCTGTCTGAGGCTGATGGCAGGCAGCGTCCTCTGTTACTCCTGCACCTTATTCATTAAGGCAGGGTCTCTCAGTCAAACCCAGACTTATCCATTTGGCCAGTCCTGCTAGCCAGCTTTCCCTGGGTCCCCTTTGTGTCTGCCTTCTAAGGTTGAATGACAGATGGAATACCATGTTTACACAGCATTTCTCGTGAGTTCTGGGACAACAGTTCCAATCCTCACACTGTCATGGCCAAAGATTTAACCTCTGAGCCATCTCCCCTACCTCCAAAAGTAACCTATTACCTAATTTTATGTATTACCCAATGTTTAATTAAATAATTTTTTAAATCCCTAAAATTGTAGTTTCTAATGATTATGCATAGTTAACTTCTCCCCAGAAGTACAGTAGAAAGCCACAAATGCTGTCTTTGACCCTCCGATTGGGTAAACCTTTCATTCCTGTAATCCTTGATTGTCACTTCTGCTCTAACTCCAGCTTAGCACTTATTCTTCTGTTAAAGGATGGAGAAGGCTTGGCGACACAATGCTGGGAAAAGCTCTCCAAATCGGACTGGAGCAGGATCAAAAGTGGGTACTAACACTCAGTTGTCAGTGCCTGCTTCAGGAAGCCAGTGTTAAGTTAGAGAAAACCCTTTTAGCCTTTTCTTTTCCTTCTTTTCTTCTTTTTCTTTTTTATGGTAGCTAAACCCTGTTGAATAAGTGTGTTGTAAGCCTGCAGATAAGCCGTGCAGCAGGGATCTGAGCTGTCAGCACTGCAGAGGGAGAGCTCAGGCGCTTTCCCTTCAGTACAGTGCTTATGGCCGAGCTAATGTCGTTCAGAAGGAATCACACTGATGCCCACATACACGAATATGGATGTGTGGGTTATCTGCGTGTGTCTCCGGCTCACTGTTGATTCTACAGTGCAAACTCAACTCAGCTATATATGATCATGTGCCCAGATTAAGATTGTCATATCCATTAGTGCCCACTGGAATGAACAGCTTAATAGAATGTGTCACATACCTAACTGTCATGTCTGGCTGAGTCCACCAGAGGTGGCATCTATCATCTTCAGTAAGTCACTCAATTGGCCCATGACCCAGGCAGAAGATAGGCCACTGTTTCCTTTACTGGGAATTGAGAATGTAGCCACTCTCTGGGCAAAGGCCATGGGATCACTGTATGTTGTTCATCATTCAGGATGAGGCTGTGATTATCTCAGGTAGGCTTTATTTTAAACAATGGCCTGTCTCCTCTGAAATACAGTGTGTTGGAGACAATGCTTGTCCAATGACCAGCGGAGGAGAACACCCAGTCTTCAGTGAGCTTTGTAAGTCACTAGGAGTGTGGGTAGGCCAGACACATGATTAGTCCCCGGTAAGAGAAAACACGGGCCATTCTAGAAAGTGACACACATTTTTGTTCTCTGGTTAGCCAGAGTCAACTCCTAAGATAGGCTGGTGAGAACATGAAACATGGTGTCTCTAGGCCTGTTCATTAAAGTTGGTCCAGTAGGAGAGAGGAGAAACAGCCCAGAGACTTCCAGTATAGACCTGGACGCCAATCCACTCACGCCTCCATGTAGAATGTCCTGTGTGGGTGGCAGGACTGAAGCTGGATCTGACCACTGAGCTCTGTAGTGCTCTTTACTAGGGGAAGCGAAGTGTGTGGAAGCCAGCCCATTGCTTACCCGGTAACTGCTTGGCAGAGTGTGAGCATGCTCACACACTGCGGTGTCCTTGTATTTTATACAAAATAGAATTCCAATGAAGGAATAAGCCAGGAGCCAACAAAGAGGCCCTCTGAAGAGAGTGGGCCATGTGGAAGGGCAGGAGGGCGCCCCAGCCTCTCAGAGCGCCTGTGCTCTCTCCTCTCACTTTAGAAGCATGGGTTGCTTTATTTAATCAGGAAACCAAAGCACACCAAGTTAAGACACCTGTCCTTGAAAACCAGAGTAAAACTGATTTTTTTTTTTAAAAAGCCTAAACTCCATCAAGTCTGTGCTTTAATCGCCACAAGAGAACTCCATCAGATAGACTTTCTAGCAGTTGTAGTGTGCAGTCCTTATAGAAGATAGCTTAGACAAAAAAAAAAAAATTCTAATAATAAAAAATAAATTAAGAACACTATTCAATAAACATTCACAGCAGTAATATTAGTGCTGTTTTGAAACTGTTTACATGGACTGAAATGCATACTTACATATGTATATTAGGGAAAAACAAATAAGTAATTATGATAATGCTATAGGAACTAAGATTTTTAATACCAGAGAGAAGAGAATCAAGCATGAATTCAAAGAATTAAAATATATATAATATCTTAAATATGAATTAAGACTTGGCTTGAAATTATGGTGCATTCTTTTCTTTTTAAAAAATGAAATTATAATGCCTATTTCTTCATGCAAAATCACTGTATCCAAAAGGAATGTGGGGAGGGTCCCAGTCCTGCCTCAGCCTTCCACCATGTCCTGTGAGAAGAGACTAGGGCTTCCCAGGATGCTCTGATGAACCTGCAACAAGAATCACAGAAGGTGGCACCTCTGGCAAACCCCCAGCCAGGGTCCTGTCAGCACCCTGGTCAAAGGGGCATCAGGAGGCCTTCCTCAGAGCCATTTACTGGGGCAGTCTTTATGTCTATGGGTTCATTGTAATTTCTAAAGTGAACCCTAGTTTTCCTTTAGAGACAGCTAAGTCACCAGCTAGCTGGTAAACAAGAGGAACGATTTGGGCATGCATGTGTTCTCCTGGTGACTAGGCAGCTTTGGAAGGGGCACACTTTCTTCAGGGAGAAATGCAGGTATAGGTGCAGAGGGGGCGGGAGACCTGCAGTGTGGCTCTATGGAAAGAGTGGGCCAGGGCTGTGCTCACCAGCCCCTCGGAAGCCAGCCAGGGGAACTTGGCAGCTGATGGTCCTGCCTGGCTGCACCTGGACCCAGAGCTTGCAGGGAGCTGTTTGATGGATGCTTATGTATGGCAGCACCTGGGCCTGTTGCTCCATCATTATATTGTAAGAAGGAGACCATGGACATTCTGTGTCTCCTGATGGCCTAAACTATGCCAAACATCTCAGAGTACAACCTAGCCTTTCAATTTGAGTCCTGTTTCCAGGAAGTACCAGGGAAGAAGTACAGGTAGGACCCCCCACTGTAGGAATGGCCCTGTCAAGACTAGGGTCAGCTCCCCTTTTTAGCAAAAGACTGGTTCTCAAAGCAAACAAGACAAAGTCACAGGCCAGGGAGGTTCTGAGCCAGGAGACTGACTGCCTGAGAGCCTGCATTTGGGGACCCTCAGGGCAGAGCCACACTGAATGGATGTGGGCTTTGGAGGCACACTGGCTTGCAGTGAGGAAGTGAACAGTTTTAGGTGGTAAGGTCTCTGCCTTTAGGAAGAGTTCTTGGCTCTAGAAGAAGCCATTTGTGGTGAAGCATGGCGCCCAGCGTGGCTTTAGAATGCTCCTCCAGTGGTGTGTGGATGGAGTGGGGTTGGCAAGGAGACTCCTTGGTAGAGCTGTGATCCTCATACATCCCAGTGATGAACAGGTGATCTCCTCACATGGTGCTTTCTCCTTGGGGAATTTTTGAAGAGACTTCTTTGAAAATGCTTTTACAAACTCCACCCCATCCAGGGCTGAGCCCTCCAGTTCTGAGTTCTGTAGCCACCATTTGCTTCCTAAAGCAGCTTCCCTGGTGAGCTTCGAGTGCTCTAGTCTATGGGGATACCCACAAGTATTTAGAAGGTAGCTTGACACTGTGTCCCTTTAGCTAAACAGCCATAATTGGGCCTATGACCTCCTCAACTGGCTCTAGGCTTGGTTCACAGTAAGGTGTAAGTTCTGGTCTGTGCATCTGGGCCTAAGTCCAGACAGAAAGCTGTTGGGTTATTTGTTAAAAGGTGATGACAATGACATAAAATCATGAGGGAAATGGGAAGGTCCAGGAAATGTTAGACAGGGGAGTAGATATGATCCAGATGTGTTGTGTTCATTAACCACATCACACACATGCACGCACACGCACACAGAGACACACATACGAGCACATGCACACAGACACACACACACACTCCTAAATGGGCACACACTAATACTTCCCTTCCCTTCCCCACCCCACCCCACCCAACCTCGCAGACACTTGCAAATACTGGTAGGTCTGGTCTGAGCGAATGAGTGCATGAAGCCTGCAGGTGGTTAGAAGCCACAGCAGGCACAGGCTGGCGCCTGGGGGTGAGGTCAGCTTGCCTGTCTGGAAGCCCCACTCATCTGCTTCTCATTCTCTCACTCTCTCTCATTGGGCTGCAGGTCTCCTTTCTCCTCTCATCAGGAACTCTTCTCTTGGTCTACTTCCTGCTAAATCTGCAGTTCCCTGGGGGAAGGTCTGTTAGGTGATCCCTTTTGTTCAAATTGGTTTCAAAGTAATAAAAGACACATTCATGGCCCAATTTGCAGGGGGACAGGTGCCAGTGTTTGTTCAAGGCTGGTGGTCCCAGGCCCTTTAAGTGCTCAGCCATCAGCCCTGGTCAGGGGTCAGGGGTCAGAGTGGCTCAGCAGGAAGCTACCAATTAATAAATGATGTGGAAGTTTGCGCAGCTTCCCTTCTCTCTCTCATTACCTTTTACATTTGGGAATCCCCACTGAGAGCTTCTGCAGAGGGGTGCAGAGGGGACCCACACGAGGGGAAGGAGAAGCCTCTCTTCCAGAAGCTTGGATCCCAGCAAGTGGCTCTTCATCTCTGCTCCAGGTGGGAGTCATCTCCTCTCTGGAACTTGTTACAAATGAAGGTTCCTAGGCCACCACCAGGAGCTCCATTTCTGTCTACTCTAGGACAGATTATCTGTTGGCCCACCAGTCCACCTTCTATGCTGGGAGCTGGATGTGTCACATGGGGTCCAGTCTCTGTCCTCAGGAATTCCCAGCTCAAGGTCATGTCAGGGATCCCAGTTGTTCCTATCTCAGCATCAGGTACAGCTCCTCTCGTTTATTTCCACATTGCCAGCTCCTACAGGTTCCAGTTCCAAGCATCTGTGGGGAATCCCTGCCAGCAACACAGAAACCTAACTTACCAGCCTATACCAGTGTCTTCATTGCCTCCTAGGAAATGACTGCCTCTGTCCCCTCTCCAGGTGGATGTGGCTCTAAAAGGCCCACCAGGTACCCATGGTGGATGGCCAGGCAGTGTAGCCTTAGCTTCAGGTGGACATGCCCAGAGGGAGACTCTCCTGGGGCGGGGGTGGACTCGCTGTGGTTCTTTTCTGATGGTCTAGAGCCTTGAAATGCAGGCTTTGCGGCCTGGCCTCATGCTTCCCAAGGCCTCAGGGTTTATCTGGTTGTCTCCATCTCTCTTCAATTAAGAAAAACCCGCATGCTCAACTTTCACATTGCTGCTCCCCCTTGGCTTCAGGCAGGCTACCGTTGGTTTCACCATTCACAGCTAACTGTTGGGAGTGCGAAGTTGGTTTTGCATTTGGTTCTTTGAAACAGTCTTGCTGTATATCTCAGACTGACCTAGAACTTACTATGTAGCCTACACTGGCCTCACACTCATTGTAGGTCTCCTGTGTCAACCTTCAAAGCTTTAGACATGGTGTTGGCTGAGAGTGGGCCTTTGTGCTGTATGTTTAGCCAGCTTTATGTTTAAGTCTCACCAAGAT
Organism: Mus minutoides; assembly: GCA_902729485.2. Classification (NCBI taxonomy): domain Eukaryota; kingdom Metazoa; phylum Chordata; class Mammalia; order Rodentia; family Muridae; genus Mus; species Mus minutoides. The sequence continues at coordinate 1,902,890 of LR749587.1, forward strand.
TTGCACTGGAGAAACAGAGATGCTATGTGGTTGTGTAGGTGAGGGCGGGGCTGAGGCAGGACAGCAACTCGCCTCTTGTCCTGAAGATGGGAGCTGTCACTGTGGCCTGTTTGGTTGCAGTGGTCCTTGAGTGTGGTAGGGATTAGGCTCCCAGAGCATTGAATAGGAGTATTAATGGAAGGAGACCAAAGGCCTTAAAGGATTCTTTCTAGGGCAGTAGATGGGGTTTCCTAACTCTGAGAACAGGGACCAGTCCTTGGAGAAAGTAGATGGGAACCCTGGGCTGGAGTGATGACAGGCATGGCAAGCCCACAGTGACAGTGGTGCCCAGGGGTGCAGGCTGCTCAGTCTCAACCTGGGATGCTTACTTATACTTGCACACCTCCCACGAGAGCAGCCTGAGCCCTGGCAGGGCCTGGCTGCAGAACTGCAGCTGCCTTGCTCATTTTCTGCCTGCCTGCCTGCCCGCCCGCCCTTTGGGCTAAGTTGGCTTTGCACAGAGGCTTTGAGTTACTAACTGGCGTGATGTCATTTCTTTCTTCAAAGTAAAATTAATCAGGGCCCACAGCGGGATCTTTCCCTTTAGTTCCCTTTGAGTTTGCCAGGAACGTCCTTGACACAAATTTTAAAGTGGTGGAATGTTTTAGGTTGTGGAGGGTGTGCGGATAGGCCAGACAGTGGCACGACATCTTCTAAAAATGCTGAGTTGAGACAGCCTTGGGATGGTAAGGCCTGGGGCATGGGAGGGGAGCATGGTAGGTTGATTCTCCTTTCCTTAGCCCCCTACAGTCCTTCAGTGCTTGTCCCAGCAGCATTAAAAGGGTGCCTTTGATTTCCCCCATCAAGGAGGGAGCATTGCAGGCAGCGTACTCCCTGTGAGGTGAGATGTGGTGGTAACACACATGGTCCTACATGGCCTACCCTGAGAGTCTATGCTGGGGGACCACGGATCTCTGTTGAAACCCTTGCTCAAATATGTAAATCAAGATCACCCTTTGTGTGTGTTTCTTGGCAGGCTTTTGCTGGGGTACATTTGTGTGTTTCTGGGGTACATTTGTGTGCTGGAGGTTGTTCTTACCCCACAGGGCCAGAAGAAGATCCTGGATCAGTGGTTCAGGGGGGCTTAAGGGTGCTCTCTGTTTCCCATGATCTCTAGATTCTTCCACACAATCTGCTAGAATAACTGGTTGGCCCCTTCTGAGACACCAGCCACACAGGAAGTGGAGCTCCTTACAGAATATTGATTTCTTGTTAGTTAATGGAATATTAAAGGGACCTAGAGACAGAGCACCAGAGAACACCTTCAGATTCACAGGCAGACCTTGACCTGCATTACTGACTGTGATGATGAATTTATACTTCAGCTTGCTGATCCATCATGCTCAGATAGTTAGACAAGCAGTGTTCTAGAAGTTTCTGTGAGTACTTTTAGAGTGAGATTAACACTTAAACTAGGAGACTTTGTATAAAGCAAATGGTTCTGCATCACATAGAGGGGCCTTATCCAATCAGTGAAGGCCATAAGACTGATCTTATAAGCAAGAAGGAAGCCTGCTGGCATATGGTCTTTGGCCTTGAACTGCTTTCTCTGGGTGTCTGGCTGCATGCATCACTTCCTTCAGAATAGCTCCTAGCATGAACATGTATGCCATGTGGGGACACACAGAGATGCTCCCCCACCCCCACCCCCACCCCTCATTCTCTCTGGCTTTGTTTCTCTGGATATCCCTTATCAATACATTAACCAAATATTCTTGACAATATTATTTCCTGTATTATGATACCTGCTGGGTTTTGAAGACTAGCTTCAGTCAGGGAGTCCATAGTGAGGGCATCAACCAGAATCCCAGGAGTTGGCACAGACCCTGAGGGTCATCTTTTCCCATGGGCTTCCTTTCCAGGATTGCAGAGATGAGAATCTGCCTCGTAATACACAGACGTGGTAGCCTGTGACCTTTGTCATTTAAGCAGCTGGAATGCTCTCAGACATGGACAGACACCTGCCAATAAATATCTGGCCAAAGCTAATGCAGGTTGGCGTGGAGTTGATAGATCGGTCACTTTGAAGCCGGCTCATTTGTGCTCCACGATTTGGCCGCATAATGAAGTGTGATTTACAGTTCTCATTACTGGCCTATGCACCAAACACAGGGATGTTGGTGTGAATTTTAAAAGGGCCGTGCTCTGCATTACCGGCAGGTAATTGTGTCATGCAGTGGCCTGCTGATGAATATTTCAAAGGAAATCATGGCCCAGCATTTGCCTGCACAGCTGAAGTTGGTGTATTTGAATCTGAGCAGAGTCTGGAAAATAGTTTCCTTCATTTGAATGGCCTCAGAAATACATCTAGGTAAATACGTGTACATTGGGGAATTTCCTGGTACCAGAAGGCCAGTCAGTTTTTTCCAGTGCCAAAACTTATAAGTATAATTTAATGATGTAATTAAAGGTGAAAAATTGTTCCTTTTACCATATATATATATATATATATATATATATATATATATATATACACACATATACACCCCATATATATATATATATATATATATATATATATATATATATATATATATATATATATATATATATATATATGGTATAAAACAAAATATCTGAAGGTGATTTATAGGTGTGGTTTTTTTTGTTTTTGTTTTTTTTTCTGCTTTATTTACTACATTTTAAAAACTGCATGTCATATGTAATTTGCATTTAGTTCATCTGTAGTCCTCTTTGACCTTCATTTTATTTTGAAAGCCATATGGAAACTACTGGAAAGCTGGCATGCAGTGTTGGGAAACCTGATGTCATAGTATCAGGGTTTACTTTCTCCCTTCCTCTGGTAACTGATGGAGGGAGTAGCTGATGGACAAGAGCAGCTGGCAGATAGGAGAAGCTGATGGTCAGAGGAAGCTGATGGACCTCTTCTCCCTGATGGAGTGACTTCTCCATGAGCTTTTCCATTCCCTTGGGTGCCTCTATAATCCTGGATGCTGGGTGCTGAGCCCAGGGCAGCCTCTAAGAGAACAAGTGGGAGGAAGTCCCACAGCTCAGGGCCAGGGGACAAGGTGTGGCCAGCAGAGGAGGAGCAGTTTTGAGCATTGCCAGAAAGAAGGCCCTGGGCAGGGCTGCCCAAGGTCATGATGACTGCAAGGAGATGAGGCCATAGAGTCTGCCTGGCAGGGCAGGAGGCTGAGCAGTCTGCTCCTGTCTTCTTGTCCTGTGGTCCCCAGGCCTGGGATACCCAGATGGGAGGACCCTACAAATAGCTGAGACTGTTGATGATTACGGCAGACCATGCAAAATTAGTCTCGGGTGTTTTTCTTAATTATGAAAATGTGTAATATTCAGAAACGTCTCGGTGATCCTTCAACAAACACCCATGTACTTACTACCCAGGATATGAAGTCAAAAGAGGTTTTTTCCCCTGCCTTGGGTCTTTTGTTTATTTATTTAGAAATTTTTATATGTACCTCAAAGTCTTTCCCCTTCCTTTCTATAGCTAAGTGCCTTGAAATTGGCTTTTATCATCCCCTTTGTAAAGTGTTAGTCTATTAATCAAATGTATATATCCATAAACAATTTAGTACTACACTGGCTACACATTCTGTTAATAGCATCACGCTTACCCTTCATTCACAGCATGATTAATGCAGCTTTGTGTTGCTAGTGTTGGTCCGTCATGATGGATTTGGCTCAGTTGCTACTGTACTTCACTTCCTCGATGGCTGGAAAAGCTGGCCTCTATTTTTTTCCCAGTCACATGGCTCAACAGTTCCTGAGTATGTTACAACTATGAATAACTTCCAGCCTGACCTCTGACCTTGTATCCATCTCCACATGCCCTTGCCCTAGAGAATTTGAAGAATAACATTTCTTTTTTTTTTTTTTTTTTTTTTTACAAGGTTGGTGGGATTTTAAATTGGTACAGTCATTATAGTAACCAGTTTGTAGGCTCCTGAAAATTAGAGATAGAACTGCCATGTGATCTATTGATCCCACTGTGGGGATCAGTCTGATGGAGGTGAGGTCAGTCCTGAAGGACATCTCCACTCAGGGTCATTGCAACATTTTTCCTGATAACCAAGGCAGGAAAGGTCCTTGATGCCCATTCTCAACAGGACATGGTATGCAATTGCATGTGGTTCTAGCCATATGTGGCATGTAGCCGTATGCATATTCTGTGTATCAGTATAGAACATATATACATTAAATGTGTGAGTATTATCCAGGGAGGAGGTCTTGCCTTTTATGGTCCCTTGGAGGACATTACACCATGATCTCACTAGCATGTAGAATCTAAACTGGTTGAGCTTACAGATGTAAGGATGGTAGTTGCCAGGGCCTGGGATGGGGAATAAGGAGATCTGAAAGGGTGTAGAGTTTTAGTTATCCAGGACCAGTGAGCTCTAACATGGAGAACACAGGCTACTAACTATCTTGACAATTTTGTATAGAGACTTGACGTTTGCTGAGAAGGTGGGTCTGATGAGTTTTTGTTACAGACAGAGGTAATTGCAGGGTGACAGATATGCTGATGGGCTTGCTTGTGGGGACTCAGCTCACATAGAGCCTTGTCCACTTCGCTGGTTCTACATTCTCAGTTTCTTGACAGTTATATACTGGTAAAGCTTAGAGACACAATAGCCCATACTAAGAAGGCACTTGGGAGACTCCAGAGTCTGATGTAGCTATGTGGTCTGAGGCTTTCTTAGAGGTCTTTTTCTCAGTGTACCAGGTTCTGCCAGGACTTGTCTGTCTCTTAAGCAGTGTATGGGGGACTTAGGATTGCTAAGTGTAGCTCTGAATGACTAAGGAGGACCATATCAAAGGAAGAGTGCTGCCGTGCCAGGGTAAGCAAGTTAGGAGAGCCCTCTCCCAGCAGATCTGTCTTCAGTGGGACATTGGGCAGCTAGGTGCATTCAGAAGCAGCCATGACTCACTATCGCCATCTTTTCACCTTGATGCCACATCCCTGGGCCACAGCATCACCTTGCTTCATCTCTGTGCCCTCCTCCTCCATCCCACACCTCTATGATGGATCAGGTGGCAGTCATTGTTGTCTGTCACCATCACTGGCAGCTCTCCCATATGAGTGATGTGTAGACTCCAGGGACATCTGCACATGGGGCTTTTTGTCCCTGGCAGCTGGCTGCACTTTGTAGGTATGCTCCAGGCAGCTGTGGGACACCTGTAGCTGTGGGGAACAGCAGTTGCTGCTCTTGACTTTCCTAGTCCACATGCCGTATGAAAGTAACAATGGAGGTGGACTGTGCATGAGTTCCTTTCTCACAAAGTTTCCTACTTTGGGAGTCTGTTCTAGAGAAAATGTCCCAGTCTGCCCATTCTATGTTTTCATTGCTAAGGTCACTGCAGAGGTGGAGGTCTGGCCTTCATAAAGCCGAGACTCCTGATTCTCATCATGGGTCATAAAGGGTGGAGAGTGTTAGAATAAAGAGAAAGAAGGGCCTAGACGCTGCTGCCCTTTCCAGAAATGTGTAGGAAGGGGAGGGGGTCCGGGGGGAGTACAGAAGGCTGATGGCTGGTAGAGCCAGGGTGAGTTGTATTTTGGGGAAGGAGCTGGGAAGAGCTGTAGGTATTAAGCTCCACCCTTGGTATATTAAAATACATTTTAAAAAGGGTGAGGTAGGTATTGTCACATCCCAGTAGACATGAGGTCACTGTTCATACTGGGACTTTTATATGCTTGAACCCCAGAGAGGATGTAACCACTCAGCCCTAGGGTGGGATCCTGGCTGAGCCACCCAAGCTAAGGGCCTGCCTAGCTTGGGTGTTGGGTGTGTATTCTCATGAGGACAGTGAGCCTCAGTCCTGGATTAGGGAGACCTGAGCTGGGGGACAGGGACATAAACTATAGAGTGGATGATGGACAGGCAGGCAATGACAGCCACTAGTGGGAGCTGTTGCAGGGACGTGATTGGGGCTATCTAGTAGAGAGAATAAAGCCCAGCTAGGTGGCCTCTCAAGCTTCTGCTTGGCCCATCTCTGCTGTCACAGGCTCTTCCTCAGTGCATTGCTAGCCCCTGTCAGGGAGGAGTATGATACCGAGTCTCTGGGTAGATGGAAAGAGCTTTAACTAAATTAGCTCTGGGCTTCTGCGGGGTAGCATTTGAGCCTGGCAGGATCCGTTTCAAACATCACATTCGTTCTTAAAGCTCAGGAGCACCTCCCGACTTGCACGGCACTCACAGTGGGGTGGTGAGACTGAATCTAGCCCTGTCGGACTTACTACCAAGTCCTCAGTTACTATTTCCTTACCTAGTGCTTAAGACAGTGTAGTGCCAAAATGATATGAAACAAAATTTGCTCTTCTGTTGTTATTACATATGGTGGTTCCAATGAAATGTCCCTACCTTCTTGGGTGTTTGAGCTCTTGGTCCACAGTTGGTGGCACTTTGGGGGAAGGTTTAGGAGGTGCAACCTTAGCTGGAGGAAGTAGGTCACTGGGGTGAGTGTGAATAGCTTTGTTCTTCTTCTGGGTTTCTCTCTCTCTCTCTCTCTCTCTCTCTCTCTCTCTGTTTACAGTTAAGGATGTAAGGTCTCAGCCTCCTGCTCAGATCACAATGGCTGTCCCTTTGCTGCCATGCTTCCCGCCATGAACTCACCCTTCCAGAACCCTAACCCAGATCAGTTCTTCCCTCCATAGTCACTCTGGGTCTTGGCATTTGATCATAGCAGTAGGGAGTTACTAACACTACATGATAAGAGCCATGAGGCCTGATCTCCTGCAGTGCTCCTGTGATATGTTCCCTCTGTAGACAGGAGGTGTGAGGACAGGGGTGCTGTTCCACCCCTACAGGGAGGAGCCCTGGGACAGACTGTAGATGCCCTGCTAAGACTGGTAGCCACTGGCCACCAGCACATCTCAGGGTGGCCTTAGTTGTACTCTTGCCATACCTCTGATCTATGCCTGGCCTGCAGGAATCTCCTGCATGAGGTCCAGATGCTCCCGAGAGGACAGCAAGGGCATGCCACGGTGCTCCACTCTGGACACACCTTGGTTGTACGCCACCAGGTTCCAGGGTTTGACTGCTCTCCAGACCTCTCAGGCTGTAGTTAGAGGAGCAGAGCAGGTCCAGCACTGGGAAGCTTTGACAGGGGATCTTTGTAACACAGAGGCCTGAATGGGTGGCTGGGGCCCTTTATCTAACCAGGTGCAGGAGTTCCATAATAACCCATAGCTGATAAGATTGCCAGAAAGCACCTCATGCCCTCCCCAGCTCCAGTCCCCATCTAGAAACGTTCACACATCTGACGGTGCTTTCTGACTTCTGGATTTCTTTCTTTCTTTCTTTCTTTCTTTCTTTCTTTCTTTCTTTCTTTCTTTCTTTCTTTCTTTCTTTCTTTCTTTCTTTCTTTCTTTCTTTCTTTTTTTGGTTTTTCGAGACAGGGTTTCTCTGAATAGCCCTGGCTGTCCTGGAACTCGCTTTGTAGACCAGGCTGGCCTCGAACTCAGAAATCCACCTGCCTCTGCTTCCCGAGTGCTGGGATTAAAGTCGTGCGTCACCACGCCCGGCTGACTTCTGGATTTCTGCTGGAAAAGCAGGGCATTCCTAGCATCCCTACAGTTTTGTTGGTTCTTGGGCCGAGGGAGGGAGCTTTCCATGCTCCTGCCCCACCCATGTCTCCTTTCCTGCCCCCTCCTCCTCCTTTTCGCATGGAGCCTAGAGCCTGGGAATCTGAGGCAGGCCTGGGCCATGGCTATGGTCAGGAAGGTCAGGGACACAGGGAACCAGGGCTGGAAGGACAGACTGAACCAGGGTTCAGACCCTTTCAGAAGCCTGTGGTCCAGCTATCCAGCATGGCCACACTGTCCTTCTCTATGGTTTGAAATATCCCTGACAAGGGGATTCTAAGAGCCATGGTCTTTTCTGCCAGCAAAGGGCTCCCTACAAGTCTTAGAAGTGGTCTGTTGGCTTGACCATTGTCCGGCATGGTGAAGCTATGTGGGTGAAGCAGACTGAGCAGGTCTGGTCGGGGTCTGTCTGTAGCTGCTGCCCTCCCCCTGCCCCACTGTGCATGCACCCTTCCTGTGATGCTGGTATGAATCATCTGGGTTAAGCTTCATTACAGCAGAGGCCCATTTTCCATTTATGATGAGAATTTTTTATTTATCAAATTGTTACTCTAATATAATTTACCAAGTCACTGAAGACAAATATTCCACTTAGACCAAGCTGTAAAACTCCATTTGTCCACAACGCCTGTTCTGTGGAGTTGGGCTCACGCCTTGTTCCACTCTCAGCTGGAGACAGTACAGGCTGCAGCATTCACAGCCCAGTGCTTGAGTTCCTATGGGGTTGGCCTGGAGGGTGTCCGGCAGCCCACCTGAGCCTTCTCTGTTAATAAAAGGCTGGTGAGTGAATTAAGAGTGTGTCCAAGGCTCTGCAGAGAATCTGTCAATCTGGAACGTCCCCAGCACTCCTGAGCCCTGGTCCTCTCAGTGCTTACAGTGCTGAGCTCTGGCCTTAGTTCCTTAGGGAACTTCCCTCCAGCCCTTAAGGATCCATTCATCTTTAGTATTTATTAGAAAGGAAAACAAATGCCTGTTTCTTTAGATACTGCTCAGTGTCTTGTCCACTAATGCTGCCTTCACCAGGCTCTCAGGGGAGCCAGGAGATTGGGAGAATGTGGTTTCATTCTGTCTCTAATTCTACTCTTGGGTTTGGGGACAGGGATTGCAAAGAAAAGGGGTCCCAGAGACCCCAACAGAGGACTAGAAGACAGAGTGTGTGACCATCAATGACCACAGTGTGGGAAACGGCAGCAGACTTGGTGAGGTCCCCAGGAGATGTGGGGCTCAGGTGACTGAAGAGAGAATCGTTTCTCTGGCAGAACAAGGGTATGTGGCATGTGCCAACCGCTCTGCACAAGCCAGACAGGCTGCAGGTTTGGAGCACTGCAGGAAGCCAGAGAAAGTCAAAGGTCAGGGGTATCAGACAAGAGGCTAGTGGCAACTGTGGTCCTCCATGGTTAGTGACATGCTATGATAGTCCATGACGGTACCTCTAAGATAGAGGAGGCATCCTGGTCACACCATGGCAGAGTGCTAAGGTCACTGGGTAAAGGCCTTACGATATCTTACTACACTCACTCAGTTGCTGCTTGTTTCTGCATTGAGATTTTTATGTGTTGTTGGTGCTATGACAGCCACCACAGACCACAGTAGACATGTGACAAGGCTAGCAGGATCGAATGCATGTTTTCCAAAAAGTTAAGACTGTTGAAAGAAAGTAAGATGGCAGAGGCAAAATCCATAAGGTCCTCCTCACCAGAACGCACCCCTGGGCTGGTGTGGCTTTTACAAACATGAACACCACTTCAGAGACCAGGCATCTGGGGGAACTCTAACTTGAGAAACTTGAAAGAATGGCCTCAAAGCTGCATTACCCAGATGCCTGCCCCGTGATTTCTGGGCTCTGCTGATGACTTTTAATGAGCCAACTGCTACAACCTGGACACTGTTCAGAGCGACCAGGTGCTAGACTTTCCTTTCTTAGTTTTGGTCATGAAGGTAATAAAAAAAAAGGAAGGATCCACCCCATACACTTTCCAACCATTGTCCTACATTCAGGTGGGCTTGGGGCTCCGGGTCACATGACAGTCACCTGGAAAAGTTGCCCATTGAAAAATCTACTTCAAGTAGCTAGGCTCAATGTCCCGTAAGGCACCAAGCAAAGGAAAGGCATTTTTTGAAAGCAGTTCCAGGGAATCCCAACAGGCTTAAGTTCCAATGAAGGGAGTCACAGACATTAGAGTCAGCAGAAAAGACAGCTTCAGAGAGGGGTGTGTGAGGAGGTGCCTGAGATACAGCCTGGAATATTCTTGGACTATTGGAGATGGAACAAGTAAGATTAAATAGAGGGAGAAGGAAAGGGAACCGCCACAGTGTGCAAGACTGAAAACCCTCAGAGTCAAATGTGATAAATGAATTAAAGAGAAAGCACAAACAGGGTATGTGCAGCTCCCTCAGCAGGTAAGCGTGCCTACCACCAAGCCTAATGAGCTGATGAGTCTGATCACCAGAACTTACATGGCGGAAGGAGAGGAACTCCCACCCCTGCCCCCCACGGTCCTCTGACCTCCACATGCATGCTATGCCATGCTTGTGCATATGCATATGGTGTGTGAGTGTATGCGTACACACAGAGGCAAATACATGCAGTAAAAAAATGTTTGAAGGAAATTGTGACACAGAGGGGGAGAAGATTACTTAGCTAGAATAAAGATTTAAAGAACATCCTTTGCCCACAGGGATATAAAATATAAAAGAAATGGGGACAGAATGACAAGAGACTATCAGAGGACCAGGTGAATTCTTGGTGTGAGGTTAACAGATCTGATCATGGTTTCCTCTCATCAGAACTGCCCCTAGATTCCAAAAAAGTCATCTCCGACAGAATAACCATCATAAGGAAACTGCACAAGACCAAGGACCAAGAAGGTTCCAGAGAACAGCCAGAGAGAGTCAGTCCCTGACTGAGAGCATTAACTAGCAGAAGCTAGAATACGGTGCAGTGAGCTGTTAACATCGGACAGCTCAAGACTGCCTGAGGATGGCAGGGAAGCTGGGTTCCTGGATTTCACGAAAAGTGGTGACCCCAAAAGACAGGACAGGTCTCTGAGCAAATCTACAAGAGTATTGATAGAGAAAGAACACAAAGGGCATCCCAGGTTCTAACACACACACACACACACAGAGGCCCCCCCTTTTTTTTTTTTTGGTTTTTCGAGATAGGGTTTCTCTGTTTAGCTCTGGCTGTCCTGGAATTCACTTTGTAGACCAGGCTGGCCTCAAACTCAGAAATCCACCTGCCTCTGCCTCCCGAGTGCTGGGATTAAAGGCATGCGCCACCACGCCCGGCTGAGAGGCCCCATTTTAACCACAGAGTTAAGCTTGTCTGCTAAAATAAGGCTACTGCTAAGCTAAGAGCAGAGCCTTGCTAATTTCTGGGTCAATTAGAGGTAGACCGTGGAGTAATGAGTAAAGACAAGTCAGTTCACTACAAGCAGGACACAGCGTCAGCAGCAGGCTGAGAGGTTTACGATGCAGAACAACATAAAGTGTCAGTCAGGGATGGCGGGACCAAGCTGCTCAACTAGGGACCTTGACTGCATTTAGAAAGATCTGTCACTATAGAGACTAAGGGAAATTAAGGATTTAAAAAAAAAAGAATCCAGAAATTAGCTAACTACTAGCATCAGGAAGCAGAATTGGAACATTTCAGGACAATATTTTCAGTATCATCAAAACAAATGACATTTTTAAGGGACATTTTGGCAAACACTGTAATTTATCTGAATCCTGAAAACTGTAAAATGCTGCTGAAGATAGAGAGACCTAAGTGAGTGAAGGGACCAAAAACTCAGGGGTTCTAGGATGGGCTGGCGTGTGTGCAGTTACAGATACACACAGACACAGCATGCAGAGATGCAGACACACACACACATAGACAGGCATACACACGCATATACACACATACACACACACACATAGACAGGCATACACACACATATACACACACATACACACACATATAGACAGGCATACACATGCATATACACACACACACATAGACAGGCATACACAGGCATATACACACATACACACACACACACACATAGACATACACATACACACACACACAGGTTGATCTGGAGAGTCACAAGCTCTTTTGCAGTAACTGACAAGCTGACTGTGCAATGGATACAGAGTGGAGGAGATTCAAGGCAGCAGTGCTCTGGAGAAGGGTAAAAATGAAAACCAGGGTGGGCATCAGCTTCTTAGCAAATTGTTGGAACAATGTTCATGTGCACAAGCGCCCCTCAGATTCTTTACACTTGTGAAAAGTGAGAGGCAGTGGACCAGAGACCTAAACAGAAAATGGAAAACTCTCGGAGAAGCAAACCTGGTGTGCCCTTGAGTTGGGGGAAGGTTTCTTAGATGTAACAAATGAAAATGGAACCTGCAGCAGAATTGAAGACATATTTCCACAAAGTCACTCTTCAGAGTGTGGAAGGACAAGGTCTAGTCTCATCACATTTTTCCAACAGAGGCTTGCAAGAGACTTACTGTGATGAATATAAGAAGACGGTTTATAAAACTCAAGAATAACAAACAGCCAGAAAAAACTCCAAATACCAAAAGATGTCGGCTGACCTGAGGGATGCGTGGTCAGCGGTCACTTGGGCTGCGTGGCTAGGTGCCTGGAAGCCACAGTGAGGCGCTGCTGCTGTTAGAGGCTCAGTTCAAACAGAGTTGTTTGCCTCTGCACAATGCTGCCTAGGGTGGGTCAGAGCAGGAACTTCCTTCACTGCTCCTGGGAACATAAAATGGTAGAGCCACTTTGGTAGTGGTTTGGTAATATGTTTCCATGGGGGGACTAAGGCACAAATGTCACAGCTCTTCATCATAGCCATGAGCTGGAAGCAGCTCAGTGTCTTTAGACAGATGAATGGATAGATTGTGATATGCCCATCCAGGAAAACATACCTCAGTGTTTGCAGGGAATAGATAAAGGGAAACACCTCAGTATTTGTGGGGTGCCCATTCAGGGGAACCTTAGCATTTATAGGGAATGGAAAACTACTATGGTGTGCTGCTCAGGGGAAGAGTCTGTGGGATTGCAGAGAATGAACTCTGGGTGCATGGAACATGACAGACAAATTTCAAAATAGTAGCTCTGAATGAAGGACATTGGAAAATCGGTTCATACAGTAGAGTGGCGTCTCTGTGCAAGCATGAGTTGTAAACTGGTGTGTGTTGAAGAACAGCTCAGTAGTTACCTGGCAGTGTGTGGGAGGACTTCTAAATGGCCACAAGGACACAGACGGGGTGATAGAGGTGTGCACTATCCTAACTGTGATAGGGCACACACATAGCAGATGTAATTCATTTTACAATAGATTGAGCAAAGCTGATGATCCTCGTTGTGTCTCGCTAGCCCAGTGCTGCTCTAAACCAGAGATTTGCACAGAGGATTGCTTGAGATAAGGAGGTGATGCTTAGTGACAGTGATACTGAAGACACTTTGAATTTGTACGCACCCAGTAACATACTTCCAGTACAGAAAACAAATGTGGCAGAACCATGATGAGAAAATAAATCTACTGTTGTCATAGGGATTTTTTAATACATCCTTATTTCCTGGAAGATTGAAGATTATTTAACACTGTAAGCTAATTTCTTCAATAGACATATATGAATTGCTGCCTCCAGAAATTCCAGCCATGCATTTAAGAACAGCAAGCATTTTATGGGGTGACTTTTTCCATGGATATCTAAAGAAACATCTATTCAGCCCAGAAACCAGCAAAGGAAAGACCCTGTCCAGGTCCAGGCTGGTGAAGCAGGGGGTCTGTTACCACTGTTTACAGAGTGTGGGGTGGCCGCATGCCTGGTCATGTCACTATGTCAGAGGCAGGACTGTGGCCTCACTGCTCACTCTCTGGCCTCCGAGGATGCTGCCTCAGGAAACATTTGTGGAAGCTGTGTCCTGTTCCAACCCAAATCCAAATGACCTTCAAAGAACTGGAGTCCTTACCTCCCATCCTATATATAAGAAGTTGATTAACTAGCAGTCAGTAACTCAAGCTAAAGGGATAAAAATGAACCAGGCGTTTTCAGATTGCAAAATGTACTGATAAATCAGGTATGATCCAAAAAAGACATCTAAAAGCCAGTGTGGCATGTTCTTAGACATTGAGATGATAAAGCTTCATTAAGACTGGAGTGCTGCTGAAGTGTGGCTTCTGAGGGTGACTGACAGGCTTGTACAGCTTGCTTGTATCAGAAATGAAAAAAGCCAGACACTAATGAGCTTGCAGCCAGCTTCCTTAAGTTAGAGAAGGAACTGGAAAAAGAAAGTACTCTGCTTCTGTCTGTATTTGATAATGCCCACAACAGACTACGAGAGAGCACATTTAGAGGAAGGGAATAATCAAGGTGACAGAGAGGTTGACAAATACCCATTGTCTGAGTCAGGGGTTTTATTGCTGTGAGAAAACACCATAACCACAAGGCAAGTTGGGGAGAAAAGGGTTTACTTGGCTTACATTTCCCTATCACCTGCTGTTCATTATTTAAGGAAGTCAGCACAGGAAGGCAAACAGAGCAGACAGGGCAGGATTCTGGAGGCAGGAGAAGACACAGAGGCCATGGAGCGGTGCTGCTTACTGGCTGGCTTCCCCTGCCTGCTTTCTTATAGAACCCAGAACCACCAGACTAGGGATAGCACTAGGGGGCCCTCCCCCATTGATCACTAATTAAGAAAATGCCTTACAGCTGGATCTCATGAGGCATTTCCTTGACTGAGGCTCCTTCCTTTCAGATGACTCTAACTTGTGTCAGGTTGACACAAAACTAGCCAGAACACCCATCGTTGAAATCTTAAGTTTTTTGTTTGTTTGTTTTTGTTTTGTTTTTAGAAAACAATTGAGCTTAAACCTGGATAACTGCTAAGATGGAGGAAAGAGCAGCTAAAGTGGAATGAGGAATTCTAATAGGTCCGGACAGCAGGAGGGTGATGAGGAGGACTGTAACCCCAGGGCCAGCCTGGGCTTCTTAGAGAGAGCCTGTCTCAAAAAGTGGTGTGTGGGGAGTAGGCATTTCCAAATAGAATATTACTGTTAAATGCACAGAAGTCTGGAGGAAAAATATATAATGAGCAAGTTCAAAAACTTTGATGAGACATTGCTGGGATAAAAGTAAGAATATACAAAACTGTGAGGGAGTCGGGATTGTTTTATAACCATATACAAATTAACTCAGGGGTGATGACTGAAAACTCACCAGATCCTGACCACCACATGGGGGCTGTCTCTCAGGAATCAGAAGGAAACACATCCCAGACCTGTGTGTGCCTTTCTGAGAAAGGAAAGGGGAAAGAGGCAAACAGCTGAATGCTTAGAGCCTACAAAGAAGTTAGAGAAAAGACATCTAGAGTCTCATCTTGCAGAGCGAATGCAGTCAGGACCTAGATATCATTAAAAGCTGGGGTGCATTGTGACTGGATGCAGCCTATGCTGGGAATACGAGGTTGGTTTAGCCGAGGGAACTCGGGGCATCTCCTCCATCACCAGGTGAACAAGCACCGCTTGTCATCTTGGTGGATATGGACATCATCTGTGACTGTGATCAGGACTCTCTTCAGCCTGGAGCACAACAGACTTTCCTAGCCTGCTGTGATGCCAGGCCTTAGCAGACACCATTCTCTGCAATGAAATGATGGCAGCTAATCCCTTGCAGCTAGGAAGTAGAGGCAGAGTGGTTTGGCTGTTCAAGTTGCCAACATAGTGCTGGGTAGGGAGTGCAGGGAGATGAAGAAGCAGTGCCATCCCTATGACTGAGGGTGGTCAGCTGGCCCTGCCCAGTGGCCTCCATGTCACTAAGACCAATGACCACATTCCCACTCCTCCTGCATGGGGCCTTTGGGCTCCCTGCAGCTCCCTGACCACTGTCAGTGTGCCTGCTCAAGACGACTTCTTTCCTCCTTGCCCACCCCACGCTAAAGCTTAGAGTCACTGCTATCTCGTCCACTGTGTTCTGCTGCAGTCGTAAAGCCTCTCTCATCTTGCACATTCACCTGAGTTATGGTTCTTCCTCCATCTTCCCCTTAGACCCTGAAGTCTCATGTGTAGCAGTATTCTGTGGGCTCGCCCTTTAATGTGGACCTAGAATGTGCATGCTCGTTACACGCTCTTGCTCCCTTTTGGTGCACATCACTAACACCTTTCAGGTTTTGTCTTGTTTCTTTGCTTGCTTGCTTGCTTGGTTTTATTTTTCTGAGACAGGGTTTCTCTGTGTAGTCATGGCTGTCCTAAAACTCATTCTCTAGAGCAGGCTGGCCTTGAACTCAGAGATCGGCCTGTCCCTGACTCCTGAGTGCTGGGATTAAAGGCGTGTGCCACCACCAACCAGTTTACGCCTGTCATTTTGTGCCATCTCTGCCTCAATCTTGTCCTGAGCTCTTCCTTTCCACCTTGCCCTGTGCCCTGGTCTCAGTAGGAAAGCCAGTAGAGCCTTTGAATTGCCTGCTAAGAGCTTTCCCGGCTCATGGGAACACCTGGCGGCACGGCCCTACAGATCTGTGCCCCACCAGCTTTCCTTCACTGCCAGCCTTGCTGGAAGTACATAGACACTCCTGGTTATCCTTCCCCATCGCAAGCGTGTCACCTTCTGACACACTGCATACTTACATTGCTTAACATGTCAGTCACAGTAGCTTCCCAGGTATGCATGGACATAGCAGAGCCATGAAGGTAACAGACTGAGCCCTAAGCTTGGGGACCATTAGTCCGAGTAGTTGTTGGTATGGTCTTGAACTTAGGTGGGAGTTGCAGCGGGTGAAGGAATGAGAGCAGAGCCTTCTAGAAGGGAGCTGGGCAGGCCCAGTTAGGTGGTCTGGGAAGACCCAGCAGGTCTCCAGGGGTGACAGCAGTATGGGGTGGTAAGAAGAGGAGGAATGCCTCCAACTGCACTGGAGAGACATGGTTCTGGTAGAAGCCACTAGACTTCCTGCCCTGCCAGCTGCACAGCAGGTAGCTTCTCTCCACTGCTCCTCTGGTGTCCCACTCGGGCTGCTTCCTCAGCTTTCAGGTTTGCTTTCTCCTCTGGGAAGTAGAAGCTGCTCTCCACAGCTCAGGTTTGGCGCCTAGCATAAGATGGGCACTCACCAGATCTACCGGCACTATGCCAGGCTGTCATCTGTGACCAAAGAAAGTTACTGTCCTTGACATTGTTGAAAGCCTAGGCTGGGACCCTGTTTACCAAACTGCGGGTATTTAAAGTGGTGTTTATTGTAATGAGTTGGGCAGGTTGCAGTGAAGTCTCTGATGAAAGTGAACTTTCCCCATAACCCTGACCGGAGAGCCCACCCAGATGGCCTTACCCATTGGCTGATGGCTCCGTACACTAAGCGATTCTCCTTTTTTTTTCCTCTTTCAGTCTGAACCCGAGGGCTTTTCTCATTTCCACTTATATGTTTGTGCTGCTTTCCTCGTGAGATGGAGGAGAGAAATTCTAGAAGAAAGAGATTTTCAAGTAAGTAACCATTGTTCACAAGAGCCTGAGTTAGGGTTTCTGTTGGGAGAAAGGTTTATTAAATTCTAGTTCATGCCTGATTTGTGGAGGAGCCATGAGGAGCACTGCTTGTGGCTTACTGCTAACCTCCTGCTGGGAAGCTCCTGCTGGGACTTAGAGCTGATGGCACCGGGCCACCATGGTGTGAACTGGGCTGGCATCATGAGCTATTATATATTAAGGCCCAGGCTTCCTGAGCCGTGTGTCCTCACCAAAGTGACCCTGGAGGGCCTGGCATAACCTCCAGTTCCCAGGGTCCTCATCACAGGGCCTGTGCTATGTATGCTGGGGCCGGAGTTGGAAAAGAACCACACAGCCTGAGCTCCCATCTAAGCAGTCACTTGGGAGTTGTGTGACTTGGGAGGCACCGTCTAGCCTCTCTGTGCAAGTTCCCTTACCAGCCTAACTGTAGAGCTGTAAGGCACCCACAAATATCCTGCCAGCTATGTGTTCCACCAAGAAAACCCCATGGTCCAGGTCCCCAGATCCTGGACTGCCTGAGTCCCCCCAAGAGATGGCCCAAGTATTGTGAGGAGGACTGTTGACCCTTCCCAGGTGCTTTCTGCTATCACTGAGGTGTGAAAGAGTCTTTGAGTACACTCATGAGGCCTAGTGGCCAAGGCCCTTGCTGGGCAGGGTAGGGCAATCTGGGGTGCAGCAAAGAAGATACCAGCATTGTAGGGACAGGACTCTGCACTGACCATCTGTGGTCACTTCCTTGCCTCCAGCTCTCGATAGGCTAGGTGACCTGTGGTCCTTGGGGTTCCCAGTGTGGTAAGTTGTGGTGGCTCAGTGACCTTGTTCCTCAGCTCTGTGCTTCTCAGATGGCTCTGAGCTCCCTGCTTCCCATCTGATGACTGTCAGAGGAGTTAGTAAAGTCCTGCACAGTCTCACCGAGGCCTGCTGAGACCTCAGGGATAGCAGTTGGTTTTGTGTCCACTTGCTGTGAATTAGAATGACCCATGTAGGGAACCTCACCTGAACAGCTTCCCTGATTGTCTCACCTGATGTCTGAAGACCCACTCCTAGCAAGGGTGGCAGCCCAGATAAGGCCACGGTAGAAGGAAGGCCCATGGATAGGTGAGGGCATTGGCCAGGGGAAGGAACTGCCAATACTACCCTTGGCTTGGCAGACAGAGAACCAGTCTGCTCACCAGTCCATAGTGTTTTAAGTACATGGGGCATGAGGTTTCCTCAGTTGCTGCCCCTGTCATTACACAACTCAGTTGTCTTGTGGACTGCTCAATGTGCTGACTGCAGTCTTAGGCTGGCCAGGACTCCAGGTTTCCTCCTCTAGCCTCATGTATATGGTTTATAAGTGGTTGAGATGTACTGGATGCCTGCCCCATTAGGTATATGTGACACTACTGGAGCTGAAGCCATCTGGCCTACCTGGCCCTTCTTGCTGCATCCTGAGAACATGGAGGCCCTAGGGAGCATGACTTGCCCTGTCACCAAGTGATTTAGAGTAAAACGTCCTAAATGCTCAGCTCCGTCTCCCACAGTATGCTTGTTTGTCACCAGGACCCACTGGGAAGCAGGGCTGGCTCTCCAGGTACCCGCCTGACCTGTTACCCTAACTGCCTGCTTACAGAAGAGAGAAGGGCCCTCCCTGCTCCTGATGTAGAGTGGCTACTCAGTGCACTGGCCGCTATGTTAGGCTCCCTCTGGACACTCCTGCCCTGACTGGCTCTCAGGAGCCTCCACGAGAATTTGTGCCAGACTCACATTGCTGCCCCACTTCCTGAGGTCAGAGGTCTCAGCTGAGGTAGGCTTTCAGGTAACTGCCATCTTGAATCTGGCCTCCCTCGCTGGGCACGGTGTCTAAGGAGGCTCCAGGCAGACTTTGCTGCCTTCCAGGCTAGGCCAGCCTAGGGTTGGATATGGGTAGCAGAGAACTCATGTTGGGTATAACCATGTGCTTAGGGGAGGAATTCCCCCATTCCTACAACAATAGCTCTGCAGCTCCCCACAAAGCCCCTAGGCCACATGTGCTCAACAGCCACCTTTAGCTAGGGGCTGTCTGTACCTCTCCCCATACACTGGCTCAGACCAGACCAGGAACACCGATCATGGGCTCTTAAGTTCAGCGTTTATCTTGTGAGGATATGCAGTGATGTGTCACAGCAGGGCCTAAGCCCCTTGGGAGGTGGTCAAAAGGTATGTGCAGTTACTAGACACTGGAGTGGCTTGGGACACTGTGGCCATGTGTGTGATAGACAGGACCCATGGCATCCTGACAGGCCGCACTGATGACTCCCCTGCTCTTGCTCAGGCCGCATTTATTTCAGCACATGCTTGTTTAAGTCATTGCTGTTCGGCTGCAGTTGTGCTGTTGTAATTATGGGTTCACACTGGGAGGCTGAGTCCAGTGTGTTGCTGGCCTCCTGCGTGTCATCCCCCACCATCCTCCTCCTCATACAGCTTGGGGTGTGGAGGACGGGGCAGGACAGTGCAGAGAGTGATGCTGCGTGGATGCCTTCCTTGCAGCCTTGAAACTTGGGTGTGGATGGGGAGGACAGGGAGCCACAGGGTAGATTTATGCTACAATGAGGTAGTGCTTTAGTGGCCTGGCGGCTGGAGGGAATGTGTGCCACGAGCCCAGTGTGTGTTGTGGAGAACTGAATTATTAAATGAAGAACCCTGGTAAATAAATGAAGAACCCTGTGGGGTCCTGGTGAGTGCCAGTGACTGTGCTTGCCACCGACATTTTAGGAAAGGACTCTGCCCCGTGGAAGTGGAGTAGGCTGAGCCTCTGGCAGCGGGGTGTTCCTGGCGAACGGCTGCCACAGCCCCTACTCTGTTGGCTGGGATTGGCTGTGATGCTGCCTGTTGTTTCCATAGGTGCAGGATTGGGCTTGAGGAGGAGGCACACCCAGGGCAAGGCGGGCAATGGCAAGTAGTAGCTGGGCTGCTGCCTGTGGTCTGGTTCTGCATGATTCTGTAGATGTGGCAGGTCAGCTGGGCCCTGGGACAGGCAGGGATTCTGGCTGTGCACTGGGCCTTTGGACCCTGGGCAGAACACCCCCCACCCCCAGGGAATATTCCTAGCTTGGTGTGTAAGGATCTGTGTACTGCATGGCAATGTCCTTGCTGTGCACCCATGATGCTCATAGGCTCTGGACAGTGTGTGCCGCTGGGGTCTCTCTATAAGCTGCATTACCCCTGCCAACCAGTGAGGTTCTATATTCCTGTTTCTCCTTCTTCAGCCATATTTTTAAGGGGTCCTTGAGGTGAAAGGAACTCCAGGGTGTAAAATGTCTTGTATCTCCTGGGGTGGGGGCACTTGTCACTCTTTGACTTCCTTGATTTCTAGGGTTTTGTTTGTTTGTTTGTTTGTTTGTTTTTTGTAAGTATTTTTGGGAGTGAAGGGAAGGAAGCTCTTGCCTTCCCTCAGTGCCTGTTGTTCCCTCCAGGACACATGACTCCACAGTGCTGGCTGCAGTGTGACACACACTTGACAAGAGTGTGACACTCTTGAGTGACTGCATAGCTGAGACATGCAGGACTCCACACAAGACAGCTGATGCCTCCCCAGGAGGCACTGTGTTCATAGTCTGACCCACAGCTTGGCTTTCCTGGCCTTTGGACTGCATGGTCCAAGTGCAGTGTTGTAAAATGTGCATTGTATCTGTCCTATTCCTGATTTCTGAGCTTCCTGGCCAGGGTTCACTGAGGTTTTGACTCCAGTCTAATCCTCCCTGCCTCCAGAGCTGATCACCTGACACACTTGCCTTAAGCTGGACAGGATTGGCTGTGTCCAGCCGATCTCCAGAAACAGCGGGCCCAGAGGAGTAGTAAGCCACTGTGTTGGTGAGCTTCCACCTGTGGAGGGACTGGGACTTCTATTCTAAGTTTTGAGGATAGAAGCTCTGTAGAAACAGGAGGTGGCAGCCACCTACAGCGTTGTTTCAGGTGTGTCTTCTAGACTTCTAGATCCCAGCTGCTGAGGAGCCTGCAGGTTTGGTGGTCTGTAGATGAGTGCAGCCGCCAACCTCATCATCTGTACGCATGGCATGTGGTGAGCACCACCTGGAGGCCTGTGAAGCAGCAAGGACCGGATGAGAGGCAGGGCCTGCTCTGGAAGCCACACTCTGGGTCAAGTCCATGTCAGCAGGGTTTGCACAGGCCCTGTTCCTAGCGCCACCAGAATGATGTGCAGGCGCTAGCCCACCTGTAGCGAATGACCTGGTACCTCCTCTTGCTTTCCTGTGGGATGAGAGGAGACCTGAGCATCTGTGACTACTAAGTGAGAATCTAGAGAGGACAGGAGAGGGCGGTTTGAGTGTGAGCTCCAGGCTGTGAGGTCCCTCGTCTTCTCAACCTCCATCCACGTTTGCTGCATTTGCTCAGCAATCATCTCCAGAGCACTGCTTGGCTCAGGTCCTGTTCCCACCCTCGAGGGCAGCTCAAGCTGGAAGTGGCTTGGGAGTGAGGGGGGCTTCTCTGCTGGGGGCAACATGGGACTCTCTATTATGGGCACCTGCAGAGGGGACAGGAAAGAGAAATAAGATCAGGCAATGAGGAGTAACAGGAGAGAGATCAGAAGTGTGTTGCCATTGTAGATGAGCCTGGTGACTACCGTCCTGCAAAAGGAGAAGGGGAAAACAGGCAGGGACAGCCCCCCCACCCTTTTTCCCCTGAAGGGACCTTATACCCAGAGCAAGGAATTCCGCAGGGGAGGGATTACCAGACAGGCACATTGGAAAGAAAACCTAGTATACTCCACAGCAAAGGTATGTGGGAGGCAACAGGAGTGAGGCTGAGAGAAAAGCCTATTGGGATGGGAAGGGAATAACGGAAGGAGCTGCAGGGCAGAGGGAAGCAGCATTTCCAGAGAGAGCCAGGGAGCAGACAAGCTAGGGGGAGTATGAAGAGCCTGGCAGTCACGGTGAAAGGACAGGGCTTCACTGTGAAAAGAAGCTTGCAGTTGTCATGCAGTAGGGGGCGGGGGTGGTCAGTGTGGATCCTGTGTGGTCCATGCACAGACTCTGCATTGGGGTTGCCATCTCAGCTCAGTCAGAAGTGTCTCAGATGGGTGGTAGACAGCCTTGATGGTACAGGGCCTCATGCCTTCTGTGGTGCTAAGTGGTAGCTGCAAATGTATCATCATGGAAGGCATGAGCCTGCACGTCTTCACCTGTGAGAACATACAGAGAAGCTAAGCAGAGCACCTGCAGGAGGAAACCAAGTCCTGTTTCATCTGGATAAAATGACGTTACTGTGAGTCAGATAATGAGAGAGGCTGACAAGCTCTGGTTAGAAACTAGTGTTTAACAGAGAATCCATCTTTGAAGGTGCTGTAGCATTTACAGAAACAAGTCATCCAGCCTTAGCGAGAAAGTTTTCAGCATCAGAGTAACCATCCATGTAGACTGCCTTCCCCAACACAGATCTTCAGAACATACCAGTGACTGCTCCAACTTGAGACCCACACCACGAGAGAGAACCCACTCCTGACACAGCCTGGACGACCAGGAACCAGATTTTGGATAGCCCAGAGACCTAGGATAGAACCAAACACGACTAGAGAAAAAAAAAAGTCAGTGAAATGATTCCTAATGGTATTCTGCTGTACTCTTAGACTGGAGCCTCGTATAACTGTCATCAGAGAGGCTCCACCCAGCAACTGATAGGAGCAGATGCGGAGACCCACTGACAAACATCAGGCAGAGCTTGGGGAATCCTGCAGGAGAGAGGGAGGAAGCATTGTAGGATCCAGAGGGGTCAAGGACACCAGGAGAACATGGCCCACAACACTAACTAACCAGAACCCATAGGGGCACACAGAGACTGAAGGATGACAGACAGTCAGGGAGCGTGTGTGGATCTGACCAGGGTCCTCTGCATACGTGCTAGGGTTCATAGCTTGTTTTCCAATGGGACTCCTAACAGTGGGAGCAGGGGCTGTCTCATAACTCTTTTGCCTACTTTTGGAATCCTTTTCCTCCTTCTGGGTCACCTCATCCAGCCTTGAATGATGGTATATGCCTAGTCTTACTATAATTTTCTATACCATGTTTGGTTGATATCCCTGGGAGGCCTGCTCTTTTTCTGAAGGGAAACAGGTGGGGATGGATCTGGGAGAGAGAGGAGATGGGGGGGGAGGAGGATAGGGGGAAGAGGGAGGAGAAAGAATAACTAAATAAAATTAATTTAAAAAAATAAAACAGACTCCAACAAGCTGGGAAACAGATGACCAAGCTTCGGAATTAACACGGGTCAAGGTGAAAATGATCATGGGGTTACAGAAAGGGTTTTAGACATGAGACATGGCTGGTACCAGGCTTGTAAGTAGATGTCAAACTCATGATTCTATTTAAAACTTTCCAAAATAAACAGAGTTCACCTTTAGCTCAAAAAGAGGAGAAATGAAGTCTGTTTATAACGGTAAAGAAATCAGTAAGTAGAAATGTGTGGGTTAGAAGCCAGAGTCGAGGGTGAGGGACATGACTTAGTGAGTAAAGCACTTGCCATGACTGCTTGAGCCAACAGAGAACTGGATACTGTAGAGCATGCCTGTCCTCCTGCACCCCCTCCGCTGCTGTGGGATAGGGGATGGGCCAGGAGAGAAGGCTAGTATGGCGTACATAGAGACCCTGTCTCTGCAAGATGGAAGGCAAGTTGTCCTTTAGCCTTCACCTGCACCTTTGACACACCACACATATACCTTCATACATATGAACACACACACACACACACACACACACACAATTAAAAAGAAAGAAATTGGAGCTGATAAATAAGTTGCTAGGTGTATTTTGAAGGATTTAGAACTGCCAGGACAGGCAGGCCACTAAGCAGGTGTGTGAGGAAAGAGGAGTTTAGATATATGGGGAGAACACACAATGCTAAGATTGACTCGGTGGCTTTTTTGTTCCAAGCCCTGCAGCCTGGTAGATCTCTACTTTGTGGATGAGTAAGATGAGGCTGGAGCACGCCTGTTGCAGCAGGCAAGTGTCATTCTGGGAGCTTGTCTCTACAGTTCCCACAGAGAGAACTTCATGTTCCATTTCACGGAGCTCAGGCACGTCAGTCTGTGTCCGTCTTGGACACTGGACTGCTGTGCACTGTGCCTCTGTCTGCCCATCAGTCTCCCTCTGTGCCTGTATCCATCCCTGGCACTACTGTGCACTGTGCCTCTGTCTGCCCATCAGTCTCCCTCCGTGCCTGTATCCATCCCTGGCACTGCTGTGCACTGTGCCTCTGTCTGCCCATCGGTCTCCCTCTGTGCCTGTATCCATCCCTGGCACTGCTGTGCACTGTGCCTCTGTCTGCCCATCAGTCTCCCTCTGTGCCTGTATCCATCCCTGGCCTCCATCGATCTCAGAGGTGAGATGATTTATAGATAATAGATACACATTTTTCATGGTTCTGGAGGCAGGGATGTCTAAGATCTCACTGGCAGGTTTGGGGTCTGCTTCCAAGATGGTGCTTTGGTGCTATGTCTTCACATGGCTAAAGCTGAGAATGGAAGGGACTAAGGCTCAAAGCCTTGGTAAGGGTGTTGCTCTGCTTGTGAGGGGGACTACATTCCTGGAAGTACTAATTTCTCTTAGTGCTAGCACCTTGAGGACTAAGTTCCCCCGTATGGATGCTGGAGGCATTGAAGCTGAAGTGTGGCGTTACATGTGGGTGACATGAGGTTTACAGGTCAGGCAAGGCTCACAGATTTACTTACCAGACACCAGGTAAGAACACAGGCATGACCGAATAGAGGTAGCAAGTATGAAAGAAAGCCAGTGTGCAGATCAGATAACGGTCTAATTCCACTTACAGTCTAAAGACAGATAATCTTGAGTTTATCAATGTACTGATCTAGTATTTCATAATCTGTGTTTACCTAGGTGTGTTGAGCTAGTTTGCTACTTGCAAGTCTATTTGTATTGGAGTCCCTCAGTCACATACATCTGGGCTCCAATTACAAGAGCTAATGACCAAGCCCTGATCATCCTCATGCTGATTGGGAATGTCACTGAGACCTGACCAGATCAGTAGGAAGGAAAGGCACGCAGGGCAGGCTCCCCACATATTCCTGACAAGATACATGGAACATACTCTCCCAACAGAAAATGAAGGGCCATGCCCATTAGGGATCCAGGAACTTAGGCTTTTATTGTGGGCTGGTCTTGGGGCATCATCTACCCTCTAAAATCAGGTAAGAAACTCATGTTTTGCCGCATGCATGTGAGTAGTTCAGGTAAGCTGGTCTTTGCCTTTTACACCTATAAAATAGGTCAGAAGCTATGTTCCCAGATGCCATGCCAGGGGTAACCACTTTCCCACCCCCTCTATACAACATCCTGACAGTGAACTAAAGGCAGAATCATCTGGTCTCCCACAATGTACAGTAATGTAAGAGAGAGAAGAACAGCTCTGTGGTTAAGTAGACATAGCGATATTGTCTTAGAGTGCTGAGATGTCTGAAACTGACAGCCTCCACCCCACTCCAAGGGATGGCACACACTTCTTTGTGCTGTGGGAACAGGACCAGGGGAAGCTGACTTGGCAAAGGGGAGTCAGACCCCTTCCCCTGAAGTAAGAGTCTAGAACCCTGACTCAGATCCAGGACACACGCACGCACACACGCACACACACACACACACACACACACAGAGGACTGGGCTCCTTGCTTGTCTGTGGCTTAGCTGAATGGAACAAGAGTCAGAGCGGCTTCTAGAAGCACCTGCCGCAGCGCACTCGGCACACATTGGGGCAGCGTTTACATCACTTTCCTGTCACTTGATACTAAAATGTTGGTTTTTAACTGACAAGAGCCTCAGGGGAAGGTAGTGCCCTAGATTATTCTGAGCATGTACTGACAACCTAAATGTTTGCTTGAAGTGTCACAAATTAAAGTGCAGGTAAGAATCAGAAATAGCTTGTTTTGGTGGGGGATGGGTCTCAGCTGGAACTAAAACACACTCTGTGTCCTTAATATACAAGGAATCCATACACAGAACAAATAAAAAGGAAAAATCCCCATGAAAAATGAATGAAGACACCCAGAGCAGTCAGACATGTCACTGAAAAATTATGCAACCGTTTAGAAAAAAAATCTAGTCATTAATATAGAACTGTAAACGAACACAGGAGATGCTGTCCACAGGCAGCACTTTGTAGAGTGTACTTGGAGATCAGCAGGTGTAGAGCAGAGCAGACTGTGCATTGCCCCTCCTGCAGGCTGAGGTATAGAGCCTTTCTGGAGACATCAAGTCCACAGCGGACTTCTGATCCAGCACCAGCCTGTGATCCATGGAGAATAGGTTACTTACAGTCTGTCTTCAAGCCATGTGAATTGCTGTTTGGAATAGTTTGTAACTCCCCAAACTGGTCTTAAGTAACCTCGATGGCTTTGGAGATGCTGGGCACATTTCTGTGGAGAAACCTGGCCCAGAATTACATTCATATACATAGGAGTAGCAATGCAAAGATAATCCCAGATTGGCTCGTCTTTGAAGCTCAGAGAAGTCTGAACAAAAGGAGCCCAGTATAGTATGATCAGTATAGTATGATCAGTATAGTATGATCAGTATAGTATGATCAGTATAGTATGATCAGTATAGTATGATCGTTGCTCAGATTGGGTTAGTAGTATCTGGATAATTTTATTCTCTTGTTTGGCCCTTTCCCTTCAGTTCTTCTGCTTCTGGACATTATGTACAGTTGTGATTCTCCCACCAGGGCAGCACCCACTTTCAGAGCAGCCCCTGCTCTGTGGGTTCATGGCTTAAGGTTGGTACTGAGGGATGCTAGGCTCTAATGGGGTGGGGGCATGAGGCCACACGGCAAGACAAGTGGAGGCTGCAGTTCTCCCACAGATCCCAAGCTGTATGAAGTACTAGGGTGGCTGATGCTTTTCCTCTCTGGTAGCCGCTGAGGAAACCTCTGGACCTGTTGCTCATCCATGGATGACTGTCAAGGCTGCTCCCTGGGACAGGCTTCATCCTGGTGTCATTGGTGTCCTATCTGCAGAGAAGAGAGTTTTAAGAAATCAGTTCTGAGAAATGGGTGTGGAATCTTTATACAAATGGATCAAACCCTAGCCCATCACCTTCCAGTCCCCTTCTATCCGGGACATGTCCCAGAGCCTAGCTCTTCTTTGGGAACCCAAAGATCTACCCAGCTCCATTCCTGAATCAGAGCTTCCTTAAACGCCCAGACTTCAAACAGAGGGAGCTCTGGTGAGAAGCCACCAGAAAGACTACACCCTGTTCCTCCCCTCATCCCCCAACCTCCTGTCCTCTATCCCTGACAACCTGACTTTACCAAAGAGTAGGATCCTGGCAGCAACACAGCAGCTTCAGCATGCAGATGGGCCCTGCCTGTTGGGCTAAGACACTATCCCTGAGGAATGTACAGCCTCCTGGGACACAGACCCTGAGCTCCCCTTTGTTGCCTCCTGAGCAGCCTTAGAGCAGTAGGCTGTGTGGCTGAGGCCTTGGCCTGTTAGCATGTATGGTTCTCAGTAGATGTCTTCAGCCTGGTGACAGCTTTGAAATTCTGCTTGAAGGTGTTGGGAGACTGCTTCATACTCCGACCTACTTATTAGAAGAACCATTCACAGGTCCTTGTGGATACTTGTCTGCTGGGAATGGGGTGAGGAGGGAGCATTCCCTGCTACCTGTCCTGTAGGCATAAATCCAGACAACTTCTAGGTGTCTGTCTCAAACGCAACTTATGCATCACAGAGATGCAGGCAGTTGGGTATCTTTTAAAGCATAGTTTATTGTTCACACATAAAAAGGAGAAACAACTCACAGCCAGTGAACCTGACAGCTGACGATCCCGCTGTAGGTGATGCCACTGGGATCCAGAAGCGGGGCTCGCTCACAGACAGCAGACAGTGGGGAGAGGTGGCACGGTTTGCAAGTCCCGCTTGCCAGCACACAGCAAGCCTGGGTGTCCATCCTCTAGTGGGAAAGGGACAGCATGCACCCTGTAGCAGGTGCTCCTTTGAGTGGCAGAGGCTAGGGCTTTTGTGTTTGTGAGGCCAGGTCAGCCAGGATGACAGCCACTCAAGGATCACCAGGGTCAGAGCCAGGCCAGAGGCAAGCGATTGTGGTGGAACTGTGGTAGCTGGAAAGGTCTCTTACTGCTGGAGTAGCTGGCTTGAGGGCACTGAGGTGTATTGGAGACCAGTGTGTTCTGGGGCTGACTGCAGCCTGGGTTTTACTGTCCTGAGGAAGTGTATCTTGTCTGAGGACTCTTGCGCCCCTGCTTCTGGTTGCTGTTCCCAGAGTACTGCTGGCCATACTCAGGTGCTTGCTTCTGATGTCAGCTCATTATGACGCCAGAGCACTGAGATGGGTGCTTCCATCTTGTTTTTTTACTTTCTGTTCTAAGTGTTCACTACCGTGTGTTTTTCCCCCCTCTCTTGAGGACTCTGTGCACTTGCACTTGAACCGCTATGCCTTGTGCCTGCCTGCCCTTTTCTCTCGAGTCCTTCAACCGCAGCTTCCCATCTAGGACTGGGAGCAAACATGGAAAGGCCACATGGAGATGGCAGCGTGGATGGCACTGGTCCTGACATGCCTGCATCTGCATGGCTTTGCTGGCAGGGCCTGATAGCATCTCTCTGCATGGACTACTGCTGACCTTAGGTCTGGCCCAGCTAATTGTTCAATGCCCTGTCCTGCCTCCTGGGCCATCTAGCGGACTTGAGGCAGCATGCACTTTCCTGTCCAGTGCCTAACTGAATGTATGAATGGCCACTGTAGACTAATGGCTTTATACGGGTTGATGTCTCTGTCTCTCTCTCTCTCTCTCTTTCACAGTGTACCCTTAAAGCAGCAAATGTCACAAAATGCCAAATTAAAGATCATCTTCCTCATCGTTTCCAGACATTTTTAAAGACAAAATTGGTCAATAGAAAAGGGATCTTTGAAATGAATTGTTATTTCTTCTTTGCCTCTGGCAGGTTGCTGCAAAGTGAGGTGTAGGGGTAGGTAGAGCTGCCTGTGGTGCTGAGTAGGGAGGACCCTGTGCTGTAGTGTGAGGGTATTGCTATGCCTGGCTGGTGCACTGTGGTGTGGCGTGGCGTGGTGAGGGATGCTGTGGCATGGCGTGGTGAGGGATGCTGTGGCGTGGCGTGGTGAGGGATGCTGTGGCGTGATGAGGTATGCTGTGGCGTGGTGAGAGATGCTGTGGCGTGGTGAGAGATGCTGTGGTGTGGTGAGAGATGCTGTGGCGTGGTGAGGGATGCTGTGGCGTGGTGAGGGATGCTGTGACGTGGTGAGGAATGCTGTCTGGGCAGCACTGTGCTCTAGCTTGTGTTTGCGGTTGTGTGGGGCTGGTGCTCTGTAATTCAGGGGGTGTTGTGTGAGGCTCTCATGCTGCAGTGGGGTGTGCTGTAGTGTGGGTGTGTTACTGTGTGGGGTTCATGTGCTGTAGTGTGGGTGTGTTGTGGGGAGCTCGTGTACTGTAGTGTGCTGTAGTGTACTGTAGTGTGCATGTGTTGTGGGGGCCTTGTGTGCTGTAATGAGAATGTGTTGCTGTGGGGCTCCTGCAGTTGCCTGGTGTATTTTAACTACTTTAACTTCTTGAACAGGACTGTGGGGCTGCCATGTCCTGATGAGATATAGGGAAAAGCATGAGGGACACTGCCTATACTTTCTGGCCTTGTACCAGAGCAGTTGTGGATACTTCCTGGCCTCAGACATCCTTGCAGAGAGAGGACAGATTCCTAGACCACATACACGGGGAGACCCTACTGGCAGGTGGGTCCTGGCCTGCAGTAGGGCCAATGGACTAACGGTGAGATGGGCCAGTTATGATGTTGATAGTTAGGAGGAGGGGCTTTTTGGAAAGTAAGAGACAGCAGTTCTTCCCTGAGTTGGGTAGCACCAGGCACACATCTAAGTATGTGGGGTGGGCAGGTTACAGTCAGCAAACTCTGTGTCTGAGTGTGGGGGCTATGCATACAGCAGACCTTTACCCCCAGGCTGGCTCCACGGAGCCTTCTCTAGTTCTCTGTCTACTCTTGCCCACTGAGGGCTCATCCTCAGGGTCTGGGGCCATGCAAGGCAGGTGACAGAGCAACAAAGGTGGGAGTCAGGTGCTGCTGTGTCTCCCACAAGGAGAGGGCCAGAGTACTGAGGAGACAGCATGTCCAGGCGAGGCTATGGGCACAGCCTGCAGTAGAGCAAGGATCAGCTGGTAGAGGTGGGAGCTCTGAGCAGAGGCCCTGCAGGCCTGAAGTGTGGCTGGTGGCTGGTAAGGCACCTGGGTAGGAACTTTGTTGAAGAGGCAGAGGGATGTCCAGAATATCTGGGCCCAGAAGCGGGGGAGCAGTGGCCACAGGCTGAGGGCACAGGCTGCTTGGCCCTGGGGACGGCAGAGGGGGAGATACGTTTGGGTTCAGGTGAGAGCTGTCTGAGAGGAATAGGTGTGTAGACATGGGCTGGTGGTTCTAGGCCACTGGCAATTGGGGAGACAAGTAAGTTCAGATATAAAACAGAGCAGAGCCTGCAATTGCAGGATTCCTAACTGGGCAGCTGCAGGAGTGCAGGGACAGAGAAAGTCAGAGCAGCCACAGGACCTGCTGGAAGGAAGGGCCAGGCCAAGCCTTAGATGTAGGAGAGGGCTGGAAGTGTTTGTGTTTAGGGAGAGTGAGAGACTTAGGTATGGGGGGACAGAAATTTATGCCTGAGTTGTCTAGCTCCCCCAGGGGATTCAGCCTCAGGTAGTCGGCTCAGCTCTAAGAAGGCCTGCTTCCTTCAGGGTCAACTCCCAGCTCCTTGTTCTTTGAGGGCAGCTGTTGTGCAGAGTATACCATCCCAAAGTCATGTTATGGGACAGTTTTCATGGAGGATGAGCAGGTTGAGTGTCTTGTGTCATATCCATCCTTGTCTGTGTTCCCCGCCACCCCTGTGCTCCATGCCCTGTGCCATGGTAGAGTGTTTGTTTCCTGGCCTGCACATTCAAATATGGGCAGTAATTTTCTTTCAGACCTCAGAAGATGTGCCCTCCTTATTAAGCCCTGCTGCTCATTATGGTAATAGCGGCAGGCATTGAAGATCTGAGCCATTTCTGAGCGAAGTATCCTGTGGGCTACAAAGTTGAATAGCAACTTTCTTATCAGGAGAAGTGATTAAAGGCTGAAGATGAGGCACTAGGGAAGATGAAAGGAGCAGATTGTGGGAGAGGCCCCCGGTGCTGTACAGTCCTTACGTCCAAGAGAAGTAATGAGCACTGCGTTCCTGTGGCTCGGCGGAACAAGGAAAGCGCAAGCCCAGCCCAAGAACACCCTCCTTGCTGCTGCGCACTGTGACTGCAAGGACAGCCTGATGTCCTACGGAGGTCTGTACCAGGCTTCACAGCCCTAGCTAGAGTGAACTTAGTGGCATACTAGCTTCAGGAGTGTATGCCATCAAAGAGCAGTGCCAAGCTCAGCTGTACCCTGGGGCTTGCTGCCCAAGAGAGTGGCGGTGCTGGTGCAGGGGCATGCCTCTTTCTAGCCTACTGAGAGGGCATGTGAACCCTCTGCTGCAAGCATTGGGGGCAGGAGCAGAAACTTGGGGACTGGGAGGGGACAGACAACTCCTCTTTCCACCAGCCTCTACCCTCTTGTAAACATTGAGGGGTCCACAGAAGAGAGGCAGCACCAAGGGGGTGTCTGCTGCGTCTGAATTTCTCATCTGAGCATGAGGGGCTCATCCTGCAGCTTCTTCACAAACTTGAACACACACACACACACACACACACACACACACACACACACACACACAAACGGAGACATGTATTCACAAGCATTGCATACATGCCCTTAGTATTTCTTAGGAAACAAGGTATAAAGAATGTGGCTGTTCTTTTCTTTCTTAATGTGAGGGGGGAAAAAAGCCTTTCTCTTTACAAATGGGAAATTCTTGCTGAAATAGTCATAAGGAAAAATGATTTCTGTTGGCACAACGAACCCTGTGCTTTAGCCATTTAGTTATTATGTCTTTAAGGGACACCTGACTTCCACATTAGGCCAGCTCACTCTTGTGTTCATAGAGAAAGATGTATATTTGCGTGTGGGAAGGGGAACCTCTGTTTCACGGTCCTGCAGCCAAATGTCATGAGAGGTTGTAACTGTGTTCTCTAGAGCCACGGGAGGTACTTAGAGTATACTTACAGAGTGTGGGCTACCCAGGGTCAGGGATGGCAGAGTCATTTGCCTTCTTGGGAGTACCAGGTAACCCTTCCTTTGGGGACATCCAGTCTTCATCTTTGCCCTGAGTTGCCTTTCCAACACCCCACTGTCCTCAGTTTCTCATTGTTTACAAGAGGATAGTACCTGAGTTTCTGCTCCTGCCCCCCAACTCCCAACCCTTGAGGCAGAGGGTCCTCGTGCCCTCTCAGTAGTCACCCACCTGGAGAGGTATGAGGGTAGTGTTAGTTCAGACCTACTGTAATTGCTCCCTCTTTAAGAAATGAACCCTCAGGCAGTTCTCAGAAAAAGAAATGGAAGTCTAGAGGCTGTAGAAAATCAGTTTGAGTCCTGTGATTGTGCTCAGACATACCATGGCTGGGATAATACAGACACCTGAAGCATGTGAGGTGGTTGTTCAGGTGGCTAGATGTTGGCACACCTCCAAAGCACATGGGAAAGCCCAGTGCTTCCAGCGTTAGGTGTAGTAGGTGGAGAAGTGTGACCATCGCCAGCTACCCTAAAGATCATCTGTGGATGGGATGCACCCGTGTCTGAAGAAGTTGGGCTCTCATCTCCATAGCTGCTTACCAGGTCTATCCTGCCCTCTTTTAGACACGTTGCTAAGTCCTGTCACTGGGTGTTTCAATGTGCAGTGTCATAGCTTCCTGCAAATAGCAGAAAAAGTTTGAAGACTGTCAACCATTTAACCTCATTGGGCATAATGAAGATCCCAGGACCTTCAGGGTGTGCCTGTTCCCCAGGAGGTAGCCAGAGTGGACCACTGCAGGGCAACATTTCCTTAGGTTTATAAGCAGGGCTCAGCAGAGGGGCCTGGGCACTGGGGGGTGTGCAGGTGGGATAATGGCCCAGGTTCCCAAGTCTGGGCACTGGGGGGGGGGTGCAGGTGGGATAATGGCCCAGGTTCCCAAGTCTGGAGTTAGTCTCCCTTTCATCAAATTCATTCTCCGTTTTCTCCCTGCCCTGCTGCTCCCACATGCCACCCTTGTGTGATGTCACCTCCCTACATTCTACAGGAGCTAGCTCCTCTGTTCCTGCTCCGCCTCTTGCCTGCCAGAGTGCAGGGAGCAGTTTCCTGGAGTATCCACTGACCCCACCACTCCTCTGTGACAGACTTCTGTGTCACATACATGAAAAACTGGGCTACGAAACATGGGTAGCTCAAGAGAGCAGTGCTATTACAGGAACAGTTAGCAAAACAAGAGGCCATGAATTTGAAGAGTAGGGAAAGGTATATGGGGAGTTTGGAGGGAAGGAAGGAGAAGGGAGAAATGTAAATTATAACCTCAATAAAAACATAAGGGATTTAATTCATTAAAAAAAAAAAAAGAACTAAGTACTTTTTTACCAGTACAGTGGGAAAGCTGTTTTCCAGGCATCATGACAGCCCTGTGGGTCTAACCTGTCCTCCTGGAGCCCACTCTGTTCTGCATAGCCTTTCCAGGACAGTAGCCCTACAGCATGCTGCCTGATCATGCAGATCATGAGCTGCCCCTCACCTGTGTCTTCTGCTTTCCCTCAGCTGTTACAGTAGTTTGCACATAAAGAATCCCCCAAAGTCTGTTTTAAAGGCTTGATCCCAGCTGATGGAGCTAGTCAGTGAGAAGTGATTATTTGGTTCTAGGGCTCTGACCTAATCAATGGGCTAATCCATTGATGGGTTTGTAACAGGGCAGAATTGCTCGGAGGTGGTGGAGACCAGGAGGTAGAGCCTAGTTGTAAGATGTGGGTCATTGGGAACATGGCTTTGAAGAGTGTGTTAGTCCCTGGCTCTTTTCTCTCAATGGCTTCCTGGCCCCTGTGATTTAGACAGTTCTGCCCACTGTGCCCTCCCATTGTGACTTTTATGCCTTGCCTCAGTCCTGAGAGCCATGGAGTCAGCTCACCCAGCCAGGTGTCCTGGGAATAAAAAGCTGGCTGCTACAGACAGTTGTTACAAGTGGTCATTGCTGGGATTACCTGACCATGTAACTGGTTGGAAAAGTCTGGAGAGGGAGGCTCTAAGCCAGCGGTTCTCAACCCTTTCACAGGGGTCTCCAAGATTATTGGAAAACACAGATATTTACATTACAATTCATAACAGTAGAAAAATTACAGTTATGATGTAGCAATGAAAAAAATTCTGTGGTTGGGAGTCACCATAACATGAGGTTTAAAGGCACAACATTAGGAAGGTTGAGAACCACTGTTCTAAGCAGGGCTTAGTGGGTTGTTCTTGAGGGAGTTCAGAACCCATAATGTGGCCCGGAACATGGAGAGTAAAGACTACTCGTAGGCTTCCAATGGGAAGGAGGACTCATTTGGGAAGGGAACCAGAATCCATTTGTGTTATACAGTGGAGGGGAACTTGTCTACATTTTATTCACGCCTGGAGACTTTACATAAAGCTGAACTTGGAAAAAAAATTCAAGAGCACAAAGCTTCCAGGCTTTGGAGTTGGCATTGTTGGCTGCTTCCAGGTTTGCACTGAAGATGGTTAAAACAGAGAAGGGTGAGTAAAACCTTGTAACTTGTCTGGAAGAGACGTGCATGTAAAGTCAAGACTGAGAAACCTGCTGCCTAAAGGGATTAGTAACATCAGAAAGAAACCAAGGTCTTTGCACCAGGACAGGAAGAAAAGCTGCCTCCAGGGCACCTCAGGAATGGCAGGATCCTTCCTATGGCACTAAAGAGTATAAAAGTATTAATACATTAAAAAGACTTTCCTTTGAGAAGGTCATCCCACCTAGGCACACTGTGCACAAGGGGCCACCTGTGAAGATTCATTTCATCATTCTGGGAAGCCCAGATGGACAGGCTATTGCAGCTGTGGTCTTAGAAGCTCTGGCAGCTGCTTGAAATCACTGCCCTATGTGCTGATGACCTTTTAGGTACCGTGAATGCAGGTGGAGGCCTGCATTCAG
This sequence comes from Mus minutoides, assembly GCA_902729485.2. Classification (NCBI taxonomy): domain Eukaryota; kingdom Metazoa; phylum Chordata; class Mammalia; order Rodentia; family Muridae; genus Mus; species Mus minutoides. The sequence continues at coordinate 1,938,048 of LR749587.1, forward strand.
GTTTTAAGTGAAATACTGGGAGTCCAGGTAAGATGTAGCAGTAGCGTCCCCCACACCAAAGGGCAGCACATGAAGCTGTGATACTGACGCTGTTAGATGCAGTGAAGACCCAAGGAAACTGGAGATGCCAGGGGTATGGAGTATCTGTCATGGAAAGCTTCAGACAGTGAAGAGAGCCACCCAAGGAGAAAAGCCATGTGTTCTATGGCTGCCGGAGCTGGTGTGGAGCTTCCAGGCTGCCACTGTGACCCTGAACGTGCATTTGAAGCTACAGGGTTTGTTGGGTTGCTGCTAACACGCTAGGTCTCAATCTTCTTTTTCTTCCTTCTCTGCCCTGTCCCTTGCTTTTGGAATGAGAGTGTTTTCTCTGGGCCATTGTGTGTTGGAGTTACAGATGTTGAAACAGCTTAGCTAAGAATTCATGGTGAGTCTCAGAGAAAATTTCACCTGGGTTCTTGAGTTGAATTTGAACCATTGAGTATTCCTGGCTATGGACTCAATGCACCATTTAGTTTGAAATGTATGTGAACCTTTTAGGGGCCAGGGTGGACTGTTAACAGCTTAGACATGAAGTACCCCCACTTTCCCCATGGACAGCATATGGGATGTATGGATCCCCACTCCATCATTACATTGCTATTTAAAGGGGTGGGAAGTGTCCAGAATGTAGTGATGCTTAGCTTCAACATAGCACATCACCAGCAGATCCAGCTTCTCGGTGCATTTCACTTTGAGCCAAGACTCTTGATGTCTTCATGGTATATGTCAGTCCAGGTAGGGCTTTCAACCCAACCTGCATGTATGACAAGGTATCTGGTACAGCTTTAGGACATTGAGACTTGAAAATAGCAAATACCAGAAATAGATTTAGCATGCTTAGGTGATATTTATAAAAAGCAATACCCTGTGTCCATTCATAAAGTGGATGGTGCTTGAACATAAAATGTAGGTTAGAACCGGTCACTTCAACTCTAGATATACACAAAATCTTAGCATCATAGCCAATTTTAAACTACTCACTGCTAAATTAGAAAAGCATTACTGTTAAGGACCATCTTCAGCTTGGAGAGGGGGTTGTGAGGGAGGAGTGTTTGGAAGGAGTGAAAGAAATGAATTGAAGTCAAATGATGGGGTGCAAAATGACAGGTCTGTAGTCTGCTCAAGATGGCTCCCTGGACAGCTTTCTGTAGATAGCTCTTGGCTCTGTAGTCTGCTTGAGTTAGCTTTCTGCTGGAGATAGCATTCTGCTTGAGACAGCTCTCTTGCTAGAAAAAAATTCTAAAAATTCAGAAAAGCTGCTAGAAAAATTCTGAAAGAACTGTGTTCACTCTACAGCTCTCTCTGGGTAGCTCTCTCTTCTTTACCAGAGTTCCCTTTTGATTATCCCATGAATTAGCATTTTATGACCTTAGCCCTTTCATTCTTAGAAGAAGATAGCAAGTACATTGTTTTTTAAAAACATGGCAAATGATTTCAGCAATCTGCCTGCCTTTATAAACCTATACAATAAGCTAGCTGGGTGGGATCCTGTTCTGAATTTGCCATTCCCATCATGCCTGGACCTAAATTTGCTCTGTCCAAGGCTGACTGTGAACTCAGGAATCTGCCTGCCTTTGTAAGCACAAATAATAAACTTAGCTAGGTGGGATCTTGCCCTTTGAACACCACTCCTCAATTATCTCCTTCCTTAGTATCTTTCTGACAAGCTGGCTCATAGTGCAGCTGCCTCTATTCTTTTAGGTCTATTAAGCCTCTCATATAATTCATATTGTGTCCATATATTTTGCATAGTTGAGAAATTATACATTCTTGAACTCATGTTTTCAGAGTTCTTTCCCACAGTCTTAAGGACTATCCTGAAGGTCACAGCATTTACCATTTTGTCAAGGACATTAGACATACCCTTGCCTCCCAGGCTCATGCTTCTTATTATCATAAAGTCATTAATCTTGGCAGAGAGAACATCTTCTGAAGGAGCAATATAAAGTAAATTATACAAATAAGTCTCACACTTAGCAACCCTAGCAACTGTCAATACTGATAGAAGCCCATGCCCTGCTAGCTCTGCTCCAGGGGCAGGAATTGTGCCTCACCATCCCTTCTGCATGGCCATGTAGGACTAGACATATTACCTTGTTCTTAAAAGAGAAAATATTTTCAACATAGAGTTTTGGCTGTGTTTTAGTTCTGTAGGGTAGGACTCTGGTACAGGGATGGGGTGCTTTGAATAAGAATGGCCCCCATAGGCTTATATATTTGCATTCCTAGTCACCAGGGAGTACAATTCTTTTATAGGAGTAGGAGGTAGGGCTTTTTTATTTTGTAAGAATCTCATGCCCAAACCAGGCTCGTTCGTTCTCTCTCTCTCTCTCTCTCTCTCTGCCTGTGAATCAGGTTGTAAAGCTACTCAGCTATACTTGTCTGAGTGCTGCCATGCTCTCCTCCATGATGATGATGGGCCAACCTCTGAAACTGTCAGCAAACCCCCAGTTAAATGTTTCCTTTTATAAGAGTTGCCTTAGTTATGGTGTCTCTTCAGAGCAACAGACAAATGACTTAAGACTATAGCTGGTACCAAGGAATGGGGTTTTTGCTTTGGCAAGTCAGATTATACTGTTTGTTGGAGGAATATAGAAAACTTTGGGAGTTTGGACTATAAAAGTGGTTGGATACTGTAAGTGGGACTTAATGGGCCATCCTAGTATGAAATAGAAGACAGTGCTGAGGGCAGAACTGTGGCAACTCAGTAAAGAAGTTTTAGAGGGAAGAATATTAAATGGCTACAGACCATTCTTTTGATATTTTAGCAAAGAAAGTGGGTATTTTTGTCCTTGTCTCATTCATATATATATATATATATATATATATATATATATATATATATACACACACCCCTGAAGTATTTTTGGGGGGGATTAATGTTGTTGGCAGAGGAGACTTCAAGACAACCTAGTATTGACTTTGTCATGTGGTTATTAGTAGCCACTGTTATACAGATCTATAATGTAAAGGTGCAAGTGGGGCAGGGAGAAATACAAAATGTGCAGAGTGAGGAGAAAAAGTAGTGCCAGGAAAGGTGATGCTGGAGCCAGGTCTTGTGCTCAAGGAGGAAAAAAAAATAAAAAACAAACAAACAAACACGAACTCAAAGAAAATCCTGGTGCCAAAGGAAATAAAAGCAGTGGTGGCCTCAGGGCCTTAGCCCAGCTAAGCTTTGGACTGGTGAAAGGGATTAAAGGAGAACTTAAGCAGGGAAGGGAACCATCAACACCTGAAAGCTGGTACACATTTAACTGAAAGAGGGGGCCAAGTACCATCCCCAACAAGGCAGCCTTGTCTTGGCTTCATTAGAGTCAAAGATACAAGAAAAGGATTGTAGAATCTTCCTGCCCAGCTAAAGAAAGCCTCTGAGGTCAGGTGTGTGTCAGGGGTGCCCACACCCTGAAGCTGTGACTGTGAAGCCTGGGTTGTGTCGGGAGATCCCAAGCTGTGGGTTGCCTGCCAAGGAGAATTGCTAACAGGATGTGGTGCCAGCCCAAGAGAGAGAATGTGTTGCAGTCAACAGAGCTGAAAGAGTTGGTGATCTGAAGAGCACTTTAGCATTAGGCAGGTAGATGCAGAATGCTTGTCTTGCTAGTTTTCAGTCTTGCTTTGGTCCAGTATTTCTTCTTTGTGCTTCATATCCTCCCTTTTGGAATGGCAATATATATTCCATGCCATTGTATGTTGGAAGTATGCAATCCACATTCTGATTATGATTTTACAGGGGTTACAGTTGAGAGAATGCTTTGAGTCTTGGCAGAGACTTTAGACTTTGAAGCAGTCTTGAGACTGAAAGTCTATGGGGACTTTTGAAGTTAGACTGAATGCATTTTTGCATAATGATGTGGCTACAAGTCAGTAGGGACCATGGAGTGGAATATGGTGGTTTGAATAAGAATGGTCCCCAAGGGACAAGAGCCATACCAGCTGTTACCTGGCCAAGCAGAGGTTCCAGAACCTGTGCTTGCTGTGATGCCAAGGACTCTGCCACATGAATTACAGGTTGGACTGTGGATCCTGGTCTTAACTTCTTCTTTCAGGTACTTCTGAAATGCCAGGCACCAGAATGAATTGCTTAATGATAATGCATATTTAATATCATGAACAGGTGATTCCATCAGTGTGTGATCCTCACACCGTATGGTTGCACAAGCTGAGATGGTTATGGTATCACTGGATGGTATAATCCCATGGGGCCATTGTCCTGTGTGTTGTTCCTTACTGACTGACATATTTAGGGTCTGGTTGAAATTTCAGCTCCACAATAGAACTGAAAAATTTAGGAAGTGACTGTGGTTGTGTAGGGTGTCATAGGACAGTCCTCCATGGGAAGTGACTGTGACTGTGTGGAGTAGCTTAAGGGACAGCCCTCCTTGGGAAGAGACTGTGGTTATATGCTGCTTGAGTCCTCAGTCCTGCCCTGTGTCCCCTTGGGGGCAGTAGGTGAGAAGGGGCAAATCAACTGCTCAGACTCCAGGAGCAGGTAAGAATGCGGCAGAAAGCTCTTTTAATTAATTCTCCTGGAGCACCCTTTATACCCTCCACCCTAGTTCCGTTGGTCTCAAGCAAGTGTCTTCTAAGTGGCAGTTCCCAATTGACTGTCATTGTCTATGTTACCAATCTCTGGGCTCTCAGACTGGATTCAGTTTAGCCTTCATGTAGAGGAAGCCGGCTCTGCAGCTGCACAGCCACACTCGCTATTTACCAAAGTTTATATGGAAGCAGTCACCTCCCTGGCAGTGGGGCCTTACTGCTCCTCCTACAGTAGATGGCAATCAGTCCTCCTTGGGAGTGACTATGCCTATGGAGAAAAGCTGAGGGACAGCCTTCCTTGGAAAGGGACTGTGGCTGTATGGAGTAACTTAGGGTACAGCTCTCCTAGAGCTTGTCAGGCCCCTATGTGCATTGTCTCACTGTGGTCCATGCATCTCCATTTGAAGCTCAGGGCAGGGGCTGGCAGGAGGGCAGCAGAGCTTCAGCTATGCCACGTGAAACATAGCCTCTGCCTGGCCACGTGTCAGCTGTCGGTGAATCATGTCTCATACAGCAGCAGCCTTGGTCAGCTGCAGTTATTCTGGTCCCGTGTATCTCTGAACATCTACATGACCTTACCTGGGCGGTTTCCTCAGACACGTTCGCTTTCCTCCCTACTTCTCTTTATAAGAGAACTCTCATGTGGGGTGAAGTTGGCACCTGAATCAATGGCAATATAGTGCCATTCCCCTTATAGCATCTAAGAGTGGCTGCTAGGGAGGCTTAGTTGAGTGGTAAGTGAAGCCTAGGGTGCCAGCCTGAAGACTTATCTCCACTCTCCAAGCCTTAGACACCTCACTGTGGGACCCTGAACAGCCATTTGACTGCTTGTCCCCTTAGACCCAGGTAGTGTTAAGGATGAGCAGCCTCCTATGAGGGCACTGCTGATGCCTGGGCTACAGATGCCCTCAATGGCAAGCACTATTGATGCCCAGATTAGTGGTGGTGGGTTGTTGTGGTTAGGGTTTAATGTCAATTGGGGGGTGGATGTTCTGCCCCATCGTTGGTTATTATTATTGTTATTATTCCCAGATAAAAGACACTAAGCTTCTATATTTATAATAAGCCTTAAATAGCACTAGAGCCTGGCAGATACCAACCATCTATATTATTTTGTCTACTTTCCTATCAATAACCCTGAGATATGACTTGCCATGTTCTGCCAGGGCCTCTCTTTCCTTGTAGAACTAGGGTTTCCACCTGTCAGTGAGGTATACTTAGTGGTGTCAGTAATGTCTTGGAGCATAACTGCCCCTGGCCGGTCACCACCATGGTTACTTGTCTATCACCCAGTGGGCCTCCTAGTCTCCCTCTCTGGTCCAGAAGCTAAGGGAGATCACCAAGCAGAGGAAGTCCAGCAGACACCTCATCCTTTGTCAGGGAAAGTGTCCCTGGAGTTACAGCTTATCGAGCAAATACACCCAGTCTCCAGCTCAGTTTCCTGTGCGCCAGCTGAGGATACATGATCTGAGGCACTCTGTCCGGGATGAGCGGTGGGTGTTGTGGAGAAGTGCAGGACCATGACTTCAGCCCCTAGTCTACCATGATGCTTTTCTTTCCTGAGACGTTGGAGCAGGTATGGCCAAAGTTTATCCTATGGCTGCCTCCTCCATCTGGCACCCATATGTTTCCAGTGCCATCCATATGAGTTAGCCACAGGCTTTGTAACAGCACACCCTGGCTCCGGAGCCTGTAAACAACAAACATCTGTTTCTCAACATCTGGAGGCTAGACATCCAAGATCAGGGCTCTGGGGTCTGACGGGCAAGGAATTTCTTCCTGTGGCCTCAGTTGGTAGAAGGGGCAAAGCGTTTGTTTCTTGAGTCTTTCATTAGGGCCGCTGACTCATGAAGACATCTTCTGTGATCTCAGGCCTCTCCTTGTCGACATATTCAGATCATAGTGAGACAGAAGAGAAGGCCTGGCCCTATCAAGGGCCTGTGCAGTCAGGAGCCCCCTTCTCCATGACCTAGCTGACAGTCACCACCACTCTCCACCCCCAATAGTCATGTCATGCCTCAGGTTAGGTAGAGTATGAGAGGAGTCAGGACTCTGCTGACGGCAAGGCCATACATGGGCCCCAGCCACCAGCACTGCACTGACTGGGGCAACAACTGCCACTGCTGCCACCACCACCACGTCAGCTTCTGCGGTGACCACAGCTGCCACTTCTGCTGCCACGGACCTAATGGTAGAGGTGACAATCAAGGCTTGCCAAAGAATGTGAGTACCTCTGTCTTAGATCGACGTGGAAGTGTTGCAAACCTGGTGTCAAAGGCAGAGGACTGTCACTGGAGCAGAGCAGCTCTCGGCATGTGCCAACCAGCCCACCTCAGCCTCTGTACGCTTTGCTCCTCAGTCCTGAGGGAGCCTGTCTGGGCGCTCCATCCCTTTATGCTACAGTATAAGCCTCGGGATGGTACTATGGAGCCTCTTCGTGACTTTGAATTCAGCTGAGTTGGTAGCACTGAAAACTAAGAGCTGGTGACACAGCAAAGACTGGCATCAGCCTTTTTGTAAGTTCTGACTGAATTGTGAAACTTCCTCTCTGGGGTGACAGCAGCACCTTTGTTCATAAACTCAGTCATCCCTCCCAGCTTTTTGAACTGTGGCTACCCTCTATGGCTGGCCCTAGAACCCTCTGGCTTGTTTGCTGGATGGCTGTCTTTACTCATCCATCCCTGGTTTGCTTGGGTACAGTGATCTGAGACTTCTGGAGAGCAGTTCCTCTAAGCACATGTTTAAGACAGTTTGCCAAGGCCAGTACCTCAGTGAAGGCCTCCAGCATGAGCCACACACAGGTACCATGGTAGTCACAGCTCCCATTGCCTCATGAGTCGGAAACTTATCTTGGTTTCTGGAGGACATCCTGGATGAGGTGGCCCTAGATCCTCATTGCTCAGGATAACCAGCTGCCCAGGGAAGCTGATCAGGACTCTCCTTGTAGGGTCGGTCACGCAGCCCTGCTGGGCTCTACCCAGCTCCTTCACACAGGATGTCTTCCCAGCTCTTACATGTAGAGGACAGGATACAAGGGCCTCCCACTGTTTGGATAAGGAGAAGCACCTCGCCTGCAGCATGCCATAGGTCTCCACTGACATCCTCTGAAGAGAGGATAAGCAAGGAGGGTAAGCTGCACTCCCCTCACCCATCCTCCCTTACTAACAGCCCTGTGTTGGTACAGATATGTCTCCTGATAATCCTTTGTAATAAACCTAATTCCTGCCGTCCATGAGAAGCAGCCTGTGAGCCTGTCACCGAGTCAAATGATTTGACATTCCCTCTTCTATTTTCACAAAGAACTGGAATCTTGCTCTAAGTACCGATCTGTGATTCTGCCTGTACTCCCCCCCACATTAACATCTTTTATAATCATTATCTGACGCCTTTGTCACTGTGGAGACTGGTCTCTAGGAACAGCACTGACACCCCAAATGAAGCTTGGCAATTTTTTTTAAAGCAGTTTCTCCTCACTGGGCACAGTGGACATCACTTGGAGCAGAAATTGAACTGTGTGTATTTAGAAATCAGTGGAGGAGGTCACATCCCTCAGCTCTGGATGCCAGTGCCAATCTGCCTGTTCTGTCCAAGCCAGCACTGCTTGCTCCACTTATTTGCAGACGGATCTCATCAGTTGTGGAAAATGCTTCAAGGCAGAGCCCAGTTCAGAAAACACATCTTGTTTATCCACAGAATGACTGCCTTTGTTGGGTTCCTGCTGGCCCCCGAATGACTGTGAGGCTGTGGCCCAGGGATAGGTGGCTCTGGGTCTGTCAGTTCCTGTGGCCTCCAAGACCCTGTGATGGGTGACACATGATGGAGTGGCTGGTCTGTGCAGACACACACACACACTCCCTCCCTACCTGGATAAACAGGTAGGCAGTCCAGGGGGACCTGAACCTTAGGTTGAAGAACTGAGATGCTCAGCTCTGCTCCTTGGCACGCTTCAGCCGGATAGCTTTGCTGTTCTCCATCCTCAAGGCAGCTGTCACGAGTATGTGTAAGATCCAAGCACCTTCTTACATGGTGTGGTGTGTGTGTGTGTGTTAATCCTTTTAGAGAGGTAGACTGGCCTCCATTTTAAGGGTCAAAGCTTTGGCCAGGTCACACAGCTGGCATCTGGCTTTGTGATTTGAGCCTATGTTCTCTGGGAAATCCCAGCCAGCATGCATTGTACAGTCAGGTACCTTGATTCTGTAAGAGACAAATTCTGACCGGTCGTCTGTTTCAGAGAGCTTGGTTTTCGTAGGAAGAGAGAGCAAGGTAGGAGGAAGGAAGGAAAGGGCCAATATTTTGGTTTAAAAACCACAGTTTTATCTATTTTTTTTAATCTATTGAATTCTACTATTTCTAAAGCATAGCTTAGCCCAGTGATATTTTTAAGCCTTCACTTGAAATTCTCACTCTTCAGAACTGTGCTTTGTCATGGAATGTGTCTGTCGGCTCTTTGTGTATTGTTTTGCCATCGATGGTGCTGACAGAGCATGAGTGACGTCAGCCTCCTGCATGCACAGCCTTCGCCAGACCAGTAATGTGTGCCTGCACCTGCCACAGCTGGCCTGATGCCTGCATGCTGAGGTCAGCTCCTGCTACAACTGGCCAGCCTTTACATTCCCAGTAGGAAAGCCAGGGATGTAGGGCTTGAATTGCTTCCCTTCTCTCTCTCTCACCCACATATCTATCTATCTACATCTCCCCCATTCGCTCACTCTTCATGCTCCACGTTCATTTGGACAGCACCCTGTTAGGGGCCTTAGTGAGATGGTAGGTAGCTTTAGAGGCAGCTCTCTCTGTTAATGGACATTCAAGTGGACATTTACTTTATTTTCAGCTAAAACATTTTTATGAAAGTTGAGAATTCCTGGAGGCACTCTTGTCCACCATTTTAACTTTTACATGAGCTAAGCATGTCCCCAAATGTGTCCACTCTCTTTCCTTCTTAGTTATGGCACACTGAGCATGCTCAGAAGTGAGCTGCGTAACAGCATTGCATATATGGATATGTGTAGACTCACTAAATGAAGTGTCCATGCTTGCTTTGTTAAAGGAGGCCTTGCTTGAGAAACAAGTCCCCTCATCTGCTACAGCTCATAAATCTCCATTCTTAACCTCTTGTTCATGCATGGTGGCTTTACTCCCCAAGGTTGGAACCCATTTTGTTTGGCTACTACATTTCTCCTCTCAGCCTTGTGCTTGGACATCCTAAAGATGTGACGCGTCTTTGCATCCGAGCGTAGGGAATACTAAGAAGCACAGAGCTTCCCAGAGGGAGGCACTGGGAGGCACTGGGAGGCACTGGGAGGAGTGGGAGGCACTGGGAGGCACTGGGAGGAGTGGGAGGCACTGGGAGGCACTGGGAGGCACTGGGAGGAGTGGGAGGCACTGGGAGGCACTGGGAGGCACTGGGAGGAGTGGGAGGCACTGGGAGGCACTGGGAGGCACTGGGAGGAGTGGGAGGCACTGGGAGGAGTGGGCTCCTACCCAGCCTTGACTTTGAGGGAATCCGCATATGCTCAGGCAGGAGAACCACCCAGGTGTGTCAGGACCCCAGAGCCAGCAGGACTCCACTCCTCTAAGCTCAAGGCTGCCTCTGAGCAACAGACATGCAGGCCTACAAATTGATGGAGCCCTAAAAGCAGTGCTTGGCCTCATGAGTCTATAAATCTCAGGCTGGAGTACTTGGCAGTGACCCTTTAACATTCTTGAAAACAAAAGGAAAGTGTCCTAACAGCAGAGGATTTACAGCCCGGGCTTTACTGGAACCAGGCATTGAGAAGCCTGCAGCCCAGGCTAGTTAATTAGTCTTGAACGGCTTCCAGGAATAGGTTTGCACCTTAAGTATCACCATCAGTGCCACTGCACACCTTCAGTGCGGTGACAGCCTAGGGTGGCTTACAGAGCTGGGCCCTGGGAAGTACAGAGGCCTTCTCCCAGCAAGCAGGCCTACCTTAGTTTCCTGTGGGAAGCCTGTGCATATATATGCACTGTGGGACTAGTCAGGAGGCACCTGCCCAATATGGGTCTCTAGAACCTGCCTGGGACAATTTAGAAAGTCTGGCAGGCACAGGGGACAAGAGGCTTGTTTCAGCCCTTCTCCTGAAGAGACAGGGAATGGTGGAAAACTCACCTCTTGCTTGAACCTCTCCTGTGTAGGAGGCTAGCCACTCCATCTTCCTCCAGTGGTGCCTGGCATACTGCATGTTAGCTCTTAAGTTGGTAACCTATGCTTCCTGCCTGAACTGACACTTCTCTATAACTGGTTTCGTGCACTATAGGAGATTTAAAGGCCAGACAGTCCCCACACACAGGGCTGAGGGCTTTTCCAGGATCTAATATCCGTGGCTTCTTTAGAAAAAAACTGACCTCCTCCACCCCCACTTCCTAAGCAAGGCCTTCATTCTCCATTGATTAAACCCCTGGAGTGCCTGGACCTTTCCAGAGATTGAGTCCTGGACTCAGCCTTCCCAGTCCTCTGAGCTCAGAGGCTGTGTCTGGGTGAGCGAACTCAGTTCCAGTGGGGAAGGAAGGACTCTGTTGGCACAAGCGGAGACATGGGGCTGTTTCTGCCAAACCTCTGAGAGTCTGCCAGCCCTACTCCTGGCTTCTTAATCTCGGCATCATCTGGAGTCTGGGAGGTAGGTGTGCTGAGGTTGTGGGAATGAGTGGTGGGTCAGGTGCTTGCCTGGGGTCCTCCAACAAAGAGCTTCAGCCTGCCCATGAGAGCTGGGGAAGGTCAGGGAAGTCTTGAGACTTATGACATGGTAGAAGCAGGCCGGTGCTGAGGTGGAGGTCAGAGTGGACACCTGAGTCTCCCTAGGTTCCAGATGACCACTCACCTGCCAGGTGCCCATATCCCATGCTACAGTCTTGGCTGGCTTTCCATTATCTTCCAAGCTCTCCTGGACACAGGCTAGACTGTCAGTCTTCTGTACTTCTCTGACTCTACTGGCTTTGCCTCAGTGTGTCTCCTCTTCACCAGCCACTCAGGAGCCTCCTGTGACTGTGAGCCCTGTTTATCTGTCTCCTCCTTTCCTGTCCAGCTTACATGCAGTCCAGACCATCAGCAGGGCCACTTTCCCACCTGCCCTGTTCCCCATTGCCTGTTCCCTCAGCCTTGCTCCAATGCAGCTCAGGTCTGGTCAAGCTGAGCCATCCTCAGGCTGATGGTCCAAAGTGTTTTCTGAATGAGGAAGCAGAGGTATGATCTCCCTAAGGCTGTGGGCTCCATTGCAGATGGCAGATCCCACAGTGCATGGCTGAGGCCAGAGCCCCATCTGCAGCTAGCTACACACAGTGTCAGAACAGTGTCTACAGGAAGATACCAGTCTTGGCCTGAGTCCCTGCTTCTCTGAGAAGACGCCCTGCTTCCCAGCATGCATAGCCCTCCTCTGGCCAAATCTAGAATTGGCCACTGAGTCACAGGCCATGTATCAGAAGAAACATCTGGCTGCCTGCTCCACTGCCCAGCCAAAATCAATTCCTGTCTGAGAGGTAATCCGATTTGATTATCTCTGAGCTATTACAGCAAGGCAGAGGCTCTGGACACCCTGGCTGGAGATTAAGAGGCCCTGCTGGTAGGGACGACATGGAAGATAACAGCTGTGTCTGCCTGGCCCAAGGCTGTGGGCCAGCTCTTCCCATCTGCAGAATGAAGCTCACAGAGTTTTCCTACAATCTCTTCATTAGTTCTACCTAACAACTGTGGTCACAGGCTCTGGCCTCACAGAGGTGGATGTGGGAAGGTACACCGACCTCGCTTGTCTCTCTGCCTCTTAGACAGGTCAGGCTGCCTGCTCACAGGCCACACAGGCAGGGAGGCATATAGGGTCCACAGGCTCGCCCTCTTCCTGGAAAGCTCCTCCACTCACACACCTCCTTGGGGAAGGTGTGCTCATGTGATTAGTAAGTGGGTGTAGGGGTGTGGGCATGACCCTGAAAGCTCCAGAATTTGGAAGACATCTCAGTAAGAAAGTGCGAACCATAGACACAAAGCCAGGGCCCATGTCAGTTTAGCATAGGAATAGAATTCAGAACCAGATTACAGACTTAGAAAGTTAGCAGTACTACATCAAACCCAGGAAGTAGGAAACTTCATGTTTACACTTCTCTTCCTAGGAAATGACTTCATGTCTGTACTGACCACCTACTGGAATTTTTGTTGTTGTTTTTCATTAGTGAGTGTTAGCTGGATAAAGTGTGTGTGTTTCATTTTGACATTTGCATAAATGCATATAAAGTACTTTGATTGTCTTCGTCTCTACATTACTTTACATATGCCCCTCCCCTTTTCCCCCTTCTACCACAATATCCTCCTTTTACTGACATGCCCCTTTCTCCCCCTAGATCCACTTAGGATAGAAAACACTCTGTTTGTTTGACACTGTGTGCTACTATAAGAGGACCCAGAGTTCTGTAGGAGACAATCCTCCAGCAGAAGCTGAGACAGAGTGTCTATATTAGGTTAGTTAACCTCTGGGCATTCCCGTGAGGGATTTTCCTGATTAGGTTAATTGAGGTGGGGAGCCCCATTTTCTAGGCTGGAATCCTGGGTTGTATAAATAGAGGAAGTGAGCTGAGAGCCCACATTCATCACCCTCTGTGTCTCAACCTGGATACAGTGTGACCAGCTGTCTCAAGTTCTAGCTGTCATGACTGCATTATAGACCAAGACAAACCCTTCCTTACATTTCTTTTGCTAGATTATTTATACTACAGCAATAGAAAGAATAATCCATTTGCCTGTCTGAGTCTGGTTTACTTCACTTAATATGATGATCTCCAGCTACCTCCTGCAAATAACATAACTTCTTTCTGCAGGGCCAGGTAAAACTCCACTGTGTGCACACACCACATTTTCCTTTCCATTCCTCCATCTACAGGACCCTAGGCTGGTTCTTCTATGTGGTTATTGTATGTTGCTGTGGGAAGTGGACAGAGTTTACTCTCAGTGTGCCCAGGGGTAGTGTAGCTGAGTCACACAGTAGGTCCCTTTTCAGTTCTGAAGGAGCTCTGTCCTGGTTCCCATGGCAGCTGTACTAACTCCATCCTGGCAGCAGTGTATGCGGATGCTGCTGCTGCTTCCGCAGTCCGTGCCAGCATGTGTTGTTTGTTTTGGGATGAGAAACTCTTCTGACTGGGGGGAGATGGATTCTCAACGTGCTTGATTTGCATTTGCCTGGTGGCGAAAGAGGAACTTTTTTTATAATTTTTTTTGGGGGGGTAGGAGCTCTGGAGATCAATCGGAGGCCTTGAGCATGCTCAGTGAGCACTCTACATTAAGATGCAGCCTTACCTTTATTGACCATGGCCAGGTCTTCATTTGAAGCATGTTCTGTTGTTCAGTTGCCTAGTTACTGATCAGATTTGTTTCCCTAGTGAAGTTTTGTGTTGAGTATTAATCCTCTGTTGGCTGATGGTCTGCAGGGTCCTCCTGCTCTGTGGTGTCTTTCCATACTGTTGACTGTCTTGTTTGCAGTGCAGAATTACATTAATGTAATCATAGTTGCTGTCATTTTCTGAGCCAGTGGTGTCCGTCTCAGAAAGCCCTTGCACACGTCCAGATTTACATGTACTCCCTGCTTCCCGGCAGTGACCCAGACCTTCAGCTCTCCCATTTGTTAAGGTCTCTGATCCACTTTGAACTGATTTTTCTTAGCTAGTGCCTCCTTTAAAAGAGAGGTTACGAAGCAGGACACATGTGTTCTGTCTTCCTGTCTGTCACCCAGTGCCTGTCCATCAAGCCCTGTGTATCCCAGTAGTGCCCATGCTATCACTGTTGCCAGCCTTTGTGGGTGTCTACTGAAGGAAACGCTGGTTGACTGGGGCCCTGTTCCCGTCATATGACACTGTTCTGGGTCCTTGAGTCTTCGGGGAAAGCTGGGAAGGGAGTAGACTTCATGGTGCTCCATTGACCACTGTGTATCCTCAGGTCTGAAGGAGAAGCTAGTAAAGTGGTAATCTTTCTTTTTGTTTGTTTGTTTGTTTGTTTGTTTTCAAGACAAGGTTTCTCTGTGTAGCCCTGGCTGTCCTGGAACTCACTTTGTAGACCAGGCTGGCCTCGAACTCAGAAATCCACCTGTCTCTGCCTCCCAAGTGCTGGGATTAAAGGCGTGTGACACCACTGCCCGGCTTAGTGGTAATCTTTCATGCTAGCTCCCTTGGTCAGTGGTTGCTATTATGGGCATCTGGAGATTGCAGGGTGGCAGCTGAAATTCTGGCTGAGGACTCCCTCCTGAGTGACCTCCATTCAGAGCCATCCTCTTGTCCCCCTGGAGCACCAGCTAGGCTGTGCTACTTTTTGAGGAAACAATGGGGCAGTTACATTACAGCCCAAATGTGGCTTCTGGCTCCAAATTGCTCAGCCTTTGGGGCCAGGAAGGAGAAGAGGACCAGAGCTGCACCTAGGGGCTGGCCTTCGTTAATGAGCACTTTGCTCAAAGCCTGACACCAAGATAGGGGAACCAGTCCATGGGGGGCAGTATGAGTCTGGAACCTCCTCTGATGTGTTAGAGAGCTAGGGAAGCTCCTGACGAGGCTGATGCTGCAGCCAGCATGCACGGCCATGCCAGAGGAAGGTTGCTGAAGGACTGCTATCCTAAGGGAGCCCTGGGACACTCACATGAAAGGTGGGAAGTTCTTAACCCAGCACAACAGGGAGAGACCCTCTCTGTCCTGTCAGGCAGCAAGTGGGGTTTCCTTGAGGGCCCCCCAAAGTGAGATCTCACCATAGGGGCATCTACTGAAGACTCTGCCAGAAGGAGGCTGCTACCAGTCCACACATCTCTTTGTAAACACTCAAAAAAAGATTTGAAACAAATACGGGCAGAAAGGGACAGCATATGGCACAAGAGAAAAAGAACAGTTGGACTTAACAGAAATCTTTTTTTAAAAATGTCTCTAAGTAGTTTGTAGATCCTGCATGAGAGCCTAGACAAGGAGTGAGACCCAGCTTTCCTTCCCTTGGTTAGTGCCACAGCCTGGCTCTGATGAACTGAGTACTACCCAGAGGAAGTAGGGGAGGGCAGGGAACACAGTTCTCCCCGTGCCTTTCCCATGGTGCCTGTTCCCTTTCAACTGGTACCTTACCCAGGCCCACCCTTCCAGGCTGGCTCTCTCGGCCAGGCTCATCCTGTCAGTTCACTCTCCCAGGCTCAGTGCAGAATGTTGCAGGTCAAACTTGTCCCTTCTAACGCATGATCAGTGTCTACTCCTTCTGTCACCCCTAGACTTGGGTCATGTGACACTAGAGGGTCCCTCTCCTGAGGGATGCATGCAGGACCAATGATGGCAGGCTTGCCAAGTGACCTATTCATGATCTGCTAAGGACATAGTTGTTCTCTATGGTGGCACAGTGTCAGAGCTTGCGGGGGTGCCCTGTGCTAGTGCCCTAGGCCTCATTAGCACAGAACCTGTGTGGCTCACACAGCTGCTGGATGGCATGTGGCTTCCATTTATCTCCCTCACATGATTCCCCCAGTGTTCTAAAAATAGGACTTTAATTAGATATTTAGTAAAATATCACCCAGTATTTATCCCTGGAGTTGGCTGCATTGTTCATTTTGCAGAAGTGAATGCCCCTGTACATGCATACATAGTGGGTAGCTCTCAGAGCACACAGAGGGGCAGCACCCTCATGGCATGGCTGCCCGTGCTCAGGTGAAAGCTCTGAGGTGACCTGTGTTCTGCAGATGGGCTGGAAGAGGAAATGGCTGAATGAAGCTGGTATAAGTGGCAGGTGTCCATTGTGGAGGCTCACAAAGGAAAGTTCTGGAAAAAAGGAGTAACACTGGAGCTAGGACACCTAAGAAATCTGTGGGCTCTGCAGCATTTGGTCTTTTGAGGGTTTAATGACTTCCTGAAAGTGTCCCAATAGTATGTCTTGCCTGTGACCACTTGTGGTGCAGTCGCCAAGTTAAAGAGTATATGACACATCCCTCTACTGCAGTCTCCAGACTCAGGTGAGCCCAGCAGGTGCCTCAAGGACGTATACAGCAGAAACCCCAGGGCCCTCCATCAGGACGTGGAGAACTGAGTCTGTACCCTGAAGGGTGGTCAGAGCCTTGGGTGTGGTGGCTCAGCCTCTCTGTGTAGTTTTCTCCACCTGTACTTTCTCTAAGCCAATTCACCTTTTCATAGTGTAAGAAAAGGCTAAGAAAAGGCCCTTACAACATATGGGCTATGAGTGCCCCTGAGACTAACAACACCAGGGCTCCAGGCACTGTCCGTGCCCCATTGAGCAGATGCCATGCAAGCAGGTGGTCAGACTCCGCTGCCAGCACTGGGAAATCTTAAATGCTTGTCTAGTGACACTAAGTGGCTGGAGCACTCGGAGCTGTCAGAAGTTAGTCTTCTCCCACTTACAAGTTCCTCCTTTCAAATCCTTAGAGGGTGAAAGGCTGGGGCGAAGGGCATGACTCTGCCTGCATGCCAGCCTGTGCTTGGATTGTCCCTTCCACCCAAGATACTTAACTGCCCAGCACCTTTGCTGGTGTGGTCCAGTCCACCAAGTGTGCTGACACCTTGCACTTTTGTCCCTTGCTCAGCCCTCCTGTGCCTGCTTCCTGAGCCTTTCCTGCCAGCCTGTGTGTGCTCCTTAGCTGGCTCTCCTGCAGATCAGACTCATAGGCCAGGCCAGACTGACCTCTCAGACACAGTGAGTGAGCAGCAGTGCTGTCCTCCAGGCCTCTGTGTGGCCCCTTACCTGCGGCCTGTCCTCCAGGCCCCTGTGTGGCCCCTTACCTCAGCCTGCCCTCCAGGCCTCTGTGTGGCCCCTTACCTGTGGCCTGCCCTTCTTTTGGACCCTTACATGCAAACCTTGCCTCCTCTGCACCCACAAAGTTCCCTGGGTAACCCTTTCTTGGGGCCTGGTGGGAGGAGATCAGCCCTATTCTGCCCATGTCTGTCTCCTTCAGTGACCAGTCCACAAATGTGACCAACAGTGATGGTCATGTGCTCAAGTGCATACAAGATGGCTGTAGCCCTTTCTCCCACTGTATGCAGAAGGATCAAGGCTCAGGGAAGATGTACCGATTCAGAATTACAACATGCCATTATGTAGAAGTGTTGCAGAGTGGCCTGGCCTGCCCTGCCCTGGGCTCGTGCCCACACCAGGGCCTGTTTCCTTAATGGGGCCTGTGAGCTGCAAGATCCTATTTCATCTGAGAAGCAGAGCCTGTATTCACTGTCTAGTCTTCCACAGGTACACAGCAAGCCAGGCTGTCGGGGCTGGACTGCCGTTCTCAATACATCATTGATGACTTTGAGGAGATTTCTGATGCCCAGTGCCCTCTCATGCCCTGGTCAGTACGAGATTTTGTGTCCACTCCCCACACTCTCATCTGAGACAGGCCATGGCTCCCTGGATGCACTAGCGTGGAAACTGACCTTTCCAGACCTCCCCCATCCCCCGTGTGTCTTTCCACCTGACTTCCCCAACAGCAGAAAATCAATGTGAGAACTCAGAGTTGGACAATTCCAGAAATTGAAGAACTTTTACAAAGTATATTACAAGGAAAATGCCATCTTCCAAGTGAACCTGTGAACTCAGCTCTGTGACAGTCAGTAATCTGTACCTTGAAATGCATCCTCTGGTGCTGGTCCATTGCTGGGAGGGGACTTTGAAGCCCAGCTTTCATGACCCACTCTGAAGGGCAGGAGCTCCATCCCTTGGCTGGAATCTTGGGTGACTGAGGAGCACTGGGCTATGCTGGCTGCTGAGTTTTGATGGGCTCTGAGTTGTGTTAGCTTTCGGGGTTGTGGTGAATGCTAGGCCTGGCCTTGCCTTGTGATTGGGGACATTGTTTGATATCATTTCCCTGAAGGTCTTTCAGACTTCAGTGGGTCACAGACCCCTTACCAAGAAGGCCCTATCTTGCCCTGGGGATAAGGATGACCCTTGGTGAGCAAGGACTGGAAGGCTAAACCTTGGGTATTTACAAGGAGAGTGAGATACCCTGTCCTGAGTTGTCCTAGCACATGTCACACAAAGTCAGTTGTCATGGCCCAGCAACTCTGTCCTGCTCATTTGCAGACTGTTGAGACTAGGATCTCTGTGGGATCCAGCTTCCTCACAGCCTGTGATACAGGGACTGGGCTGTGCTGGCTGCAGCTCTGGCCTTTCTGCTGGCTGGGTGGCAGTTGCACACTGGGCAGTGATGGGGAGAACTCACCGACTGCCCCTGAGTTTGTCTGACAAGCCGAGTCTATACCTTGCTCTCATTTTAGTAGGAGGCTTGGTACTTTACATGACCTCTACCTGGCACTGCACACACCGAGAGATCAAAGGGCCTCTTGTGGCCGGACTGTTTTCTCTGTCCTTTCCAAAGCAGAGCTGCAAGGGCAAGGCTGGGCCTGATGGAAGGGTGGAAGGCAGCACTTGAGGTCTTCTGCTGGGGGATAAGTAGACAAGTCCAGAGATAAATGGGTACAAGTGTGAGCATGTGGCTGGTCAAGCCTAGGCCTGCTTAAGCCCAGGACTGTGTTCTCCCTGTGCCCCCCACTCCCTGCTGCTGAAGCCCATGCACTGCCTGAGGCTCCCCGTGTGCAGCCCAGCAGAGTCAGGACTGGGGGACTTCCCCTCTGTACCTCCCAGTCAGCTTGCCTGTAGCTGTGTGCTGCCACTACCCTTGGGCCTGGAATCAGATTGTGGAGTTGACAGCTGCTCTAAGCTACAATGCCGTGGTCCCTCCTGTCCACCTGCATCTGCCTCCTAGTGACAGCTCTGAGATTAGGAGCTGGCAGGCCTCACAGAGGCTCTCTCTAGGGATCCCAGTGTGAGGGCGGTGAGTCTGCTGCCTTGTAGATAAGAGTGGAGGTATGGGCTCCTTCCTGTGATCACGTCCTGCCTTAAGCCCCACCACCTTCCCAGTGATGCCTCAGGACCACATGGCACCACATCCTGGCCTTAGGTACCACAAAGCAAGAAGTCTGCTTGGGGATGAAACAGACTCTAATCGCAGTGCTTGGATGTGAGCTTTCTCTGCTTGGGGATGAAACAGACTCTAATCGCAGTGCTTGGATGTGAGCTTTCTCTGAATGTTGGTCAGAAGACTCTCAGCCATGCTGGGAGATGAAAGGGGAGCCGGCTCAGCTGGAGCCCCTGTGCCAGCCCCTGTTTTCAGCACCAAATGCTGTTTTTTCTCTTTGGAAAAAAAAAAAAAAAAGAAAAGAAATTAATTATAAGGATAGTCCATGTCCCCATTGCTGGCGTAGGCTCTTCAGAGGATGGCCCTGTTGAGGCATCTCCTTTCCACTATGAGTGGGATGTCAGCCCGAGAGATGGTCAGCCAGTAGCTCAGTCCCAGCTGGCTGTCACTTTCTTATTTTTAGTCCTGATCTGGACTGAACTTGACAAGATTCTCAAACTAATAAGTGTATTGTCAAAGAAGTCAACTGTCAAGGCTAGAGACCGAGCTCACAAGATGGGTTAAGAGTGAAGCAAGAAAGGACTTCAGGGCCAGAGTCCACTGTGAACAGGCACTGTGGGGCAAATAGGGGATAATGGGGCTCTACAGCTCTTTCTGCAGGCATAGGGCCAGCTAGGACCCAGGACACCCAAGGGGGCCTCACAATGCAAGTCTGCAAAGCAGTTTGCTGTGGTCTGTCCTTAGGCCCGAGGTCACCCTAACGCTGACTTTGTTGGGAGTCAGAGCTCCTTAGTAGGATGGATTTAGACCAACAGAGTGTCTACCACTGAGACAGTGTGTGGGCCTAGCATAGTCTGCCCTGCTGTAGTCCCTTGCCTGCCACTGCCTCTTAAATGGCGTTCTGTATGCTTTTGATTTACTGGGTGGTAGCCACTGAGACAGAGCCTCTGTGCAGCCCTTCCTATTTCCTGCAGTGAATAAGAGTATGACCTCCCTCCCTCTGGTCAGAGATGGGCTTCGGCCCTTCCATCCTGATTTGAGGAAACAGTCATGGTTCCTGTATCTCTTCCATCCTGACTTGATGAAACAGTCATGGTTCCTGTATCCCAGTCAAGGCCTGTTCTGCATACTCCTGAGCTGAGGGCAGGAAGTCCCAGAAAGCTGTGACTGAGGCTCCTGGCTTCTGAGTTCACCAGATGGTAGTAAGCACCCAGGAGTCCTCCTTGTGGTCAAGCTCAGAGCCAGGGGGATGGCCTAGCAGTCATGACTGTAGTGTACACCTTAGAAGCCAGGGCCTAGCATCCCTGTGGAATTGCAGCTTTGCCCTGTTAGTAGGTATAGACAACTATGGGGCTGTAGCCTTCAGCTGATGTCAGCTGCAGTCCTGAGCTGCAGCTCCCTGGAAGGAGCTCCTGCCCTAGG
Source organism: Mus minutoides (assembly GCA_902729485.2). Taxonomy (NCBI): domain Eukaryota; kingdom Metazoa; phylum Chordata; class Mammalia; order Rodentia; family Muridae; genus Mus; species Mus minutoides. The sequence goes on from LR749587.1 coordinate 1,958,909, forward strand.
CAGGTGCCTGGTCCCCAGAAAGAAATCTCTAAGGTCAGAAGTGTCCTTTGCATATACGAGACTCTTGAGAGTCAATCTGAATCCTACACTTGACACCACTGAGTGTCTAGAAGTAGGCTTCAGAAGGCGGAGTCTCCCCATGGGCAGTCTCTGGCTACCCACTTCCTCCCCTCAGCATTCTCTGTGCCATGGGACCCAGCATAGCCCTGAAGGCAGGCTGGTCAGCCTCATGCTCTGTGTAAGGAATGGAGTCTTGGCTCTACACTCCTCTCTGAATCGATTATCAGTTCAAGAAACCTTGTGGCTGGGAGAATGTTGAGACACGGGAAGGCAGCCGTCCTTCAGGGCACGGGGCGGGGCGTGGTGTGAGTCCCCCCACTGTGCAGTGGAGAGTTCACCTAGTCCTGCTGCTAAGGAAACCCTGCCAGGCCAGCTCCAGAGGAGGAGGGAAATGCTTGGCTTGCCTTTGAGAATGGAAACCTTGGTTTGAACACTCTCCACTGCAAAAACACAACCCTTAGAAAAGAGCATTTTAAAGAAAACCACAGGGTAGCTCTTCTCACCCGAAGCCCAGCTCCTCAAGAGAGAGACCTGCTGCTCTGCCTCTGTAGGCATAAAAAGGGCCATGAGTGCCTGCGTGGTCCCCACATCACCTCACTTGCTGTCACGCACCGGGGTATCTTCATGCGTCTCGAGGACGTATTTTTAAACTGCTAAATAAATGTCCCATTGTACGGCTGTGCCACGGCTTTTTGTACACCAGCAGGGGTAGTCTTTTTCTCTGACATTTTATTGCTAAAGAAATTTAAATATGGGGAAACGGAAGTCATGGTTGAGAGAATAGCACCTTGATTTGGCAAGCAGACAGATTTATTCAGCTATTGATTGTTCGTCAGGGGTTGAGCCTGGGGTGAGGGAGCTGGAAGTCCATCATTAAGACCACCACCTTCACCAGGGCAATGGGCAACCCTCACTGCCAACACGACTGGCCTAGAAGATTGGCAGGGTGTACCTCTGCATGGCCCCGTGAGGGTGCTTTCAAAAATAGTTAACTGAGGGGGACCTGCTCTGGCTGTGGGCCACAGCATCCCACAGACTGATAGGGAAAAGGAGAAATTCAGTGAACACAGTCCCCTCATCCCCGCCCCCCCTCTGCTTCCCAGCTATCAAAGTGAGGGCTGCCCTGCTCTGTTGTGCCAAACCCTCTGAAGCCACGGGTAAAATAAATCCTTCCTTTATTGAGTTGTTTGTCTGCGTTGTTCACAGCAGTAAGAGAAATACCGGAGGTGATCTGTATGCATGTGTGAGCACGGGCCTGGGACCTCGGTCACAGTGGCAGAGTTCTCTCAGGTTCCCTGCTCTCAGCCAGCACTCAGGTTCTCTCTCTCTCTCTCTCTCTCTCTCTCTCTCTCTCCCCACCCCCCATTTCTCCCTAAGTATGGGGTGTGTGCTCTTCTTATGTATAATGTACATGTCAGCCTTGGGTACCTCATGGGCATGGAGCTTGCCAAGGGAGGCTGGCAGGCCATAAGCTCCAGAATCTTGCCTCCCCAGGGCTGGGATTTCAAGCACACACCACCATGTCCTGTGTTCCTGTTGGTGCTTTGAACGTGGGTGCCAGGGATCCAACTCAGGTTCTCGTGTTTGGGTGATAGACACCTCACCTACTGAGCTGTCTCCCTAGCTTCGGATCTGGTTTTGACAACTGTTCCTGCCAGCTGAGTGGGCTCACACCTTGTGGATTTGTGCCAGGTTTGCTGGTGGCCGCAATGTCTCCAGGCTGTCATCTCAAGTCTATTTTGGAGCACTGGCCTCCTGTTTCTGTAAACCTTCTAAACCTTTTCCTGTCTTTTGCCAGTTTGTTTTAGAGTGTCACTAAATACACACCTCCCCACACACACACACTTCCATTTTACACATGTGCCTAACACAAGATGTTTCATGTTGACTGTGGTACAACCTTAGCCATACAGTGCAGAGGAGTGTCCGTATCCTATCCCCCTGCCTTCTGCTTGAGGTCTGGGCTTGAGCGGAGCTGGGACCTATGCCTTCCCAAGCTCAAGGTTTGCAGATACTTCTTTAGAGGCTGTGACCAGAGTGGGGAGTTACAAGCCAGAGACAGCTACTGAGGTACAGATAGGCCTCAGGACAGCAGAGGGCATGGAAGTCCATGTCCCAGAGCCAGGTACAGGCAGGGCTCTGTCCTGGCCTCTGTCCCATCTTATCTTTGAACCCAGATTCCATTTCCTGCTCTGTAAAGGGGTTGTATGAAGGCTCACATATCCAGAGCTGTAGTAATAAGGACACAGAGCAGGCAGCCCCTTAACAAAACCTGTGTATTGTGCTTCAGGTGTGTCCTGTTTGTCCCCCGATCTGCCCTGAGAAAGGGAATATGGTCGATGGTCATTATGGTCATTGCGAAGGTGACAAGGGAACTGAGAGTTGGTTCCTGGGACCCTTCCTCTGCATGGCTAGTTCTGGGTCACCTCCCTCCTGCTTGGAGGGGTCCTTTCTTTTCTCCCTTGTATATCCGGGTGGCCCTCAAAGGGACAGTGTATAGGGCTCTGATTGTCCCCTGCTGCCTCCCGAGCAAATGAGGACAAGCTGTACCATTCTTTAACAGGTATGTAGAGTGCCTTTCTACATGCTCCCTCCCTGACTGCCCCCAGTCATCTTCCACCTCTCTGTGCCTCAGTTTCCTTGTCTTAAGACTGACAAGTTGGGAGAAAGGATTCAAGAACCCAAGAAATTCTGTGCTCTGTCCTGCATGTCTCCAACAGTGACCCAGATGGCACCTGGCCTTCTTTCCAGGCAGAGGGCAGGGGCTCCTTGCAGCGCCTCCAGCTCTTGGGATAGCTGGCTAACAACACACAGCTGAGCCGAGCAGGATGGGAGGTGGGTTAAACCAATTAACCCCGCTCTCTGCCTTGGGTGTCAGGATGGAGGTCCCTCCTTCACCTTTCCCAGTTAGGGAAGAAAGCAATGAGAAGAGACAAGCAGGCCCTCTTAGCCCTGTCCTGATTAATATATTCATCTTTGCGTGTCGGCAATTTGTAAAGCTCGGGCTTGAGTAGCTTTAAGCAGACCTGTGTGTTCTCTGCGGCACAGGGGCTGCTTCTGAGCTTGGCCTCCAGCCCAGGGTCTTTCTGCACACAGGGCCCAGGTGCCAGGAGGCAGCATGACTCAGGACAGAGCCACCTAAGATAGTCATCCATCCACGGACTTACCTTTGTTCTCCCAGGTAGGGATTCTGTATATGGCCCAGGCTAGACTTGAACTTGGGTTGCTTCTACCTCAGCCCTCAACTGCTGGAGCTGTAAACATGCACTGACACATCTGCTGCCATTTAGGGAATACAAAGGGAAGGAGGGACAAGAGAAGGTGTGTGGTGGCTATTCTTGGCTATCCACCTGACTACATTCGGAATTAACTAAACCCCAAGCAGCCAGGCATACCCATGAGGGAATATTTTTCTTAATTAAATCATCTCAGGTGGGAAGACCCACTTTTATCTATGTCTTTCGAGGAGGGAAGATCCACCTTTTATCTGGGCCACACCTTCTGCTGGCAGCCTATATATAAAGGACGAGGAAGAAGGAAGCTTGCATTCTGCCTGCTTGCTCTCCCTGGCGTTAGAGCCTACTAAATCCCATGAACATAGATAGTCTCTCCAGAGGAGCAGAGCCCTGAGTAATGAAGGCTGCTAGACAGGGTTCCGTCTGTGTGGTGACCCTGGGTCTAACAATCTGCACACAACGTGGAAGCAGAAGCGGGGTGGAGAGCAAGAGTGAGTGACAGCTGTCTGTATGTCTGAAAATGCCATAACGAGACCTGCCGTCTTACAATGCTTACTAAAATTTTAATGTAATGAAGTTTATTTAGTTCAGCAAAGCCAAAATGCTATCATTTTAACTTGCATGCCATATAGAATTATTGAAGAGAATCTTTGCCTTCTTTTGTTTTTTTACTGACCATCCGAAATTATTCAGGTTCTGACAGCAGTACATGTTAGCTAGAGTTGTCCTATTTCAGATGCCGTGTGGCCCACAGCAGCCAGGCAGGCACAGCGCTCAGTTATATCCATTGGCTTCTTTAAACACAATCTCTATTTGTTTCCTGACTCCCCATCACTGCAGGGCTGGCCCAGGGTAAGGTACAGTCCTCAGTCTGACTAAATTCCCAATGAATGAATAATTTGTCCTTTCCACTCTTTTTGCTGGAGGCCAGTGATAGCCCACATTGCCCAGGTGTTCTTCCTGTCCCTATAAATAGAGAGCATCTGTAGGCAGGAACACTGTCCGAGGACCTGACAAGAAGGGTGCAGTCTAGACCTGACATGGCCACTCTAGCAATCAGGCCATCCCTTGACTCAAAATGGGCCTTCTATTTAGTATTTGCTAATGCATATAATTTTGAAAAGGTGAGAAAGTACAGACAGGTGGTTTGGGGTTTTGTTTTCTTAAGAGCCTGCCTTATGCCCTATCTCCACCAGTCCCATCGGGTCCAATCCCGCATGCCTGTGAATCCATGTGGCCACACAGAAAGGCAGCTTGCAGGCATACTCACAGGGCACCCCACGGCTGCAGGCAGAACACGGAGGCCTAGGAGTTCGCATGACACCTGGCTCATCATGACCCTGGCAGCTACTCTGTGGCAGTGCAGCTGGCCACACAGCTCTGTCCTACTGTTCCAGCTTTGTGCTCTTACAGGGTCTTCATAGCTGTGGGGTCCTGAGGTGCTGCCTTTCTCCTCAGCCCTCACATGTGGAGTGTCCAGCTGGAAGGTGCAGTGGTGGGCCCTACATCCTGCCTGGTCACTGGATCAGCGCTCTCCTTTCTTTCTCTTCATCTCAGTCCTGAAGCAGAGGCTGGCTGTACCCTGCATCTCTTCTGCCCTCTTTCTCTTTCCAGTTTGTCCCAGTGTACCTGGACTAGAATTCAGTGGTCCTGGTTAGCACTTTGCAGTGTCTTCTGCACACAAGTCCTTCCATGTGTTAAAGGACAATGTGGTGACCTGCTTACATTCTTGGTCCCTCTTAGGACTCACTGCTGGGACTCTGAAAGCTGAGGCAACAGTGATGGGAGAGGGGGTGAAGGAGCTGGGAGTCAGATCACTCCAAAGGGGCAGGGCCACACTGATGGTACCTTTCAGGGCTGTGCACATTTTGGCTTTTATATAAGAAACCTTGTGTCTTGGGGCTTGGTGTCCATGCCCCTAGTACAGACAGGCAGTGGCCCTCTTTAGCCAACTCAGGTATATTATCTACCTAGAAGAGTCATGTGAACTGTCATCAGGCCAAGGTAGGTCTTGTACGGGAACTCTTTACAGAGCACTGCCCTTCTGCAGCCCAAGTGCACCTGTGCCGAAGGTCTGCTGGGCTTTTCCCAGGACAGGGGTCCGGGTTAGTGTGAGGGAGCTTTTCCCATTTTATTCTCTTAGCAGTTCCTGCCCCCCACTATCCCCTACCTCCGTCAGCCCTTTGCAGATGCTTTTTATTAAATACAGTTCGTTTTGCATCTGGGCTGGAATTTGAAGAGCAGGTTTAAATAGTTCAGTGGCAGCACCAGGTGTGGTGCAGGCACTGGCACATGTGCCAGCTCAGTGGCTCCCTGGGGCAGTGGACTCCTCCCCACAGCAGTGTTGCCACCCTTGATGGCAGTTCTTCCCACCGGACCTGCCTCGTCCCTTCCGCATGCAGCACCTTAGCAGGAAAGCAAGGCGCTGCTGTTCTCCATCTTTGAGCATCAGGCCAAGCAGATTTCATTGTTTTCTTAAATCTGGCTGCTGGTTAAGGAGATGGCTCACCTGATAAAGTATTGGTGAGGACCCACGTTGGACCCCCACAACCCGAGTGAAAAAGCCAAGTACAGTGCTGTATGCTTGTAGTTTCAACACTGGACAGGCAGACACGGACGTGTCCCTAGGGCTTGCTGGCTGGCCAGCCTACCCTAATCCTATGGTGAAGCCCAGGTCTCACTCAGGTGGACAGCTTGTGAGAGTAACACCCAAGATTGTCTTCTGGCCTCCACACGCATGAGTACATACATGCCATCTCTCTGTCTGTCCGTCCGTCCGTCCGTCCGTCTGCCTCCCCCCCCTCCCCAGCCTTCTTACTAAATGACTTCTCTCCCATAGACAGGGACTTTGTCCAGCATCAGGTTTCGTCTTCCAAGCTGTGCTGCCAAGATGCTCCTGCGTCCTTGGGGTGCCAGCTACCTTACTAGTGACAGCTAAATGATTAATCAGTGGCAGGGCAGGCTGCTGTTGCTGAACTGCAAGCATTCTGGGAGAGTGCGCACACTCAGCAGCCAACAGTGCTCTCAGCACTGTCTCCAAACGGAAGCAATAGAGGTCTGAGATTTGCCCAGAGTCACACAGCAGCAAAAGCACGGGCGTGAGGGTGATATTTAGCCCTGGTTGCCTAGCACTTGTGATCGTTGACTCCCTGAACTGCCTGGTCTCCACACTCATTGCCCATGGGTGGCCATGTGCCAATCTGAGGAGGTAACAGAGAAGGTGGATCTCTGTAAGAGCATCCAGGCATAACTGTGGATTGGCCAGAGCCTGGACAGAAATCCACTGACCTCTGACTCCCAGCTCCTTCACCCCCTCTCTCACCACTGTTGCACCAGCTTTCAGAGTCCAAGCAGTGAGTCCTAAGAGGGACCAAGAATGTAAGCAGGTCACCACATTGTCCTTTAACACATGGAAGGACTTGTGTGCAGAAGACACTGCAAAGTGCTAACTCTGGACAGATAAACTCTTCATCAAGGAGCAGACAGAGACAGTTTCTTTGGAACCTTCCCAAAGACCACACATGTCAGCAAGACTGTGTTGAAGAGGGTATCATTTAACACTTCACATGGAGCAGGCTGAAGCAGCCTGGCTTTGGGGACTTGACTTGACATCTTCCAAAGTACCCACACCTGAGGGGAGGCACTGTGCACTCTGACTAGGTTGCTTGGTGAAACAGAAACTGTCTGGATCCATAGTGCCCTCCCGCTGGGGAGTCATAGTGTCTGGAACATGACCTGGTCCCCCTTGACCATAGACCACTGCTGGGGCACTAAGCCCATTCATCTAGGATGTCTACCTGGTCGCATCATGTTGTGGATTTGGTCTAATGCTTGTATTATGTTAGTTGAGTCCTCAAAATTGTATGAGAATGTGCACATAAGATGCTGAGGGTCCCTGCCTCCAGTTGGTTTTGATTGGTAAATAAAGTTGCTGAGGGCCAATGGTTGGTCAGGGAGACAGAAGTGAGGCTTTAGGATTCCTGCACAGGGGACTGGAGGAGGAGAAGGTAGAGCCGCCATGCTGGGAAAGGAGTAGCTGCCACACCTGAGAAGTAACGGATAGAGAGACAGCTAACACGGAAGAGCCAGGGAAGAGCAGCCCCAGCCCCCAACCCCCGACTGGGTCTAGGGCAACGGATATGGAATAGAGATTTTAGTAAGTAAAACTCACATTGGAGAGGAAGTGTTAGCCACATGGAGGTTTTGGATGGCCCAGTCATTGGGTTGTTTAAGACATCAAAATATAAGGCTCTATGTATGTGTCTTTAATCCAGGAACCCAGAACATTGGGGTGGATAGCGAGGAACACAGCACCGTCAGGTTGATTTGAGTAGAGATTGACAACTGCAACAGCATTAGTATGTCTCTCGAGTTCCTCAGGTGAGCCCAGTCCACAGTATGTGCTCCTGGCTGAGAAGCACTGACCCACGAACTGACCCACGGACTGACCCATGGACTGACCCATGAGGCATGCAGTGGGCTCTGTCACTTTTGGTCCCTCACTGACCACAGACACCACAGGGCCCCTTCCTTTGTTCAATGAAAGCCAAGGCCAGTGGAGAAAGGCAGGCGTGTAACACTGCACTTCGCTCTCACAGTGGCTTTCTACAGCACCAGTGTCAGAAGAGAAACCTCCCTTTATGTTCGTAGCTACTGCTGTGGTCGTAGCACTGGTTTGGTTCTGGAGTTAAGACAGAAGGCTCAAGAGCTACCTGCAGAGTTCTAACATCGGCTCCATGGAGACACATACCCAGTCCCTGTAGTTGTGCAATACAGAGCTATCCCCCAGCAGCCACGGCCTCTATACTATGCCAGCAATGGCTTCATGAGTTACCGCTAGCCTCGTGTACCATGTTGGTGACAGACAAGTCTCTAATAAATGTGTCATGTTCTCAGATAGAAGATGCCGCTGCTTGCTGCAGCAGGAAGACAAGCCTTTTTAAAAAAGAAATCTGTATTTAAGGCCGTGTTTGTCTGTGTTCTTTGCCTGCCTTAAAGGTCACCTGGATAGATTTTTCCTTCTTTAGCATTGCAGGCCGTGAAGAGCCAGGCATTTCCATTCTCCCTCCATCCAGTGAACCTGGGGGACTAAATTAGATTCTGAAATTGAGTGTGCAGTGGAGTCGGTAAGTTACCGTAATGGGAGGGTATTGCTTCTCACCTTGCAAGTAGCGAGGTCATGATAATATGAAGCGAAGTGGATTAAAAATAAAACCAAAGGTATTTATTTATGACCTGCTCAGAATTGGATTGGCATCCGTGTAAGTTGCATCTAATGGTGGAAGACAGTAGATTGATGTTGATGTGTCCCCGAGGACATGCTGCCAGGGAGATCTGCTCCGTGAATTCAATTTAAAGGCCCACAGAAAGTATCCAAAATGCAAAGGAAAAAAGGGTGGGGATCCACAGTAAACGGCGATTAAAGAACGTCCTGGCACATAGCTCTTGTGATTGGGGTGTGCAGCCCTGGGCTGCTGGAGGTTCCCTCCTCATTGGGTTGGAGATGCTGGGGGCAGAGCCAAGCCTGGGCTACTGTCCTGAGTACCACTGTGGCCTCTCCTGGTTCTACTCATGCCGATTGTGCTGTCCTGCTCCACCTTAACGGGCAGTTCTGGTCCTTCCGTGGTATTTAAGTAGAGTTCTGGAAGCTTGGTGGGCCAGTCCGGCAGGTACCGTGATTGGGAACCAGGCCTACTGGGCAGTACTCTTTTGAGGCCAGCTGTTCTCTGCCTCTTAATAGCTGTCTGGAGCCGGGGCAGGATGGCTTCAGGGCCCAAGACCTATATAGCTAGTGTACAGAACCATCGGAAAGGAGTATGCTGCTCCCTGGATGGGGTGACCTAGCTCACACCCATTCCTCTTTGGAGACTCCTCTGCGGGAAGCTGTCCTAACCACACAGACCTCTAAGGCCCATGTCTGCTTGTTCCTCTTAGTAGTGTAGTCTCCCAGGACCCTCCCAGTCCTTGATGAAGTCCCCAGAGTCACTTTATGTGAGTCATCATCTGATAGGAGAGGCCAGGCTGTCACTGCCATGATGGGGGTGGGGGTGGGGGTGGGGTCACCTGCATCGTACCATGGTACTCCCAAGACCATGGCAGTGCTTTCCCTCCATCTTTAACCTCAGCTATTGTCCTCTTAGCCCTCAGACATCCCTGAGCCTGTAGGGCTGCCCCTACATCCCCACTCTGAGACATGGCCCCATGCGTACCTGAAGTGCTGGGTGAAGCACAGGAGCTGTAGCATGGAAATTCCAAAGCAGAGCTTCTTATCCCTGGTGCCAGTAGTACTGAGTGACAGTGTGTACTCAGCCCGCACTCAGTGTGTGCCCAATGTGTACAGTGCATATCCAGTGCATGTGTATATACTGTGCACATACTGTGTGCAGAGCATGTCAGGTGTATGCCCACTATGTGAATTGGGTGTCTACTATATGCCCACTGTGTACAATGCATGTTTATTATATTCAGTACATGCCCAGTATATGCAGTGTGTATCTGCTGTCTGCCTACTGTGTGCAGGTATGTCTAGTATGTTCCTGTGTGCCTGTCTGGTGCTGGACATGTCCTTGTGGTCTATGTATCATCCCATTGGCTAGCAGGCCAGTCATGCTGTGTTTACAAAGGAGGTCTTTGGACTTCTAGGTGACATGAACAATTGTCCCCAGGTGCACAGTAGGGTATCTTGTTGCCCAGTCCCCCAGTGTCAGAATTTGTTACCTTTGCTTTGGGAAGAATATGGGAGACAGGTGGCTTTGTTCGGGGACCTTGTGCTGGCTCTGCCCTGTAGTACAAGCACACTGCTGAGACCTGAGGTGGTCACCTGATACACGAGGAAGTATGTGTCTCTGACAGTTAGAAGGAAGCCATATATCATCTCTGGTCTCTGAAATCTCCTGTAGCCTGGCCCATGGATCCTTCCTGACTATGGGGACAACTGATACTGTCTCCTTGAGTGTCAGAGGGTTTAGATACAGGGGTCCCAACTGAAGCGTAGGGAAAACCACTGTGTGGCTCCTCAAATGCTGAGCTGGGTGGCAGATGAGACCCTGTAAAACCTGGCATCTGGCTGAGTGGTGTTGGAGCCGAGCGAGTAGGAGGGGCCACACAGCTGAGGGCACTGCCCCAAGCCTTCCCCTGTTGCTGATGGAGGTTTCCCAGGTGTGTGCATTTGGGACCTGGCCTGCAGCCCGGACTCTTCCTAACTGTCTGTCTCTCCCTGCAGGAGTTGCTGCTCTTCCTCCAGAACCTGCCTACTGCCCGCTGGGATGACCAGGAGGTCAGCCTGCTGCTGGCTGAGGCCTATCGCCTCAAGTTTGCCTTCGCAGATGCCCCCAATCACTACAAGAAGTGAGCCTGGGGCCCATGGCAGTGGCCTCACCCTGGGGATAGCATTTCCTCTCTGCCTGGGCAGTTGCTGGCCTCTGGACTGGTCCTTTCCTGGTGTGGCCTAGCAGAGTGGGCCCAGCATGGTCCAGGGCTGGCAGGATAGGCAGCCTAGTTTGATGAGATACCAAAGAGAGCCCAGGAGAGCATCCTAGCTTCAGAAGCTCAGTGTGGCCAGGAGTGCCCTTACCCTGGACCTGCCTTGCCAAACGCCCTCCCTGCAGGCCCCAGTCCAGACAGCCAAGAGGAAGTTTCCCTCAGAGAGCCCTGCTGTACATATGGGTGCCAGGCAGGGGTGGGCAGCCATCTCAAGCCTGCTCTCATTTCCACAAATCTCTTCTGTCAAGTGAAAGAATAAAGTCCAGGAAAAAATGCCGAGCATGACTTAGGCTGAGCTAGGATTTCTGCACACAGAGCCTTTAACGGCCACCATGTTTAGGTTTGACTTGGTTTCAACAGGGCTAGGTCAGGAGTTGGATACTGGGAGACTGTGAAACAAAAGGAGGCCAGGGTAGGCTGAGGCTCCTCGAGGTCACCTTACTTTCTGTCTTTAATTAACCCATTCCCTGTCTGTGTGGGGAGAAGGGTCAAGGAACCCCCAGGTAGGCAGAAGTTTTTGTCAGTCAGGGTCCCAGAGATTGTCTCATGGGCCCAAATTGGCCACAACAGGGCAGGAAGTAGTGGTTCTACAGTCCCAGCCTTGTGTAGGGAGCTTCTTCCTAACATCACCTGGATGGCAATAGCCAGGAGCTGCTGGGATGGCCTCTTTTCATGCCCTGCTGCCCCTTTCCAGACCCACTTGGTTGCAGTCTTTGCCCCCTGTTGTTGGGCTTCTCCAGAGCCATCAGATTGGTGTCCCACAGATGCCTCCCCTAGGCTGCCTGGCCTCTGTGATGTGGGATCCCAAGGACCACCAGGCCACCTGTAGGGCAAGAGTCTAGACTCCTAGAGCAGCCCCTGTCCTCAGTTACCCACGGCAGCCCACTCTACCCGTCCCTTCTTCAGGAGCAGCGCACCACTGCCCAGGCACTAGGACTCTGCCCAGAGGCTGTGGGGAAGACATAGGGAAGATGTGTGCCTGCTTCTGTGCATATCATCCTGGGTCAGGTGGGGTGTGACATCAACAGAGTGCTGTGCAAGCAATCCAATGTCCTGGATCAGCAGAGGGACATGTTCCCTCAGACCAGTGCCTGTCCTGGGGGAGAGGCACCCAGTTATAAGGAAAGCTGCCTCTGTGGCTCTGTGGAGAAGCACCATCTTTCCTGATCCTTCCATGGTGCAGATCACCCCTCAGCCAGAAGGGTAGGCCCATAACGATCTGCCCCATGGTGTTTTTTATGAGATGACAAGGACCCGTGAGGTTAACTTAAGCCCTGAATGTATTTTTATGTGTGCAAATGCTTGACTGGGTGTACGAGACGCTGGCGACAGTCCTGTGTCTGAGCCCATGAGCTGAGCCGGGCAGGATGTGTGCTTTGAATGTGATGTGTTGGAAACACGAAATAAAGATGCTTCATATGGCCTATGGTCTTTTTATTGCATTTATTTGGTGATGGGGGCTGGGGGTGTGTACCTGAACCATGGTCCAAATGTGGTGGTCAGAGAACAACTTGCTGAAGCCTATTCTCATCTTTCATGTGGGCATCAGAGATCAAACACAAGATGTCAGGCTTGGTGGCAAGCTCATATACACACTGAGCCATCCACCTTGCCAACCCTATGGTCTTGACTCACTCTCTCTTCAAGGCTTAGGTCCTGCCCCAACACTGAGCCTGTGCTTCAGGCCTAGTCTTGATCACAGCAGTGCTGTGACCTTGCTGACATGCTTGGGACCTCAGGAGAGGAAGAGTAAGTGCCCAGTGACACGGGCATGCCACTTTCCTGGCTTGGGACCTCAGGAGAGGAAGAGTAAGTGCCCAGTGACACGGGCATGCCACTTTCCTGGCTCAGATCCTCTGAAGTCCAGAACTAGTACAGTCAGGAGCCAGAAGAATAAGTGTCAGGGCCTCCAGACCTTTTGTCAGCCTCTGGACAAGAGGCAACTCCAAGTTTCCTTTGTAAAAAGCCTGAACTAAGTTGGCCCTGGGATCTGGGTCCCTCTGCCATACCTCCAGGAACCCAGGGCATGTCACCCTACCTTCAGTCCCAGTGTAAGAGTCATGACACTGGTTGAACACCTGCCACATGCTGCCTTTTCCTTAATTGAGTACTTCCCTGCCTGGGATGGGTACTTGGGGCCCAGGGTTCCTGGACAAGCTCCTACCCTGGGTGGTAGCCAGGACACCGAATTCACAAGACAGACCCTATCTGCTTAGCTCTACTGTTGCTAAGTGCCTGAAGTGACACCATGGGGCAGTCATTATGGCAAGGCCAGCTGTGTTGAAGTGGGGAGAGTTTCCTGGGATGACTTGCTCATGTGGGAGCACTCATGCAAGTCTATGTGGGGGCACGGAGATGAGCTGCAGGGAGATAAGCCCTGACTCAAGTGCAGCCAGACTGGCCTCCAGGTATGTGTTGTTCTGGGCATGCCCTATCCAGGAGTATTTGTGGGAACAGAAAGCCTGAATTCAGGCCCCTCCTGGAGCCTCCCTACCCTTCTCTCTGTGCATTGGCCCACTCCTCTCTCTCACCTCAGGCATTCTTCCCTCTGGTATGACCTTCAGCTAGCAGGACCCGGCCACATACATCTGCCCCATGTCACTTGGAGGCCTTCCAGACCCACTCTTCAGTCCCTGGCATGGGAGATGCTTAACAGGTAGCTTTGGAAGCACACAGATGAATGACCCTTTGGGTCCATTTCGCTGACAGATTGAGATTGCTTAACATCTCCCATCAGAGGAAAAATGTGGGACCGGATGGTTTACTACTGGATTCTGCCAAGAATTTTAAGAGCTAACACCAGTCTTCCTCACATCCCTTCAAAAAACCGGAAGAGGAGGGACCATTTCCAAACTCCACTCAGCAGGCCAGCATTCCACCTCCTTGATATCAAAACCAGACAAGGACCGGGCCCTAGAAGGAAAACCAAAGAAAGGACAAGGAAAAGACAAAGGACTCTGGAAAATCCTTAACAATTCCATGGATTCACCACACATGGAAGTCCAGTCCAGGAGGACAGAGTAGGATGTGTTTCCTGTGTGCAAAGATGGTTCAACTTAAGTAAATATGCTATGGCTAATTAACAGAATGAAAAAGCCATCTTTTACATGCAGAAAGAGCAGCTGGAAAATTCAATAGTCTTTCATAATTAAAAGCATTACCCAAGCTAGATGCATATCTTTTAATTCCAGCAATGGGGGAGGCAGAGGCAGGTGGGATCTCTGTGAGTTCAAGACCAACCTGGTCTACATTGTGAGTCCCAGGACAGCCAGGGCTTATACAGAGCCATGTCTTGAAGAAAAAAAAAGTATCCAAACTGGGCATAGAGGAATTATTTACAGTATAAAGGACTATACCTCTGCAGAGTGAAGAACCCTGTGTGAGACGCCCACACCGAATAATTTACAGTAGAAAGCTGAAGCCCCTTTTAAGGCCTGGAATGAAACAAGGAAGGCTGCCTGTTCTCACCACTGGAGGTACTCAGCACAGCACTGGAAGTACTCAGCACAGCACTGGAAGTACTCAGCACAGCACTGGAAGTACTCAGCCTAATACTGGAAGTCCTTCCTGGACAAAATGATAAGGAAGAGAATTTTAAAAGGAGTCAGAAAGAAGATATTAACCCATTCCTGTTTGCTGTTGGCATGATTCTACCAAAAGAGAGAAATTAACAACTGGCGAACGAATTAAAGTCCTAGCATTTGCTATGACAGCAGCAAACTCAGAGGCAGGACTCAAGAGAACTACCCCATTTACAATGGTTGCAACAAAGCAAAGGCCAGCATAAGACAGCAGTAAAGGTAACAAGAAAGTAGGGAATTTGTTGTCCTAAAAGCTAAAGCATTGCTGAAAGGATTGATGAAGGCCTGCCTACACCAAAAGATGCCCTTGTCCGTGGATTGAAGAGGCAAAATTGTAACATCTTCCAGACTGGGCAGTAAAATCCCTGCCACAGTCCCAACCTCATAGCTCACAGAAAGAAAACACCCTCAAGTACACTTGGAATGTAAAACTAAAGCGAAGCTGAAGACACCATACTGTTTAATGGCAACTATACTGCAAAGACAAGGGCCTTAATGTAGAACCTGTGTTAGAATTCTCTAGAGAAACAACTGATAGAAAGATTCCATCTATCTGTCGATAGATAGATAGATAGATTGATTGATTGCTTGATTGATTGAGATAGAGAGATGGGGGCAGAATTATTACAGTGGCTTACAGAGTATAGTCAAGCTAGTCTAACAATAGTAATCTACCAAAAGAAATTCCAAGAATTCAGTAGTTTAGTTCACGAGGCTGGATGTCTCAGCTGGCCTTCAGTATATGCCAGTACCCTGAAGAAGTAGGCTCTGATGCCAGTGAAGGAACAGACTTGTAAGTGTGGAGAGCGCAAACACGCAAAACAAGAAAGCTTCCTTCTTCCATATTCTTTATATAAGCCTCCAGCAGAAGGTGTGGCCAGGATTAAAGGCGAATCTTCCCACCTCAAAAGCTCTGGATTAAAGGTCTTCCCACTTCACGTGATTAAAGAAAAATCCCTCCCAGGTGTACCCAACTACTTGACTTTCAGTTGATTCTAGATGTAGACAAGTTGACAAG
>LR749587.1:1998830-2100227 GCA_902729485.2 Mus minutoides
GTGGAAGAATAACATGAACTAACTAGTTCCCCCTGCGCTCATGTCTCTAGCTGCATATATGGAAGAAGATGGCCTAGTTGGCCATCATTGGGAGGAGAGGCCCCTTGGTCATACAGACTCTATATGCCCCAGAACAGGGGAATGCCAGGGCCATTACGTGGGAGGGGGTGGGTAGGGGAACAGGGCGGGGACGCGGGAGAGTAAGGGAAAATTTCTGGATAACATGTGAAATGTAAATGAAGAAAATATCTAATAAAGAGAGAAAAAAAATAATAATTTCTGGGAGGCCAGGGGAGGTGAGGTTCCAAAACTTCTCTACCAGGATTTGCAAAACAAGAGAAATGCCATATAAGCCTCACTAAGGCTGCCAATTCTTGTATATGGATGTATGACAGTGCAGTTTTTTATACCTCATTAAGAGAATGTTGTTTTAAATCTTAACCTTTATAAAATAAAGGATAAAAATTGTACAAAAAAAAAAAAAAAAAGAGAAGCCTCTGGGCACACCTCTGAGGGATTCTCTTGATTCCATTAATTGAAGTGAGGAGCCCCACAGTGAACACAGGCAGCACCTTAGCAGCAGTCCAAACACAAGGAGGCATTCAGACAAACAGGAATCTCTTTTCTGCCTTTTTGCCTGATTGCCTTCCTGTTGTGCTGGTGAGCTCATCAACTCTGTTGCTGCCTCTGCCCCCGCTGTTGTCTTTGGCTGCCACAGAAAGAAGCCAGCTGCTTTCCATAGTTGAATGAAGACCAGTGGCTTTCCACGAATCTCCTAGGCCTTCAGGCAGGAGTGGGACTCCTGATGCAGCCAGCCTCTCGTGGGCTGAGAAGCTATTGGGTTCTCAGCCTCTCCAGTGTACAGGGGGCCATTGCAGAATGAACCAGGTGGTATGGCATAAGCCTGTCAGCTCTGCTCTGGTAGAACACCTTGTCTGACATTTCCCCTTTCACATTGCTAGGAAATGCTCATCTCCCTCTCAGGCTGCCTACTCTAAGTGCAGGCTGTGCCCCCACCACACTCTTGTTCCCAGCAAACATGGAGTCAGACACATGGCCAGAAGTTCGGAGGGGCTAATGAGCATGCTCGGGGCCATATCCAGAAAGGCCAGGGCTGCCTGATTCCTATAATGGCTTTCTCTCAACTGCAGGGTGTTCCTGGTGTACCTCAGCTGCTCTCCCTTCCCCATTGCCAAGGCCAAAGGCCAAGAATGCTAGGCCTTGTTTCAGGAATCTGCTGAGGAGGCTAGACTTTGCCTAGCAAGTGGGTGAGGCTGGCCTGGGGGTGTGGAGATTGATGGATGGTGGGCTGGCTCAGCATTTATTAACATGTAGTGTCTTCTAGGCTCTTTACAGTGACCAATGACCATGGGAAGAGGGAATCAGAACCTCACATATATTACAATAGTGTGAGCATGGGACAGTTTGGCCATGACGCTCCTGGGAGGCCATGTGGCTGGAGCATATACTTCTGGTCCCCTCTCTGGGGCAATCTAAGTGACCTCTTAGAGGCCAGCATCCTCGTGTGGTCATCGCCTGGGAACGCTAATGAAGACTGGGGATCTGGGGACAGCTGGTGCTGACCTGGCTATTAAAAATAATTGGCCACCCATAACAGGGAGGAAAAATGTGTTCGCTCTCAGTTTGCCTGGGAGATGTGAGTTATTCTCATGTTGCTATGGAAACCAAGATGAGTTGGGACCATCTCTCAGCTATTTAAATCTATGAGTCCAGTGAAGACGGCAGGGTACTCTCCAGAGAGAGAGGTGGGAAGGATGAGTAGGTAGAAGAGGGACAGGGAAAAGAGGCACCGCTGCACAGTAGGCAGACATGGCCCCCACAGCCATCCTGAACCCACACCACCCTCTTTCTCTCCTCAGGTCCATAGTGACAGCCTGGACAGGGAATAGAGCAATCCAGAGCCAGTGAAGCACAGGTTCACTGTGGGCCCTAGGTGCCCTGGTCTTTGGGGACTCTTGATTCTTCCTTCAAGGTCCAATGATGTCCTCAGCCCTGTGTGGCCTGTACTGCCTGCCTGCCAGCGTCTTGAGAACTTTGGGACCAGATCTCCTCAGTCTGTGCTCAGACTTTTTCTTGATACATCCTCCCAGAAGGGGTACCATCTCAAAGAAGCCACACCACACCACTCACCTCATCTTGGTTATCCTTTCTTCTACCTGCCTCTGTATAGAGCTGGCTGAGGACGGAGCCTCCAGGTATGGAGCGTGGGTCTTGCGTTCAC
Organism: Mus minutoides; assembly: GCA_902729485.2. Classification (NCBI taxonomy): domain Eukaryota; kingdom Metazoa; phylum Chordata; class Mammalia; order Rodentia; family Muridae; genus Mus; species Mus minutoides. The sequence continues at coordinate 2,001,073 of LR749587.1, forward strand.
TCTCAGAGTCCCTTTTCTCTGATGACTTCAGAGCCTTCAGAGGTGGTACCAGTGACTGCGTTGTGCCTGTGGCTTTGGCCAGGTATTTTGCAAGAGACTGGGATAAAAGTAGAAGAGGACCCGGCAGTAGGTGACGCTTGGGCAGGGACACTGAGAACCAGCAGCGTGACTGTGGGTCAGTGACAGCAAGACATCCGTGCCTAAAGACAGCCCAGCAAGGAGTCAGCACCCTGCCCCCTATTCCCCCCACCCCCCCACCCCTCGAAGTCCTTCCATGGAAAAAGGGAAGGCAGAAGCCCAAGGCACCTGCTATGTCACATCTGAGTGGACAGCTTCAAGGGGCCTGGGTCTAATGTGGACACCCAAGAGAACCAAGGCAGGGGGTGTGGCATATGGGGTGAGGCCTCAAGGTGGGGAACAGGACCTGCTGCTGCCTAGCTCCCTGGTAGCCCTTCACCCACCCACTGACATCATCTCCCCTCAGGGCTCCCTGGAGACCATTTACTGCCTTTATTCCTAGTTTCAAATAATTTGCTTAGAAATGTCTCTGGTGTTCTGCTAATGGTGACAGAAAGAAGGAAAAATGATCAACCTTAAAATCACAACTTTAAATCGAGCTGTTTTCAAGAGTACCGTCTCCAATTAGAGGCAGTTTAGTAGACACCAAACACATCTGTCACTGGATTTGGCGGAGGGGGTGGTGGTGGCAGTTCCTGGGGGAGAGGCCATCTTGGCAGCTGAGCCTGTGGGGCTGAGACAAAGGTGGTGGTGACATCCTGTGTCTGTCATCTGTTTCCTCCAGGATTAGGACAGCAGGTTTAGAAAATGTTCTGGAAATGGAGAACTGGATGGGAGGTCAGACAAGGTCCCCAGTCACCCTCAGATCCTGATTCTGTGAGTGGGGTGACCCCCCATGGCATTGTCCCTGAGTCTTGGATCTCTGGGTGGAGACCTTGCACTGTATCCTCTGACCCCTGGAGCCACATTTCCTGCTCAGGGCATCCATCAGAACTGGAGTCATTACAGACTGTGTCTTTGTCTTCTCTTGCCCTGCCCTTCTATTCGTAGGGCGTAGCCCCAGTGCTAACTCCTTGGTGCCAACTCCAGTCCTGCACAGACCCTGTCTTCCGGCCACTGAAGCAAGGTTCAGAGCTCAGGCCTGTCCCCAGTCTTGTGGAGCTGGAGAAGCAGAGAAGGGATTTGGATCCAGAGTTGATCTTCTCACTGGTCCTCACAGCCTCTCTGCAGGTGCCTGCCATCCACTGTTCCCTTTTAAAAGATGGAGGGGTCGGGGAGAGTGCCCAATCACAGTCAAGGTCACATGACCAGCTTGACAGAGGATCATGGCTGGTAGTGTAGATGGGAGCACCTCAGGGTGGGTTGGGTGAGCCCTTCTACATGTCCACACAGAGGGCCCACTGTCGGAGGCTTGACCCAACCTATGAGCTGGTCCTGGCCTGGAGCTGCCACCAGGGCTCCATGGCAGAGCTCAGAGAGCACGGATCCCGAAAGATTTCCATCGATTTTCCAAATTAATGTTTTAGTTCTCCGTGTCTCGGGAGCCGTAATGAAGTGTCACCGGGAACGAGAGGACAAGGCAGATGAATAAAACGTCTTTTATAGTGTCATTACACTTGGATAATAAGATTTACTCGTCAACTTCAACTGTAATAATGTAATAATTTATTTGGTGACCTAATGAAGACATGTGGCCGAGGTTCGGAGTGTAATAACTACTCTAGGAAGGTTAGCACCTGCCGGCTATGCCAATCTACCACCTTCGGTGCTGGGCTGCGGGAGTACAGCACAGGCTTCTCCTGGTGATTTGGGCACAGCAGGCAGGTCCAGCCTGGGGCAGAACCTACCTCTTGGTTAATGGGTTAAAGCTTCTCTGGGTCTTCGGGGTCTGCTTTTGTGTAGGCCCTGTGGCCAATACTGATCTCTAGGGAGACATAGGTGTTTTCATCCTGACATCTGAACCTCTGGACAGAGAGGCATTTGGGGGTAGGTGGGTGTGGCTTGAGAATCCAACTGGCCACTCTTTCTCCTGTCTATGGCTGCAGTCAGCCCACCTTGGGTATCTGTGTGTGTGTGTGTGTGTGTGTGTGTGTGTGTGTGTGTGTGTGTGTGTGTGTATGTGTGTTGGAGGTGGTCTGTACAGCAAGCAGACAGTCATGGGTGTGCATTTTGCTCCTGCCTACCCTATATTTCACATCCTTCTGTCCGACCAAGAGGCATGAGCCTTCCTATGATCTGCCCACTGTGATGTCATTAGATCATGCTCTCTCAGTTCTGTCCTGGAGCTTCCTGGAGATCGCAGTCTCCTTCCCAGTAATGACTGATGTCCAGGCTTGGGAAAGACCCAGCAAGGGATGAGCCCCTCTTATCCCCACCTCTTCATACTGGTCAGTCTCCCTGTTGTAAGGTGGTCCACTTACCTTCATACTGGTCAGGTTCCCTGTTATGAATTGGTCCACTTACCAGTGTGTTGGGGGGTAGGAACATTGCCAGCCTGGCCTACTGACCTGCGCTTGCATGTAGCTCCTTCCCATCCCATGGGCACCTTACTTAGTGTGGCTTGGGGGAGGATGAAGTGTGAAAATGCAGGCTGATCCTGGATGAGGAGCTCCACCCTTGGGAGGTCAAGGCTCCACAAGCCACTACATGGGCATTACACCAGTTTCTCCTATAGATAGTCTACAGGGGTCTTTCTCTGTTAGTCTGGGCATCCCTGGGTCCTAAGGCCAATTTGAGCACTAGTTACCATGGCTGCCCTGTATACATAGATGCCCCGTTAAGCAGCTTTTGCCTATGATTCTTCCCCTTGTTCCTGCTTAAGTTCCTGCCCTGACTTCTCTCAATGGTGAATTGTGACCTGGAAGTGTAAGCCAGATAAACCCTTTCCTTCCTAGGTTGCTTTTGGCTGTAATATTGTTCCTGGTCCCCATTCCCTCCTGTCCCCTGGCTGGCCACGGGGCCTCAGCACCTAGCTTCCCAGTGCTTCCTCCTCTCTGAAGAGTCACCTCCAGAGTTTTAGGGGCTCTTCTCCGTTCCTCAGATTCAGCTCAGTCCTCCATGGCTCCTCCACCAGGATCACCATGCCAGCTCAATTTTCCCCTGGCTCTCTGCAGCTGTAGAAAATGATTTACCCATTGCTGGCTTCATGGGCTGGCTTCTTGTCTTTTCTTTCCTTCTCTATCTGACCCCCGGGTGCAAAGGGTCTGGGATTAACTGAAGGTAGGGAACATGAGACCCTGGGGATGCTGGACCCAGCTAGGGATGACCCAGTCCCACCCGCTACAATGTGAGCCTCTGGCTCCATGCAGGGGCCTCAGTGGGGAACATGTTACACCTAGAATTCATCCCATGGTTATGCATACCACTGTACCCATCCTGGAGTGCTGACTTCAGACATTGACTCATTCAACAGGCACCAACTCTGATGTCCCAGCTCTGAGCTCTTCCAGTGTCTTTAAATGTTGGCAGGCCCTAGGGTGATGGTGCCATGTATGCGTGTGTATCTTCTATAGTTGAATCCTCAATAGCTGAATGAAAGCAGCCTGTCTTGCTCCTTAGGGAAACGGAGGCAGCAAATATAGAGTGGAACCACCGGGGAAATAGCCTAGGGGCTCTTGCTGCCTGAGTAGATGCAGAATGTGGCTGTGCTCCCTGTAGTGCTCCCTCCTCCCACTGCACAGGTAAAACGATGGTGCTTACAAATGACAGCAACTTCCTCCCACAATGGAAGGAATCCTGTGCTCCAAGTTAGGCAGCGCAAAGTTCAAGGCCACTCTTTGGGGTGAAATGTACCTGACTGGTTCAGGATCGGCCCGCACAGACGGTCCAGGGCCACCACATCCTCTGCTTACCCTCTCCTTAATGATGGCACAGCTCAGGAAGATGGCCCAGTTGTCAGTTGGTCCCTGCTGTGTGGGGACTGAGAAAGTGCCAGTTTCCCCCCTGTTTATTTTATAGGCTGCCATTACGCCAAATGCTTCGCTGTCGTGTTCATTAGGCATCTGGTCAATTACTCTGGGACTTGTCTTTAGGGAGGCCAGTTTCTTGCTCATTAATGCCTGTTCTCCAGGCTGGCCACAGAGCCATCGCCCAGCAGTTTTTTTCTTTCTTTCTCAGACTGTGGTGGGTATAAGCTGCTGACCCTGAATAGTGGCTTCCTCTAAAGAGCTGGAACTTTAGCACAAGATGGGGCTGCAGGCCTTTCTAGGGGTGTGGGGTGGGAGGAACCTCAGATCCATTCACTGGGAGACTTGAAGTCAATTCACATGGGCAATCTCACAGAAGTCACATGAATTCATCCATTTAAGGCATCGGTCATCCCAAGGCAGATGGTCCCATGAAATGCAGGGACATCTGCAGGTGAGATCATTAGTGAGGAGCACCTGCTGAAGGTTGGAGTAAGAGAACAGGGCAAATGTTTCTCTCCACTGACCAACTGTGTGCCTCCAACTGATTGTGTCTCTCCTCTGGGCCTCAAATATTCACTGATTCTTCGGGGTCACCCCTATACTTTTCAGATTGTGGGGAGACTAAAGTGAACAGGGCTTGTCAGATGGTGTGCCTTGAGTTGCTAATGGCCACACCTTCCTTCCCCAGGTAAGCTGGTCCTGTGCTTTGTTGCCTGTGGTCAAGATGAAGAAGATATTATTAAGAATACTGGGTAGGTACCAGGAAGGGTTGCAGTTGGTATGTGTGAGGTAATGCATGCTGCTTGAATATAGTGTATAGTGCATGTGTGATGGTGTATTTTGACTGTTATATATGCATTAGGTATATTTGGTATATGCAGTATGTATGTATGTTGTAGAATGCATACATGTCTGTGATGTATAATGGAGAAGGGAGCTGTGTTATTGTGTGATATTCATATATGGTGTAATGAGGAGGTATGTGGCATGCAGTGTGTGTATTGGCAGCTTGTGTGGGGTGTGTGGTATAGAGGGTATGTGTGCTATATGGTATGTGTGTCAGCATGTAATGTATGCACAAGTGTGTTTGGTAGCAATTTTCTCTGAATCGAAGCACTCCATCTTAAAGAAAAGCTTTAAGACTCAGCAAGTTCTAAAGACTCAGGAGATTCTGAAGGGAGGCTCCCTAGGACTCTGTAAGTGAACAATTTGGAAGCCTCAGAACTTCACCGAAATTGGCCACACTAGGTCCTGCTCTCCCCATGGATGCACGAGCAGGGAGGGTTACGGAGGAAGCTCAGATGAGCTGAGCTGCCCGGAAGGAGCAGAGACCAGAGGAACTGCCTGGAAAGGCCTCTGTCTAACCTGCTGATGCTCCTGCAGGCTGCGCTGTATGCTCCAGGCTTCCAGACGTCATGGGCTGTCACCCGTGCTGGGATGGGCTTTGAATCTTCTGTTCCTGTACCTCTCACTCACATTCCTTTAAGAACACCATGACCCCCAATAGAAATGCATTGGGCCAACAAGTTGGACTTGGATGGTATCGCTACATTGATCTGCTGTCTTTAACAGATCTCAGGAATAATGTCACACAATGTGTGCATGTGAGACGTGTGTACTTGGGAACTACTATTTCTGAATGAAGGAGTACGATGGAATTCACATTGTGTTGAACACAGGACCATGTCCTTTCTGCGTCCCTAGCCAAGGGCAGATCCTGGAGTCCTTGGTTCCACCTCTGAGCCTGGCACTTAGTGCCCAACTCCCAGGCAAGGTGACAGAGACTGAGAGGTAAAGGGCACCTGGATGCTGAGTGCCTGGCCAGGATTCAAACACAGAGCATTTCTTATTTCTGCCTCCATGTGACTACTCAGTTGGTCCAAACAGGATCTTTCTTTACTGAAGATAAGCTGGACTCTGTGCTCGCTCAATACAAGTATTTATGAATTATGTGCATGGTAGTACACTTGGAGGTATTTATGATAGATGGGAAAAGCTGAAATAACATGTTGTTAAAATAATTGTAGAGTGTTCTGTTAACAGTTCTTACACCACACACCTCCACTTAGAGGCTGCTGTACCTCCTCATTTAGTGAGTGTTAGCCCTTCAACCATGTATTTCCAGCGCACCAAGTCCGAGTCTAATGCTTTGTAATGCTGTGGGGGAGGTGGGAGGAGGAAACCTGAATGCTCGAAGTCCTGAGTGAACATGTGTCATTGACATCGTCATATGTCACATGTCATTGACATAGGCACCGTCATGTCAAGGACCCCAAAGCTCCAAGCTCAGAGGGAAGACAAAGCAGTCCTGGGTGACTGAGTACCCATGTTGACAGTGTATAGAATAGATTATATTCACTATAGCTTTCACCCCTCTGGATATTTACAGACAAGACTCCTCCCTACAGAGACTGTTCCTTCTGAGATTAGCTAAGCCTGTTCCCTTGATCCAGGTGTACCATAAGCCACACCTCTTTGTTTGATTTGATGTGTGCTGTAGAATATATACATGTATATGACGTTGTCCTGTTGGGTACAAGGAAGCTAGAGTGACTGTCTTCTGTTCTTGGGGGAGTTGATGCTTTGATTCTAAGGATAAGTCCTCCCCCTTATGCTAGGAAGACAAACTGGATCTTGTCTTTCAGCATGGTGTGGTAGGCAACCTTTTATTTTATTAAAGAAAATTGAAGTCAGTTTGGGGTGACCATGTTGACATCCAAAAATCTGTGTGATTAAAGTGCAGCCTTGGAAGATGTTCACACCCTCAAATCTATCAGCCCAGTCTGTTACAAGCTGTACTCTCAGTTGGAGCTGTGAACACATCACTAGTAGCTTGCGGCTCCTTTCCTTGTCTCTTGTGGGCCTTTTGATGACTTGCTTTTCTTCTTCTCTGAAGAGCTGGTCTGGTTTTCCATCAACCACAAGGTGGTTTTGAAATTCTGAGCTGTCTTCTGACTGTGGTCACCAAGCTCTGAGCCAATAAAGGCTTGCTGCTGCTGTAAGCTGCTCAGCGTGGGGCAAAGTTTGTCACACAGCAGGAGAGATCTGATGTCTACACAAGAAGAAGCAAGAGTTCTCACTCGGGACCTACTGGGCACCAAGTTCTGGAACAGTCAGGGTGACATCCCTTTATTTAACTCAAGGAGCAGAAACTTCATGTCAGTCTTTTGGGAGATTGGGAAGGAGGCATGGAGGTTCGGGGTTCGCACTGCTTGGAAGTGGGAAACAGCTAGCCTTGAGGCCAGGTCTGTCTATTTGAACTGTAACCCAGTTTCCTTAGCTTTGTTTGATAACCATCTTGCTTTTTTCTGCATCAGGACCAATTTTTTAAGATTATGTATTTGAGGAAAAATGTGCAGTATTGTCTTTTTGTGTCTGGTTTGTTTCACTTAGAGTGATGTCCTTGGTTCATCTATGGTGCTACAAATTACAGGATTATATATTTTTCATTTTTTGATAATTTTACACATGGTTCTACTGCATTCAAATCATTTCCACCCTTTCCTCTTCTCCCTTCAACTCCTTCCATGTCCTGTGCATCCCTTCTTGAATTCATGGCCTTTCCTTTTATAATTATTCTTGATATCTATAACCTACCCAGTCAACTCAATGTGCATATGTAGGGCTGACCCCTTGGAACTGGATATCCTTATCCCCTGAGAAAACTGATGCTACCTCTAGCAGTCATTGAGAGCAGTGGGTAGCTCTCTATCTCCAGTCAGGCCTTGGGGCTCTTTCATTACCGGTATTGACATGTCAACCGCTGTGGTCATCATATAGATCTTGGGCAGGCAGACATGTTGTTGAGATTACAATGGGTGTGGCTTCCCTGGCAACCTTGATGACACTGTCCCGTAGTGCCCACCTTGGTCCCCTGACTTTTACTTACAGTCTTTCTGTCCTCTCTTCTGAGACATCCCCCGAGCCTTCAGTATAGGAGCTGTATTGTAGATGCACCAACTAGGGCTGGGCACCCCATGGTCACTTAGTCACTCCATTTCACAAGTTTTAGATTTATATAATATTCGTCTGCTGCAAAAAGAACCTTCTTTGAGGAGGGTTGAGAGCTACCCTAATCTTTAGGCATAGGGCATTTAGGATGCAGATAGAAACAATTGATGTGGGGAATTGGCAGTGTTAGATTCTCCTTTAACATCTAGGACTTCTCCAGCCCTGGGTTCCTGGCTAGGTTTACATTATCAGACACATCTCCCTTCCTATTGAACAAGTCTAGTTAGACAGTTCTAAGGCATGGGTGCCACTGCTATAGCACTGGTGACCTTTTGCCAGGCCGGTAGATGCCATGATTCACGGGCTCTCCAGCTGGCAGAACTACTGGTTACTTTTCCTCTCTTGACAGCTCCCATGGCACCTTCCAACGCAATGAGGGCTGGGCCTCGGGTTCTGTTTATGGCTGAACAGTATTAACTTGTGTACATAATACACTATGCTAAGAGAGAGGGGAAGAAAAGGAAAACATCTCTACCTTTATCTTGGGTTCCGAAACGTATATCATCTGTTTTAGGTATGGTGACTTGATGTAGGATTCTGGATGGTGTAAAAGATACAGTGAGTAGGTGGATGTGTGACTAGCCAGAGTGGAGAGTGAGTGACACTCATAAGAACGTCATTTGTACCTACACGTCCATAGCCTTTGCCATGCTGACTTTGGTTGCTTCAGACACACAGTCAGAAGAGAGGCTATCCAGAACCTCTTCTCCAAGCTACTGGCCTACATCATGTATTTGACCCCCCACCCCCACCCCAGCCAACTTCCATATATGCAGCGTGGTCTTGACCTTTGGCTCTAGCTGGTTGATTCTGGGGTGGGAATCGATCTAAGCTCTGCTAATTAGAGTCTTCCCCTGAGACTGAGACTGTAATTGAGCAGTAAGAAACCAAGCTTTCTCTGAGTGGCCATAGAAGAAACAGATTTAAGGAGCAAGTGCCATTGTCGTGGTTTGTATATGCTCTGCCCAGGGAATGACACTATTAGAAGTTGTGACCTTGTTGGAGTAGATGTGTCACTGTGGGTGTGGGCTTTAAGTCCCTCATCCTAGTTGCCTGGAGGTCAGTAGTCTCATAGCAGCCTTCAGATGAATACGTAGAACTCTCAGAAACTCCTGCATCATGCCTTCCTGGATGCTACCATGCTTCCACCTTGAAGATAATGGATTGAACCTCTCTGAACCTGTAAGCCAGCCCCAAATAAATGTTGTCCTTTATAAGACTTGTCTTGGTCATGGTATCTGTTCACAGCAGTAAACCCCTAACTAAGACAGCCACTGAGACCAGGACTTGCTGGTAGCTCTCAAGAGTATAGGAAGGTCTCTGGGAAGACAATGTCAGGGACCCTTGGTGTTTCAGCCCCTGATTGCATTTGTCCCCGAGAGCCAACTATAATGTTTCCCATGATGTCCTGTGAGTCGTTGCCATATCCTTTCAAAATGTCCAGTTTTACTTAATCTGGGGATATTGAGTTTCTGCTCTAAAAGACCAAAATAACCTTAACTAATAAAATATTAAAATACATTCCCATCAACTTCAAGTATTGTGCAGCTGCCACAAATTACCACTCAAATATGACAGGATATTTGGCACTATTTTATCACAATCGTTTGGAGTTGTGCTTTCCAGAATATCTCTAAGTTTCTTTTACATTATGCCAATTACTTTAAGAACATTATGTCTTGTCTATTCGGGGAATTATTTCCTAACAACAGCATTAAACCTCATTTTCTCAGTAATTACTTGGACTCAACCATAACTTTTAATGATCTATTTGCTCACCATTGTTTTCTATGCTAATTCCATTCCTTTCTTATTTTGCTTTCATCTGACTGAATTGCCCCCCACGGTTATTTTTCTGTCTGACAGAGCGATGTACAGTTGCTTTCCGGTCCAAGTTCATTTTGCCCTCAGGATGGGACTGCGTCTGTCTGGATCTAGAATGGTGGCTTTGAGTCCCACTCCCTTGGAACACTGTGGCTAACACGCACATGCTACCCATTCAGCGAGCAGCCAAGGATGGCCTGTGGGATCCAGGTTATTAATCTTTTATTTGAAAGCAAGCTCTTTTGATTTTGGTTTACTTTTTACTTGGAAATCTTAACAGAAATTGTTAAGCCTTGAGTCAGAATTCTCAGCAGGGTCTGTGAGGGAGTGTGTCCCTTTTCCCAGCTTTCTTGTCGGGAGCCATGTCCTGAGGACATGTGGCCTTTCATTTCAGAGGCTGCTTTGCTTAATTTTAAAGAATTGATTCTTTTCTCCACCCCATTCCCCACCTACCTTGTGCCCCATTGGAATACTGGAGTTAGTGTCTCCTAACTGAACATCCTTAGCTTCATCTCGTTCTTTTCCCATTTCTCTTGACGAGACTTGAGTGATGTTGCCTAATTCCTAATTGGAGGGTCCAATTGTGCCACCCAGAGCACTTCCTATTTTAATAACTATGTTTTCTTTCTTTCTTTTTAAAAAATAAGATTGTGTGTGTGTGTGTGTGTGTGTGTGTGTGTGTGTGTGTGTGTGTGTGTGTGTGTGACAGGTTTATGTGTGGCTGCCTGCAGAGCCTTGAAGAGAGTGTCTGATCCCTTGGAACTGGAGTTACAGATGATTGTGAGCCACCTGGTGCGGGTGCTTAAAACTGAACTTGGGTCCCCTACATGGGTAGCCATCACTAGTAATCACCGAACAATCTCTTCAGTCTCCAATAACTAGGTTTTCAGTATCAAAGTCTTCCTTCTTGCTCTTTAATCCTGCACTTGAAACATGACGGCTGGTTTGTATTTTATGGTTTCGATATCCTTTTGAGTCTCTCTGGGGATGCTAATTAGAAAAATCTCAATTTCTTTCCATTTCCTGCATTAATCCAGCTTCATGGAGGATTAGTGGGCCACCAGGTCATTTTGAAGATGTGATTGGGAGGATTTGGCTGCCCTGTGGCACTTCTGGCTGTCTAGGTGAATGTGTTTCTGTGTGTCTGGTGCCATAGCTTGCAGTAGCTTGGCAGCAATCACAGAGTCTGGGCTTTTCTCTCTAACTCAGGGTTTGACAGATGTTTCTGGAAAGGACCACAGAGTAAATAGCTTTGGCTCTGTGGCCCAATGGCCTCTGTCATGAGTCCCTTGCCACTGAACACAGAGCGGCATTCAATTAGTGTCAGTAGCCTGGCTTGGTACAAATATAACTATTCAAAGTGACCCTCACATTTGACCCATGGGTGAAGCTTCCATCTCTGCTCTGACGCCCATGGATGATCTCCATGGGAGATCCTTGGGGGAGCTCTCCTCTCGCTGGGTGCCAGCAGCCAACTATAACTCGAGCTGCCAGGTGCTGCCACTGCTTTTGTTTCTGTTTCATCATAACTTCTACAAGGCTTTGCCCCATCTACCCCAGCTCCCTACAAGGCTCCAATGACTCAGGGCCCGTGTCTCCAGCAGAGTCCACCCGTACTGGTGTCTTCTAGGGACCAGGTTGAAGTCCACATGCTGATATCACAGAGTTGGTGGGGGTGGGAGAAGAGCTGAGCTGAGACCCCTGTCCATCTGAAAGGTTCCTGAAGTTTGTTCCTATCCACACTTAGAGCTCAATCCAGGGAGGCAAGTTTTGTAAATCCTAGACTACTTTCACAGGGATACTTCAGTAACATTGGGTGTTTCACAGGGTGATGGTGCCATCCCCACAGAGGGAGTGGGGGACAGTTGTGGCTTCATCTCTGAGAGTTCTTGTGTGCTATACTTGCATTAGTCGGCTCTCTAGGGGAACAGAAACAATACAATATGGGTATAGTATATATATATATATATATATATATATATATATATATATATATATATATATATNTTCTCTCTCCCCTTCTTTTCCTTTTGTAGAGATGGAAATAGAACCCAAGGCTTTGCATATAGTAGACAAAATCCATACCACTGAACTACATCCTAAGACCTACCACATTTTCTATGTCACTCATCCACCTACACACTGATCGGTCTCACCTCTCACTCACTGTGAGTATTCTTGCAGTAAACATGGATGTGCAGGTATCTCTTTGCCATGCTGACTTTGGTTGCTTCAGACACACAGTCAGAAGAGAGGCTATCCAGAACCTCTTCTCCAAGCTACTGGCCTACATCATGTATTTGACCCCCCCCCCACCCCAGCCAACTTCCATATATGCAGCGTGGTCTTGACCTTTGGCTCTAGCTGGTTGATTCTGGGGTGGGAATCGATCTAAGCTCTGCTAATTAGAGTCTTCCCCTGAGACTGAGACTGTAATTGAGCAGTAAGAAACCAAGCTTTCTCTGAGTGGCCATAGAAGAAACAGATTTAAGGAGCAAGTGCCATTGTCGTGGTTTGTATATGCTCTGCCCAGGGAATGACACTATTAGAAGTTGTGACCTTGTTGGAGTAGATGTGTCACTGTGGGTGTGGGCTTTAAGTCCCTCATCCTAGTTGCCTGGAGGTCAGTAGTCTCATAGCAGCCTTCAGATGAATACGTAGAACTCTCAGAAACTCCTGCATCATGCCTTCCTGGATGCTACCATGCTTCCACCTTGAAGATAATGGATTGAACCTCTCTGAACCTGTAAGCCAGCCCCAATTAAATGTTGTCCTTTATAAGACTTGTCTTGGTCATGGTATCTGTTCACAGCAGTAAATCCCTAACTAAGACAGCCACTGAGACCAGGACTTGCTGGTAGCTCTCAAGAGTATAGGAAGGTCTCTGGGAAGACAATGTCAGGGACCCTTGGTGTTTCAGCCCCTGATTGCATTTGTCCCCGAGAGCCAACTATAATGTTTCCCATGATGTCCTGTGAGTCATTGCCATATCCTTTCAAAATGTCCAGTTTTACTTAATCTGGGGATATTGAGTTTCTGCTCTAAAAGACCAAAATAACCTTAACTAATAAAATATTAAAATACATTCCCATCAACTTCAAGTATTGTGCAGCTGCCACAAATTACCACTCAAATATGACAGGATATTTGGCACTATTTTATCACAATCGTTTGGAGTTGTGCTTTCCAGAATATCTCTAAGTTTCTTTTACATTATGCCAATTACTTTAAGAACATTATGTCTTGTCTATTCGGGGAATTATTTCCTAACAACAGCATTAAACCTCATTTTCTCAGTAATTACTTGGACTCAACCATAACTTTTAATGATCTATTTGCTCACCATTGTTTTCTATGCTAATTCCATTCCTTTCTTATTTTGCTTTCATCTGACTGAATTGCCCCCCACGGTTATTTTTCTGTCTGACAGAGCGATGTACAGTTGCTTTCCGGTCCAAGTTCATTTTGCCCTCAGGATGGGACTGTGTCTGTCTGGATCTAGAATGGTGGCTTTGAGTCCCACTCCCTTGGAACACTGTGGCTAACACGCACATGCTACCCATTCAGCGAGCAGCCAAGGATGGCCTGTGGGATCCAGGTTATTAATCTTTTATTTGAAAGCAAGCTCTTTTGATTTTGGTTTACTTTTTACTTGGAAATCTTAACAGAAATTGTTAAGCCTTGAGTCAGAATTCTCAGCAGGGTCTGTGAGGGAGTGTGTCCCTTTTCCCAGCTTTCTTGTCGGGAGCCATGTCCTGAGGACAATTGGCCTTTCATTTCAGAGGCTGCTTTGCTTAATTTTAAAGAATTGATTCTTTTCTCCACCCCATTCCCCACCTACCTTGTGCCCCATTGGAATACTGGAGTTAGTGTCTCCTAACTGAACATCCTTAGCTTCATCTCGTTCTTTTCCCATTTCTCTTGACGAGACTTGAGTGATGTTGCCTAATTCCTAATTGGAGGGTCCAATTGTGCCACCCAGAGCACTTCCTATTTTAATAACTATGTTTTCTTTCTTTCTTTTTAAAAAATAAGATTGTGTGTGTGTGTGTGTGTGTGTGTGTGTGTGTGTGTGTGACAGGTTTATGTGTGGCTGCCTGCAGAGCCTTGAAGAGAGTGTCTGATCCCTTGGAACTGGAGTTACAGATGATTGTGAGCCACCTGGTGCGGGTGCTTAAAACTGAACTTGGGTCCCCTACATGGGTAGCCATCACTAGTAATCACCGAACAATCTCTTCAGTCTCCAATAACTAGGTTTTCAGTATCAAAGTCTTCCTTCTTGCTCTTTAATCCTGCACTTGAAACATGACGGCTGGTTTGTATTTTATGGTTTCGATATCCTTTTGAGTCTCTCTGGGGATGCTAATTAGAAAAATCTCAATTTCTTTCCATTTCCTGCATTAATCCAGCTTCATGGAGGATTAGTGGGCTACCAGGTCATTTTGAAGATGTGATTGGGAGGATTTGGCTGCCCTGTGGCACTTCTGGCTGTCTAGGTGAATGTGTTTCTGTGTGTCTGGTGCCATAGCTTGCAGTAGCTTGGCAGCAATCACAGAGTCTGGGCTTTTCTCTCTAACTCAGGGTTTGACAGATGTTTCTGGAAAGGACCACAGAGTAAATAGCTTTGGCTCTGTGGCCCAATGGCCTCTGTCATGAGTCCCTTGCCACTGAACACAGAGCAGCATTCAATTAGTGTCAGTAGCCTGGCTTGGTACAAATATAACTATTCAAAGTGACCCTCACATTTGACCCATGGGTGAAGCTTCCATCTCTGCTCTGACACCCATGGGTGATCTCCATGGGAGATCCTTGGGGGAGCTCTCCTCTCGCTGGGTGCCAGCAGCCAACTATAACACGAGCTGCCAGGTGCTGCCACTGCTTTTGTTTCTGTTTCATCATACATACTACTTCTACAAGGCTTTGCCCCATCTACCCCAGCTCCCTACAAGGCTCCAATGACTCAGGGCCCGTGTCTCCAGCAGAGTCCACCCGTACTGGTGTCTTCAAGGGACCAGGTTGAAGTCCACATGCTGATATCACAGAGTTGGTGGGGGTGGGAGAAGAGCTGAGCTGAGACCCCTGTCCATCTGGAAGGTTCCTGAAGTTTGTTCCTATCCACACTTAGAGTTCGATCCAGGGATGCAAGTTTTGTAAATCCTAGACTACTTTCACAGGGATACTTCAGTAACATTGGCTGTTTCACAGGGTGATGGTGCCATACCCACAGAGGGAGTGGGGGACAGTTGTGGCTTCATCTCTGAGAGTTCTTGTGTGCTATACTTGCATTAGTCGGCTCTCTAGGGGAGCAGAAACAATACAATATGGGTATAGTATATATATATATATATATATATATATATATATATATATATATATATATATATATATATATGTTTCATACACACACACACACACACACACACATTGTAAAGGCGGATTTATTACATTGGCTTATAGGGCACTGTCTGGGTATTCTAACAATGGCCACATCAGAGAGGCTGAGAACCCAGTAGCTTCTCAGTCCACAAAATTAGGGATTTTCACAGAAAAGCTGGATTCATGTGCTAAAGAAGGATGCCCACAGCAGTAATAGGGTAGATGCATTCACCATCCAGAAGTAAAGGCAGACAGGCACTACCATTCTCTTCTCAGACTTCTTCTTCTTCTTCTTCTTCTTCTTCTTCTTCTTCTTCTTCTTCTTCTTCTTCTTCTTCTTCTTCTTCTTCTTCTTCTTCTTTTCTTCTTCTCCTTCTCCTTCTCTTCCTTCTCCTCCTCCTCCTCCTCCTTCTCTTCCTCTTCCTCCTCCTCCTCTCATTCTTTTGGAGTTTTATACATTTATGCAACATACTTTATTTGTGAACAGCCCTCAGGACTTCCACAATACAACTTTTTTCTAACTTCAGGTTTTTTTCCCCCAGGATGAAAGTGGAAGACCCTCTGGAGTACCCATCCCTGACTGAAGAACAGTTGGCAATTGATGGTTACATGGGTAAAGTGGGTCGTTTTTCCTTCCTTCCTTCCTTCCTTCCTTCCTTCCTTCCTTCCTTCCTTCCTTCCTTCTTATTAGATTTTTTAATTTACATTTCAAATGTTAACCCCTTTCCTGGTTTCCCCCCTGAAAACTTCCTATCCCATCCCCCATCCCCCTGTTCACCAATCCACCCACTCCTGCTTCTCTGTCCTGGCATTCCCCTATACTGGGGCATCGAGCCTTCCCAGGACCAAGGGCCTCTCCTCCCATTGATGTCCAACAAGGCCATCCTCTGCTACATATGCAGCTGGAGCCATGGGTCCCTCCATGTGTACTCTTTGGTTGGTGGTTTAGTCCCTGGGAGCTCTGGGGGTACTGGCTGGTTCATATTGTTGTTTTTCCTATGGGGCTGCAAACTCCTTTAGCTCCTTGGGTCCTTTCTCTAGCTCCTCCATTGGGGACCTTGTGACCAGTCCAGGGGTTGGCTGAGAGCATCCATCTCTGTATTTGTCAGGCACTGTCAGAGCCTCTCAGGAGACAGCTATATCAGGCTCCTGTCAGCAAGCACTTGTTGGCATCTACCATAGTGTCTGGTTTGGTGACTGTATATGGGATGGATCCCTAGGTGGGGCAGTCTCTGGGTGATCTTTCCTTCAGTTTCTGCTCCACACCTTGTCTCTGTATCTCATCCCATGGGTATTTTGTTCCCCCTTCTTTTTCCTTCTTTTTTTTTTTTTATTAGATATTTTCTTCATTTACATTTCAAGTGCTATCCCATAAGTCCCCTATACCCTCCTCCCCTGCCCTGCTCCCCTACCCACCCACTCCCACTTCTTGGCCCTGGCATTGTTCCCCCTTCTAATAAGGACCTGAGTATCCATATTTTGGTCTTCCTTCTTCCTGAGCTTCATTTGGTCTGTGAATTGTATCTTGGGTATTCTGAGCTTCTGGGCTAATATCCATTTATCAGTGGGTGTATACCATGTGTATTCTTTTTGTGATTGGGTTACGTCACTCAGGATGATGTTTTCTAGTTCCATTCATTTGCCTAAGAATTTCATGAATTCATTGTTTTTAATAGCTGGGTAGTATTCCATTGTGTAAATGTACCACATTTTCTTATCTATTCCTCTGTTGAGGGACATCTGGGTTCTTTCCAGCTTCTGGCTATCATAAATAAGACTGCTATGAACATAATGGATCATATGTCCTTATTACATGTTGGAGCATCTTCTGGGTATATGCCCAGGAGTGGTATAGCTGGGTCCTCCAGTAGTACTATGTCCAATTTTTGAGGAACCGCCAAACTGATTTCCAGAGTGGTTGTACCAGCTTGCAATCCCACCAGCAGTGGAGGAGTATTCCTCTTTCTCTACATCCTTGCCAGCATCTGTTGTCACCAGAGTTTTTGATCATATCCATTCTGACTGGTGTGAGGTGGAATCTCAGGGTTGTTTTGATTTGCATTTCCCTCATGACTAAGGATGTTGAACATTTCTTTAGGTGCTTCTCAGCCACTCAGTATTCCTCAGTTGGGAATTCTTTGTTTAGCTCTGTACCCCATCTTAAAAATAGGGTTATTTGGTTATTCCAGATGAATTTGAGAATTGCTCTTTCTAACTCTATGAAGGATTGAGTTGGACTTTTTGGTGGGGAGTGCATAGAATCTGTAGAGTGCTTTGGCAGGATGGTCCTTTTTACTATATTAATCCTGCCAATCCTCGAGCAGAAGATCTTTCCATCTTCTGAGTTCTACTTAGATTTCTTTCTTCAAAGACTTGAAGTTCTTGTCTTACAAATCTCTCACTTGTTTGGTTAGAGTCACACTAAGATACTTTATATTGTTTGTCACTATTGTGAAGGGTGTGATTTCCCCAATTTCTCTCTCAGCATGTTTATATTTTGAGAATAAGAAAGCTTCTGATTTGTTTGAGTTAGCGTTATATCCAGTCACTTTGCTGAAGTTGTTTATCAGCTGTAGGAGTTCTCTGGTGGAGCTTTTGGGGTCATTTAAGTATGCCATTATATTATCTGCAAATAGTGATAGTTTGACTTCTTCCTTTCAAGTTGTATCCTTTTGACCTCCTTTTGTTGTCTAATTGCTCTAGCTAGAACTTCAAGTACTATATTGAATAGATAGGGAGAGAGTGGGCAGCCTTGTCTAGTCTCTAATTTTAGTGAGATTGCTTCAAGTTTCTCTCCATTTAGTTTGATGTTAGCTACTGGTTTGCTGTATATTACTTTTACTATGTTTAGATATGGACCTTGAATTCCTGATCTTTTCAAGACTTTTAACATGAAGAAATGTTGAATTTTGTCAAATGCTTCTTCAGCATCTAATGAAATGATCATGTGGTTTTTTTCTGAGTTTGTTTATATAATGGATTACATTGATGGATTTCCATATATTGAACCATTTCTGCATCCCTGGGATGAAGCCTACTTGATAATGGTGAATGATCATTTTGATGTGTTCTTGGATTTTGTTGGCAAGAATTTTATTGAGTATTTTTGCATCAATATTCATAAGGGAGATTTGTCTGAAGCTCTTTTTGTTGGGTCTTTGTGTGGTTTTGGTATCACTGTAATTGTGACTTCATCGAACAAATTAGGTGGTGTTCCTTCCATTTCTAGTTCATGGAATAGTTTGAAGAGTATTGGTATTAGCTCTTCTTTGGTGATCTGATAGAAGTTTGCACTAAAAGCATCTGGTCCTAGGCTTTTTTTGGTTGGGAGACTTTTAATGACTGCTTCTATTTCTTTAGGGGTTATGGGACTGTTTAGATGGTTTATCTGATCCTGATTTAACTTTGGTATTTGGCTTCTGTCTAGAAAATTGTCCATTTCATCCAGATTTTCCATTGTGTTGAGTATAGGCTTTTGTAGTAGGATCTGATGATTTTTAAAAATTTCCTCAGTTTCTGTTGTTCTATCTCCCTTTTAATGTCTGATTTTGTTAATTTGGATATGGTCTCTGTGCCCTCTGGTTAGTCTGGCTAAGGGTTTATCTGTCTTGGAAAGAACCAGCTCCTGGTTTTTTGGATTCTTTGGATAGTTCCTTTTGTTTCTTCTTGGTTAATTTTAGCCCTGAGTTTGATTATTTCCTGACCTCTACTCCTCCTCTTGGTTGTATTTGCTTTTATTTATTTATTTATTTATTTATTTATTTATTTATTTATTTAGGTTTATTGAGACAGGGTATCCTCTGTGTAGTCCTGGCTGTCCTGGAACTCACTCTGTAGACCAGGCTGGCCTCGAACTCAGAAATTCTCCTGCCTCTGCCTCCCGAGTGCTGGGATTAAAGGTGTGTGCCACCACGCCTGGCTATTTGCTTCTTTTTTGTTCTAGTGTTTTTAAGTGTGCTGTTAAACTGGTAGTGTATGCTCTCTACAGTTTCTTTTTGGAGGCACTCAGCTATGAGTTTTCCTCTAGCACTTTTTTCATTGTATCCCATGAGTTTGGGTATGTTGCACCTTCATTTTCATTGAATTCTAAAAATTCTTTAATTTCTTTATTTCTTCTTTGACCAAGTTATCATTGAGTAGAGCATTGTTCAGCTTCCACGTGTATGTTGGCTTTCCCTTTTTTTATGTTGTTATTGAAGACCAGCCTTAATCTGTAGTGATCTGATAGGAGGCATGGGATTACTTCAATCTTCTTATATCTTTTGAAGTCTGATTTGTGACTGATTATATGGTCAGTTTTAGAGAAGGTACCATGAGGTGTTGAGAAGAAGGTATATTCTTTTGATTTAGGATGAAATGTTCTATAGATATCTGTTAGATACATTTGGTTCATAACTTCTGTTAGTTTCACTGTGTTTCTGTTTAGTTTCTGTTTCCATGATCTGTCCACTGATGAGAGTGGGGTGTTGAAGTCCCCCACAATTATTGTGTGAAGTGCAATATGTGCCTTTAACTTTAGTAAAGTTTCTTTTATAAATGTGGGTGCCCTTACATTTGGAGCATAGATGTTCAAAATTGAGAGTTCTTCTTGGTAGGTTTTTCCTTTGATCAGTATGAAGTGTCCTTCCTTATCTTTTTTTTATGACTTTTGGTTGAAAGTAGATTTTATCTGATATTAGAATGGCTATTCCAGCTTGTTTTTTGGGACCATGTGCTTGGAAAATTGTTTTCCAGCCCTTTAATCTGAGGCAGTGTTTGTCTTTGACACTGAGGTGTGTTTCCTGTATGCAGCAAAATGCTGGATCCTGTTTACGTATCCAGTCTGTTAGTCTATGTCTTTTTATTAAGGAATTGAGTCCATTGATGTTAAGAGATATTAAGGAATAGTGATTGTGGCTTCCTATTATTTTTGATGTTATTTTTATGTTTATGTGGTTATCTTCTTTTGGGTTTATTAAAAGCAGATTACTTTCTTTCTTTTTCTAGGGTGTAGTTTCCCTCCTTGTGTTGATGTTTTCCATCTGTTATCCTTTGAAGGGCTGGATTTGTGGAAAGATATTGTGTAAATTTGGTTTTGTCATGGAATATCTTGGTTTCTCCATCTATGGTAATTGAGAGTTTTACCTGGGCTAGCATTTATGTTCTCTTAGGGTCTGTATGAGATCTGGCTTTCATAGTCTCTGGTGAAAAGTCTGGTGTGATTCTGATAGGTCTGCCTTTATATGTTGTTTGACCTTTCCCCTTACTGCTTTTAATATTCTTTCTTTGTTTAGTGCATTTGGTGTTTTGATTGTTACATGACAGGAACAATTTCTTTTCTGGTCCAATATATTTGGCATTCTGTAGGCTTTTTGTATTCTTGTGGGCATCTCTTTGTTTAGGTTAGGACAGTTTTCTTCTATAATTTTGTTGAAGGTATTTATTGGCTCTTTAAGTTGGGGAATCTTCACTCTCTTCTATACCTATTATCCTTAGGTTTGGTCTTCTCATTGTGTCCTGGATTTCCTGGATGTTTTGGCTTAAGAGCTTTTTGCATTTTGCATTTTCTTTGACTGTTGTGTCAATGTTTTATATGCTATCTTCTGCCCCTGAGATTCTCTCTTCTATCTCTTGTATTCTGTTGGTGATGCTTGCATCTACGACTCCTGATCTCTTTCCTAGGTTTTCTGTCTCCAGTGTTGTCTCCCTTTGTGATTTCTTCATTTTCTATTTCCATTTTTAGATCCTGGATTGTTTTGTTCAATTCCTTGTGTTTTCCTGTAATTCTTTAAGGGATTTTTGAGTTTCCTCTTTAACTCTACCTGTTTACCTGTGTTCTCTTGTATTTCTTTAAGAGAGTTATTTATGTCCTTCTTAAATTCCTCTACTTTCATCATGAGATGTGATTTTAGATCAGAGTCTTGCTTTTCTGGAATGTTGGGGAGCCAGGGTTTGCTGTGCTGGGAGATCTGGGTTCTCATGATGCCAAGTAGCCTTGGTTTCTGTTGCTTATTTTCTTGCACTTACCTTTTGCCATTTGGTTATCTCTGTTGTTAGCTGGTCTTGCTGTCTCTGACTGTGGCTTGTCCGTCCTGCAAACGTGTGTGTCAGTACTCCTGGGAGACCAGTTCTCTCTGGGAAGAATTTAGGTATGGAGAGCTGTGGTATAGGGTCAGCTCTGGGGTGCAGACAGAGACCAGAAGGATTCTGTCCCCACTTGATCCTTGGTTCCTATGTCCTGATGTCTCTAGAAGGGTCCCTCTTGGGCCAAGGATTTGAACACAAATGGTGGTCTTACCTGTGCTCACAAGTGTGTAGGCACTCCTGGAAGACCAGCTCTCTCCTGGCTGTATTTGTGTATGTAGCTTTGTGGCACAGGATCAGCTGGGGGGGGGGGAGACAGAAACTGGAGGACTCCTGTCCCAGTCAGCCTCTCAGTTCCTGTGTTTGGAGGGTTCCGGGTGGGTTCCTCTGAGTAGCAGTGGTAGTCTTACCTGTGCTCACAGGCTCAGACCTCTTCATACAGGGTTGTCACTAGCAAATGCTGTCTACTCTGGAGGAAGGCCCTGGCCCATGGTTACTCTTTTCTTGAAACACCCTCACAGACCCATCTATTAACCATCGGGGCATACAGAGAGCTGGCTTAGCTCTACAGATGTCAGAATCACGCACAACCTTGTGCCTGTGAGAATGTCTGAATCTCATTGTCTTATGTGTATATTTCAATATCGGGTAGGGAGGAGGGAGTCCCTCTTTCCCCTCCAATCCCAAACTCTCCTTTTAATTGTCCTCTCCTTAGGTGCCAGGAAAGACCTGGCATGCTTTTGTGTGGTATTTCCTTCTTGTTTCGTTCTTGAACTCCCACTAGGACTGGGGAAAATATTTAACGTATTTAGGAAAACTGACCTATTTATGATGATGGGACTTTCCATAATATATCATGTTCTCCACATACATGCACATTCTCTCAATGAAGCCTGTAATATTTTTCCCCCGCCACAAACACCGACTTTAACTGCAGTTACTTTAGGTCTGATGTGCTTTTTTCTCAATTGCTATTTTGAGCAAACTGCTTTATTTTTCTCATTATGGGCATTAACTGCTCATTGCTATTATATAGGAGAAGTATAGATTTCTAATATTTTATTTATAATTGAGTCCAATAGCTAAATTTTCGATTGTGTATGTGCACATACAATTAGGTAATTTCTCTGGGATTATTTGGAGATTTATAGATGACTTCTTGGTAAGCATGATGCTGTCTACTCTGAGGGAAGGTTCTGCCCCATGATTACTCGTTTCTGGAAACAGTCTTTCTTTTTAACTAATTACATCAAAAAAAATTTTTTTGGACCAGGCTGGCTTTGAACACACAGAGATCCACCTGTCTCTGCATCTTGACTGCTAGACTTAAAGGCCTGTGCCACCACAGCTGGATTTAATTACTTTTCTCATTGCTATAGGTACAATAACTTCCTGGGTTAGGAGGTCATGTGAGATGGGGAAGGCATGGTGGTGGAGCCACAAGGCAGCTGGAGACACAGCATTTGCAGTAGGGAAGCAGAGAGAGATGAACCCTGGTCCTCAGCTTGCTCCCCGCCTCTTTTACTCAGTCAGTAACTCCAGTCCATGGATGGTGCTGCCCACACTCAGGTGGATCTTTCCCGTCCTCAGCATCTCCAGAAACAACTTTGCAGACACACCAAGGGATCCGTCTCCTTCATGATTCCAATGCCAGCTGATTGTAGAGATGTCACAGTCTTGAGTGTAGAGAGTCAGATTGACTCTAGTTGACATCATACCAAGACGTTCTGCTCTTGACACCCAGGCAGATCCAGGAGAGAGGGGTTACTTTTACCGGCTCTGCAAAGGTAAAAAGTCTTTGGCCTGCACCCACTGTTCATAGGGGCACCCCAATGCCCTGATGATATGACACAAAATGGTGGTTTTTATATTCTTAATTGTGTTTTCCTTCCCCGTTGAATCCCCCATCGACTGGGTTCTTCAGGAAGGTGCAGCCTTCCCATGGTCTAGCATGGCTCCCTCCCAGATCCCCTGGCCTCCTGGTTCAGGATACACAAAGCCTTACTTAGTGCATATCCCGGAACTTGAGATTCCCTTCTTTTCTGATGGGTGGCCTCAGTCATGTAGCTTGACTGCCTGCGACTTTTCAACCCCAGGATACACTGAGAACTTTTGGATGAACAGGTACCAGCTGCTCTCTAGGAAAGACAGGGCCTGGTGGCCCCTGCTTACCAGTGAATCTCTGATGAACGCTAAGTGTGCCTCAGGCTGAAAATAGAGCATAATGATTTCTCTCTTCTGATGGGTAAGCGCTGTCTGTTCACGCCTTGGTGCTGGACTTGTGACTACCGGGTGCCAATGCTGTGAGGTCCCTTATGCTTTGTCATAGCCACCTTCCTTGTGCCTGTCCCCTCTCCCTAGCATAATGAATGTCTACATCTGTCTTTTTCTTCCTCCTCCTCTCTGAGCTGGAGCATCATATGACACCCCCCCCCCAGCCCTTCAAGACTTGCTGTCACAGTCCTCGGGTGCCTGTCCCTGCCAGCTGCTGATGTGCTAGCTCTATTAATGAACTTGTATGTAGAGTGTCTACTTCTTCACAGCTTTGTTCCATGCTGGGCCTGAGGACAGAGCTTGAGGCATTCATACTGCTACAGTGCAGCAAGAGGAAGGACTTGGGGTGTAGCAAGAGGAAGGACTTGGGGTGCCTGTGAGCGAATGAGATTGGCCTGTGCTTCTCTCGAATGTCACCAAGCTAAGGTTTTGATTCAAGGTTAAGTGCTGTTAATAAACAAAAGAGGGGCCCACTTCAATGGTCTGGAGCTGTTTATCTGGCACTGGACATCTGTTATTTGAAGCTGGTTAAGCCAGGAACAGTGGAGAGGTGCTTAAATTGCATTTACATTTTTCTTTGCATTGTTTATATGCATTGAGTTTGTCTAGGGTTTTTCGAATTTTGATTTTTCTAGGGAAATGCTCCATTTCATTGTGAATTCAAAACTATATTATTACTCAACATAAAACCACACACAGCACCCTTATAATTTATGTATTTTTTTGTGTTTTATGCTTTGAGTTACATTTCCCAGAGATTTGTCTGTTCTCTCACAGGCAAACCAAACTACAGGTGTTACATATTGGATACTGGAACACTCAGTTGGTTTTCTAATACAGAAACCCCTCAATTTTCCTGCCTCTTTCTTTGTTTTCTGTGAGATTTATCTTGCTTTTTTGTCTAATTTCCATTCTGTGGATGGACCTGAATATGCTTGCCAAGTGATAAATGAATAGATCTTGTACAAACTGCAACAGAATAGTACCGAGTCTTCCTCGGGAAGAGACTCCTGTCCCAGATGCAATGTGAACTATGTTTAAGGTATTCAAGCACAGATGTGATAAAAGCCTCTTTTTTTTTATTGTAGCTTCTCAAAGCAGAAGTGAAGGAGACAGCGTAGCATCTTTCAGGCAGCACTGAGGATGCTAGGCCAAGTGAGACAACCAAGGAGATGTGGCGAGGGTCCACTCTGGGAGATATCACTCTCTCAGACCCAGACTGCATGATGGCTTCTGGGGCCTGCCAGGCAGGCAATGGGCATGAAGTCTCAGTTCTGGGGTTCCACCTCCACAGCATGGTGAATGTCCTACTCTCTTGAGAATTCCTAAAGTCACCAACATTTGTAAAATTCACAATGACACCTGCATTATGGAGAAATTATTTAAGTTAGTAAAGAAAAGAAAAGATAGGGCCAGAGAGACAGCTCAGTGGGTAAAGAATGTGCCACACAAGCCTGGGGTCTTGAGTTTGATCCCTGGGACCCTCCTAAAAAAAAGTCAGGTGTAGTCATTCATGTTAACAAAGAGAACAGTAAAGCTAGGCACAGCGGCCTCTTGTATCCTGGAGAGGTGAAGAGGAGCAGGTCTCTGGGGTTTACTGGTCAGCCAGCCTAGGCTGATTGGCAAGCTCCAGGCCAATGAGAGACCCTGCCTCAAAAAATGAAAAAACAAACAACAAACAAACAAACAACCCTCCCCAAACAAACAAAATACCGAATAAATAAAATAACAACAACAATGGACAAGCCCTGAAGCATGAGGCCCAAGATTGACCTCTGCCCTCTGAACACTCATACACATGCGTACAAGCCACCCTACATACAGTTACACTTACATTGTCATGATTCCCCTCGCCCACAACCCACACCATTTTCTGCCTTGAACAGAACCAAGCATTTGCTGTCAAGAAAGATAATAGAGTGGGAGGGGTGTGGCTCAGGGAGGGGTGTGGCTCAGGGAGGGGTGTGGCTCAGGGAGGGGTATGGCTCAGTGGCTAGAATGTTTGGGGGCTTGCTGGTCAGCCAGTCTAGCCAGAGTTCAGTGAAAGACCCAGTTTTAAAAACAAAGGGTGGAGAGAGAGAGAGAGAGAGAGAGAGAGAGAGAGAGAGAGAGAGAGACAGACAGACAGACAACACTGACCTCAGTTAGAGAGAGAGGTCTAAGCTGCCCCCTTTAGATTCCTTGATGTTTCTATTTGTGTGTGTGTGTGTGAGAGAGAGAGAGAGAGAGAGAGAGAGAGAGAGAGAGAGAGAGAGAGAGAGAACATTTCAACCATGCCACAGTTTCATTCAGTTAAGCATCATTGTGGGGACAATCACTCAGTTTAAAGGGAAAAGAATTGGAATGGTTTAAACATAGACGTGATAAAAGCTTGGAAGGCTCCAAATTGTTTGTTGCAGCTTTTCAAAGCAGGAGAAGAAGAGGCAGTGGGGTAGCATCTTTTGAGGTAGCACAAGACAGAGTTCTATGCATCCACACAGGAGGCGTCTCCATTCCGATGCAGAGCCTTCGAGGAAGGGCCTTGCTTCAGCAGGAACAGAGGTCGTGGCAGACAGCCCAGCCAACTTTAAATTCAGGGGGGGGGGCACCTGGACTCCAAGGAGCTGCCTGGGATGTTTGGCACAGTGGTCCAGGACAGGGCATTGTGGCTACCACGGGTGAAGGGTTCCTATGGAATAAGCCCTCTTCTAAGGGTTGAAATCCACTCTGCCATGTAATTGCTGCTGATCTGGGGTGAGTCCTGCATCTTCCTATGGCATGTGAAATGGCATCATCCCCACCTCCTAGGGTTTTGGGGGATTGGATGGCAATATGTGCAAAGGGGTCAGCACCACCCATAAGGTACTGGTGTACCCTACTCCCCTCCAGCCTGGGAGTATAGCCTCTCTTGTGTGGTCCTCCTTCTCAGGGTCTGAGTACCCACTGGAGGTGACAGCTGTCTGGGATTTCCTCATCTTAGGCTACTGTACCTCTGTATGTGTTTCTGCTCAGAATGTGTGTGCGCTGTCATGAAGGCATCCATTCAGGATGCACACCCATGTACTAGGCTAGGACATGTTACAACTCAGCTGTGGACAGACACATAGCCAGGACTGGATTGACCCAAGAGGGCTCAGTGATGTAGATATCTGGGGACTGAGTCAAGAGAGCCATGGCACTGTGCTCCTGCATCCAGCTGCCCCTCTCAGCAATGGCTGGTGGAATTATCTTCCCTGGAGCCTCTACTGTCTTTACTGTGGCTATTGGCCCTACAGAGGGTCAGTCAGTGGGAAAGAAAGTGGAGTCAGATTTTCCTGAAAGGGTCAAAAGATGCTGCCTTATCTTTACCTTGCACCAAAAGATGTGAACACTGAAGAATACCTTCAGTAGGTGTGATGCCAACTTGTATAGAGCCGGAAAAACCGGGATTCAGACCTCTAAACCCACTAAATGAAATTCCTACATAGTCACAACCATACTCAAACACTTTAAAGAAGAAAAGCAATCTAAAATGTAAATGCAATGCCCCCCCCCCAAAGTGGAACATAGGTGTGGAACATAAACACACACTTGGGTCATAGGCAAGCAGCTGTAAACCCTCTTAGAGTGCTTCAAATCAGTCTCCCACACCTATAACCATGGCTCACCCATAAGTGCACTCACCCCTCAGCCACCTTTTCATCCACCCACCCATTCACCCTCACATCCACTCAGGAATATACCACCCACCCACAAACCCACCCACTCACCCACCGGCCGGCCCTTCCATCTTTTCCACAAATCTGTCCACCTGACCCCATGCAGCTACTACTCTGTGTGCAGAAATCTGTATATGTACTTATCCATCCATCCATCCATCCATCCATCCATCCATCCATCCATCCATCCATCCATTGATAGATCTATCTGTTCATCTGTCCATCCATCCATCCATCCATCCATCCATCCATCCATCCATCAATCCATCCAACCAACCATCATTCATTTATCCTCTCTCTCTCTCTCTCTCTCTCTCTCTCTCTCTCTCTCTCTCTCCACCCTTTGTTTTTAAAACTGGGTCTTTCACTGAACTCTGGCTAGACTGGCTGACCAGCAAGCCCCCAG
Source organism: Mus minutoides (assembly GCA_902729485.2). Classification (NCBI taxonomy): domain Eukaryota; kingdom Metazoa; phylum Chordata; class Mammalia; order Rodentia; family Muridae; genus Mus; species Mus minutoides. The sequence continues at coordinate 2,028,630 of LR749587.1, forward strand.
GACATCCTGTCTTTACCTCCCAAGAGCTAGGAATATAGGTGCATACCACCAAACACTTGGATTTTATACCTGTGCTGGGAATTTGAACTTGAGTCCTCACACTTGTGTAGCCATACATTCATTCATTTGTCCATCCATCCATCCATCCATCCATCCATCCATCCACCCACCCATCATCATCTATAAATCTATCTACCTATCTACCAATCACCCATATATCCATCCACATCCACCTACCCAATCATGTATGCATTCTCCAGTCATTGACTATTGACCTCTCCCTGCCCACTCTTTCATGATGAGCTCTGAGACCCAGAGGTGGAGCTATTCTAGTTCTCATCCTGGACTTTCTTTGTAGATCCATCTAGAAACATTAATAAAGTATATCACAGTATTGGGAGTAGGGGGACTTCTCAGAAGAGCTACATGCTGCAGCCTGGGCCTTAAGAAATGACTGCATGGCAGGTTGTGGTCAGAGAGGGTGGAGAGGGAGGTCTCATTGTTAGAGGAACAACAGAACATCCCATTGTGTGCATAGTGTGATAGGGTACCATGGTGGGAAAGGGTAGCCACAGACATACTACAAAGGTAGAGATTGAGGGGCAGGGTCCGGGGGTTCACTGGGCTTCAGGATGAGATATTTGGGCTTTGAAATATCAGGGAGGTTAAGTCCCTAAATTCAGGTGTGGGTCTGCCTCACTTGACTTGTAGAAACCACGTGGAGGATGGGCTGGAGGCAAGCTTGGAGCCTAGGATCTAGGAAGAAGCTTTCTGCAAAGGTCCAGTGCGAGATGGTGGTTTTGGGACATAGTGAAGATTCCAAGTCTGCAGCACGTTAGGAAGACGCACCTGGCACAGCCTGTGAGCATATGGGTCAGGAAGTTGCCATGGAAACACCAAATGATTCCTACCTGAGCAGGGTTGGCAGGGAGTGGGCCAAATTGCCTTGGACTTTATAGGCATAAAGGCAGGTCTGTGAAGCCCAAATGAATATTGCTGATGAGTTATGAGCCACGTCTGTCCTCTGAGTGACACTTCCTTCAGAAAAGACACCACTGGGTCAGGGGTGAGCAGAGCTGGAGTGGCCTTTTCATCCTGAGGGTGGGCTAGGGCGGCACTGAGTTCATTAGGCTGCTCAGACCAATTACACCAGTGAGACAAATGGCTCCCTCATAACTCTGCGGCATGGCAGTCACTTGGCAGAAACGGGTGATGGGGTGTGGGAGAGGCTGCGCTCTGCTCTAATACAGGAAAGTCCTTTTCACAAAGGAGCTCAGGTGGAGGTCAAGAAGCCATAGGAGAGTTGTGACGCTCCCCCTGCCACCTGCTTACTTTATGGGTGAGGAAACTGGTAATGGTGATTACGGTGATGGTAGTGTTGGTTATGGTGATGATGGTGATAATAGTCAGGGTGGTGGTGGGGATGGTAGGGATGCTGATGTGGGTGATGATGATGATGGTGGTGGTGATAATGGTGGTGGTGAGGCTGGTGTGGGTGATGCTGGTGGCAGTGATGATGGTGGTGGTGATGGTGGTGGTGATGGTAGTGGTAGCGATGATGGTAGCATGGGGACAGTGATGAGGAATGATGGTGATGGTTTGGTGATGATGATAGTGTAATCATAGTGGTGATGATGATGGTGGTGGGGATATTTGTGATGGTGGTGATGGTGGTGATGATGCTGATATTGGTGATGGTTATGATAGTGTAATTATGAGGGCAGTGGTAAGTGGTGGCTGTAATTACTAACACATCTTCTTACTATTCGATAGTCACTATTCTAAACTACTACGATGGCTCAGTGAATGCTCATCAAAATACTATGAGGAGACATTATCAATGCTGCTTTACACATAGGAAACCTGAGGCATAGACTGGCTGATCATGGGCTTGCGCCACACAGCTCATCAGAGCAGAGTGAGGGCTGGATACAGACTCTCTTACCATCCACAAGGGTATAAGATGAAGGCCAAGAGTTTTGTGAGAAAACCAAAGAAAACAGTGAGGACTGTTCCTCCTGACGAGATGCTGCAGAGAGTGTGAGCCCTGAAGGGGGCCAAGCTCATAGCCTAGACAGCATAGGAAGACAGAAGGAGGATGCAGGAGCCCCTTAGAAGGCTCTGTGGTTCTAGGCAAAAGACTTGAATCTTGGAATACATTTAACAGAAGTTCCTCTATCCCCAGCCCTGGCAGTGGGAAGCTGCAGCGAGGCGTCTGGTCTGTGAATGCAACAGCATCAAGTGGCCAACCCCAGACCCAGGGCTTTTTCTGTTCAGCACAGCTCCTTGCTGGTAGAAGGGAACTCTTCTTCCATATCCCTTGTGTCTCCATGTGGAGGAATAACTTTGTTCTGAGTCTGGAGGAAACTGCTCACTCTGTAAAAACAACCCGGCGCAGCTTACCTGGCTCTTGCTAGATCTCAAACTGGCTTCTCTGGGAGGGACCTGCTTGTGGACCCCAGTGGGTCACGGTGTTGGAAGGGAAGTTTTTGGAGTCAGTTGCTGTGTGTCTGGGCTCCTCATCTATAAGGCTAAGCAGTCTTAAGGATTAACAATGGAAAGATGAAGGTCTTTGCATACTGGGCATGAAATCACAGCTACCTGAGTAGACCCTGCTCACTTCCAAATCTGTTTTCCCAGGGGTACCTCATACCTCACAGCCTGAGGTACCAACAGCCCTGGCTTCTCCCTCTGTTCTCACTGGAGATGGCTCTTGGTCTGAGCATCCTCTTTTAAGGCTTGCTTTCTCCCACTGAGGAAGCCAGCTTTCCAGCGTGGGGTCATTAGAGTCCTTCTACATCCATGCCTGGTCATACCCCTTCTTAGACTCAAAGAGTGTTTGTTGAGTGGACAAGCGATGGCATGGAGATGAGTCTACAGCGCACTGGTGCGGGGCACTCCCTGCTCCTGTTAGGGTGGTGCGGGGCACTCCCTGCTCCTGTTAGGGAGCCTGGCAGCAGAGGCTGGAGGGTCTGAGGGTTCTGGGGTTCCGTGTGAAAGCACCTTGCTGCTCTCTGGGATAAATGTCCACTGGGGTCTGAGTCCCACTGCCCACACCCCCACCCTGCCCTCTCTTCTCAGCTGTAACTGCTGTAGGAGCTCACTCGCCACCTTAGCCATCAGCTTATCTATCAGCGGCTGTCCTTTGGTTATTTCTTGCTGTATTTTGGGAGAGAAGTATAACTCTGTCTTCTGGCCATTTTACTGCAGCCTCTTCAAATGGGAGACAATTGGCCAGGTTCCTATCTGTCCCTCTGTTTCTGTCCTTCCTCCCCAGATGTCCCCACCTCTGCCCCTTTAAGCAGCAATTAAACACAAATCCATTTTCTCTAAAGGAAAACTTTAACTATAGTCCTCATAGTGGAGAAACCACGCCTGGACATGAGGGGCTGCTTGTGGAAGGTGGGGTAGGGGGAGGTGGGGCCAAACTGTGCTCTTTAGGGAGAGTGAGGCAAGTTTCCTGCCAGATTACCTGCTGATTCCAGTTCACCTGGGCAATAACAGCCCGGTGTGAATATCGGCTGTGGAACCAAGTAAAGTAGACATAGGGTCCTGGCAGGAAACCCAGTTTGTGCACTGACCTGTGGTGATGACGGCATGAACTGGCCATGGCTGGTCTCAGTACTCCATGAGAGGGTCTTGGCTTCTGAGTACAGGTGGAAGGAGAAGCTCCTAGTCATCACAAGGGCACAAGTAGTGTCTTGGCTCACCTTCCCCCTGTTGTTCAGCCAAGAAGAAGTGGAAAGTCAAATAACAGCTGAAATCCATGAGCTGCTGTTGACCTGGAAGCCACACTGACCCTGGACAGGGCCGACTGTCTGTTAATCTGGGTTTGTCGTGGCCCCTGCTCCCATTGGTCCCATTCTGGGTATACAATCTACACACGAACAGGGCTAACCTTCTGACCCTCTAAGCCAGCCCCAATTAAATGTTGTCTCTTATAGGATCTGCCATGGTCACAGTGTCTCTTCACAGCAATAGAACCCTAATGATGACATCTGATATATCTTTATTTTATTTTCAATTAAAAATGTCTCTGCTTGACACAGAATTTCCAGTTGGCCATATTTTCCTGAGTTCAGGTCATCAGGCTTGGAGACAAGGGTCAAAGGTCACCTTGCCTACCCCCATTTAGCTCTCCCCCCTTATGAGTTCACTTTAGTATGTTTCTTTGTCTTTCAATAGTTTGATGAGGGTTCACCAAGGACTGGCTTCATCCAGATTTCTCCCATTAGTCATCTCTTCAAGTTTTTCGACCTGTTGGGTGTGTATCTCCAACCTATTCAAAAATTATTAATTTCATTAATACCATTTTTAGAATTTTAGCTTCATTTTTATTTTCCTAGTGGAAATGTGAGTCTTCCAGGCAGAACTTTATGTGTGGCTGCTGAAAAATCTTACCTCTCACTCTGACCACATTTTCTTTTCCCCTTAAAAATTAATTAACAAATTCACAGTGACATTTTAAGGTATCATGTGCTGCCTCTAACACCTGGGCTGGGTGTTTCTACCTGTGCTAATTTGTTACATTGATTATTGGTCACATTTTCACCCAAAAGTTCCACAGTGCTGAAGTTTGAGCATTGCTTCAGCTAAGCTCACTTTGTATCCGGTCTCCAGGATAGCTAGGGAGGGGGTTCCTGTCCTTCTGAAATCCCAAGGCTCCAGGATTAGGGGATGAGGCCATTGCTCATTTTCCTCCCACCCCAGCTTCATGTTCTCTTATGTCTGCTCTCAGGGGCTGGCTTCTGTGATATTACAGGGAGACCTCTGTTGGTAGAGGTCTGGATCTGAAATTTTGCTTTATTTATGGATTCAGTAGTTTTATGAATGAATCTAGACATCCTGCTCATTCCCTATCTTCAGGAGGATCCTAGAGTCTGATATGCAAATACCACCAGACCCCAAGATCCATAGCTCATTCTCTCCATCTTTCCCTATCTCTCTCTCCTCCTTTCTCCCCTCCCTCTCTTTCCCCCTCTTTCCCCTACTTTTCTCTCCTCCTCTCCCGTCTCTCCCCTTCCTCTTCTCTGTCTCTCTGTATCTTTCTTCTTCCCAGTCTCTCTTCTTGTCTCTCCCTCCCAGTCTCTTTTTCTCATCTCCCTCTTCTCCCTCTGTCATAGGTGTTGTTTACCTATTCGCCTATGAAGTGGAAACTTCTAGTTTCTTTTGAAAGTTAGTTAGGTCAAATAATGTTTTACTGGTGCACACAGGTGAAAGATGTTTGGATATAGCAAACATGTGAAAAGACACTTGATGAAGGAGTATAAATATGACCCCACAGACAGTGGGGGATGGGCACTTAGCTTTGGTTTGGTTTGCTCTGCCTCATATGCATTGGTTTGCCTTACATAGCATTGTTGAGCTCAACTTGTGGTAACACTGCCATTGAGAGACACTCACCCAAGAACTGTTCTGGAAGGTGAGCCTGGCTGTTTCTTTAGGATTGAACTACAGCTGCCTCATGTCTGCCTGCCTAGAGGACTGGACTGAAGCTGCTGGTTTATGTGTGGTATCTGCCTGCCTAGAGGACTGGTCTGCAACTGCTGAGTCGTATGTGGTGTTTGCTGGACTTAACTGCTGCCCAAGAAGATCGAGCTCACCCTCAAAAAAATAACTTTTCACTTCCACTCCCTCTGCTGGGTGCTGGGTTAGAGGAGAGGCTGAACACTTATTAAAAGTAGGTTGCAAGACATTTATACCGACATACCCATGGGCTGAATTTCATCTGTCCTCTGGACTTTAACCATTTGGCTGGCATCTCCCTGGGCTTGAGTCCCTTCGCTTGTGGTCCACGCACTTCTCTGACAGCATGCTGTCTTAGGAGCTTAGTTTCCAGAGTGGCACTATGAGAAGGTGACGGAAGCTTTAGGAGGTGGTGCCTAGTGGGAAGCCCTCGGGCCACCGCTGGCACACTCTAAAGAAAATTATGGGATGCTGGCCCCTTCCTCTTTCTTCCTTTTAGCTTGCTGGCTTTGAGGAACAGTTTGTTCTGCATAGGCTGCCTCTATGATATGTTGTTTCATCGCCGCCCAAAGTGAAGAGACAAGCCTCTCAAACTCTGAGCCCAAATGACTCTTCTCTTCATATATTCATTTTTCCAGGTATTTGTGATATGCCAAAGCTACTGTCCCACACAGCCCAGTGATTTTTGGAACATACTTTGCAAGCCAGCAAGTGTCAGATGGAGCCAAATGCTTCCTCAGGGAGCCTGAGATCCTAGAGGACACAGCCTAGGTTTCCGGAGAGGTAAACACACCCTAGCTGGAGGCCCCAGATAGACCTCCAGGACACACACCAACGAAGAATTTGCATTTAAGCGGAAGGCATGACCAGGAGACCAAGAGCGCCATTTATAGTCAGGACTGAGCAGAGGCAGGCCATGAGAGTAACCTACACAGAACATTTCAGAAGTAAAAGAATCAGGACCAGCCTGAGCTGTTTGGCTAGGAGTGACCTTAAGAGCAGAGTCTCTTAGTTCCTATAGAGGTCAGGTTCTAAGGGCAGTCACAAAGGGGACAGGAGATCAAGATGGGAGAGGTCACTGAGGAGGACAGATAACCTCTAGGAAGAGATCACCTAGGAAGGTGGCAGTCACCTAGGATGGTTGAAGTCAGAAAAGGGGACAGTTGTTATCAGGAGAGGAGGCTGCCACGGAGGAAACATAGGTGCCAGGCTTTGTGCTGGGGAGCTGATGAGGCTGGCACTGTGGCAGCAAGCTCACTCATCTGTGCTCAAGTTCCTTCCTTGATAAGGGGACCAATCAGATCCTTGGTGTGGCTCAGAATGGGAAGTGAAGCCTCTCTGGCAGCTAGTCCCATCTCTCCTGTCTTGCCGTCACTACACCGTGCAGTAAGATGATGCTGTCTTCTTATTCTGTGATACCAGCATATGCTCTCAGCTGTCGTGAGGAGGGCATGAGGAGTCTCGTTTGACTCCCCTTTACAGATAAGAAGACTGACAGGTCTATATCCAGCTGTTGACAGAGCCTGGCAGTGCCTGCTTCTTGTGAACGCTGTGAGTGATGGGTCAACCATGAGCTGGGACCCGAATCTCAGAGACAGAAGCAGGAGAAAGCTCGTCCTGCCACCCAGGATTCAGCGATGGATCCTGAGCTGCACATCCAGGAAGGGAGGATTCCCCAAAGAAACACTGGCCGGCTTTGTGCAGACTTCAGCCAAGTCCGGATCGGACTGGGTGACTTGTTTGGGAGAAGATGGGGTCACGTGGCATCCATCATGACAAAAAGAATGAGTGCAGAGGCAGGCCGTCAGGGAAATGGGGCTCTATGAACAGTTAGTTAGAATAGATATGTGGCAGGGGTCCTACTTCAGAGGAGGCTTGGGCCAGCCAGTCAACCTTCTGCCAGCTGCTGTCAGCTGCAAGATGGAAGGAAACACAGACAGAGCCAAAAAGAGCCTGAAAAGGCCCTGGGGGAGAAGATTCTGGAAGAGCAGGGCCTGGGGGTGGAGAGAACTTTTTCCTCTTTGTGCACTGGCTCTCAAAACTGGTTTATTTCCAAAGAAGTGGGTTTGAGGGATGAGGTGTACCAAATGGGCAGGCAGCAAGGATGCAGCAATCTGGACCATCCTGGATTCCAAATAGCCTGTGCTCTGAATAGACCTTTTGTTCTGCATGGCTGGAACGAAGGCGTGGAACTGGTATTGGATGCCCAGAAAGGGCTGTGACTAAGTGTCCATGATAAGTGGAGCATTTTAATAGAAAAATCCATGTAATTTATTTGAATAAAAATGCGTGTTCCTTACAATCCCTTTGTTTCCCTAGCTGTCCATATTAATAGATCATTAATACTTCAGGAATGCTAACCATTGTCTTAGAAAACAAACACAAGGGCGGGGAAAGGAAACTCATTGTTGCCCAGGCTTAAATAAAACAATGGTCACAGGGCTGGAGAGAGAGAGAGCTCAGTCAATAAAGCACCTTCCATGTAAGCAGCAGGACCTGAGTTTGGTCCCCAACACCCATGTGGAATGCTGGGCCTTGGTGTGAAGTCTTGTGATCCCCACACTGGTGAGGTAGAGACAGAAGGATCCCTGAGGCTTGCTAAGTGGCCAGCCTGTCCTAACCCACAGTGAGGTGCACAGGGCTTGAGGAATGATGCCCAAGGTTGACCTTTGGCTTATACACATATGTGAGCATGCGTGAACATGCACACAAACAGACACATGTACACTTACATGCACAAGCTAGTGACCGTAGGGAATGAAGGTCTAGGTTCACAAAACGCTTGGCCTGAGACACTAGCTTCAGAAATGAAGATGTCTGGGGAGTTGCTCAAGGGGTAGGCAGGCACTCAGTAATGGAGTCATAGCTAAAGCCTCAGAGTATGCGCTGCATACTTTGACCTATGGGGTACCCAGGGTAGACTTCACATTAGAGCCTTGGGTGCCTTCAGCTGTCCTCTGCTGGCCTCTCTTGGACAAGTACTCCAGGAAGGGACTCTGGGTTGGGCTATGTTTGTACAGCTTGGGTATGGGAAGACATTCAGGAGAGCCTTTGCCTTCTTGGGTTGCTGTGTTGTGGTGCCCTCTTTTCCTTTATGGTTTCAATGTGGAAGAAACCTAGCCTTGAGTCTGACACCACCCATCTCTCAATGATGGCTTTCCTGGATCCAACTGTGAAACAAACTGTAATTCTGTACTGAACCTCCCGGCTCCTAGCTTCAGTTTTTTTTCCAGTACAAATCAATGTTGGTAGCCAGACAACATATCTGTATGATCTCTGCCTTAGGACCAGGGTTATAGGGATTTATTATTCTCCAATCTGTATCTCCAGAAAGCCAAGGTGTGCAGAGTACAGGCACCAGCAGTTCATGGCCTTGCTTTGTATGTGGAGTCAAATTCTTCCTCTCCCTGTCAATCAAGCTTCTTTCTGTGCCAAGAAAAGGCTCTGAAGTGGGCAGGAACTTGTAGGTCAGGGTCAGGGTCAGGGTCAGGATCAGGGTTAGATTAGGAGGATGCTGCCATGTTCTGAGGATGTACTTTCAGAACCATGGACAGAACCAGGCACTGCGAGGCAGTTCTTGTGCATGGTGAATTCATGACAAATGGATAGGACCCATCCTGGACCTCCTAGATCCACCAGTACAGGAAATAAGCCAGAGATAGCTAGTGACCCCCGTGCAGTATGTGGCTGATGCACAGAGCTGGTTTCATCTGGAGGTGCTGGAACAGGAGGAGGCCACTGGCTGGGCTGTTTCCTAGGTATCCTTGGAAAGAGGCAAGAGTTACCAAGGGTTCGCCTTGAAGGCTGAGACCAGGATGGCACATCTGTGTCCTCCTATACATGTGGTGATAGCTCCTTGGGCCTCTCAGCAGCCTGCCAAGCTCATGTCCCCAAGGTTTTTTTTTTTTTTTCTCTGTCTGTTATCTGACAGGCACTGGCAGGAGGCTGGCTTGCAGATGGATGTGCAGACAGACATTGCTGCAGTTGATAAGGTGTCCAGGGAAGGCAGCTCCAGTGTGCAGAGCAGGAGGTCAGGCAGGGGAAGAGGAACGGCTGTCTCCTGCTGCGTGTCTGCCATGCCGAGCAACACTGCAGTCTTGGCGCTGGCAGCCCGAGTCTCCTTCCCTCTGTCTTGTTACCACTGCTGGGAGAGTGTTCTGTCCAGGCCTATTATGACACACACAGTGACACTGTGGTCCAGGTCTATCTATTTTGACACAGTGACACTGTGTTGTCTTGCATGGACCAGGTAGGGCAGGTGAGCGTGGGAACTGGGTCTCTCCCTATTCCCCCTTCCTGAGTCTTAGATAAGGTGGGCCATCCCATGTACTCTCCCTGAAGGCAGGCCTTTCCAGATCTAGGAAATGAGGAAAACAAGCCCAGCAGAAGGGCCCGGCCTCTACATGGTGTGGGAATTCTGCCTTCATTTCTCATAGCAATTCTTCTGCACAATCTCTGTTACTAAGAAAGACTGTGATGGGTTTGGAGTCTCAGGAGGCTGCCGTGCCTCAGAGGCCTCCGGTCCAGGGATGAAGCAGACAGCTGAGTTGGAACAGTATGGGCATCAAGTGAGGAAACCTGTCCCTTGTGGGCATGAACAGTCACTATTCACTGTCTCTGTGTTTTGAGTTCACAGAGTTGGGTAGTGCATTCTCTGGAAGAAGGCAGCGTCTGTAAAGGCAGCCTCCCGCTTCTCGACTCTGTTATCTCTCATCTAGATCTCACTGACAGCATAGGGACAGTCTCTTCCCTGTCTGCCTCCCCACGGAGGGGACAGCTTGTTGTCACGAGCTCCTCGACATCCTGAAAAGATGACTTGGTAAAGTGTGTGTATTGTAGGCTATGGAGCCAGGCAGAAAGAAACCCTGGGTCTTTTTGCACCGCCTATAGCCGCATGTCCAGGCCAGCTAGCCCTGCGGTAGTTAAATCTCAACATGAACCCAGAGTCTCAGCACCCAGGCTGTGGTCACCTGCCCATGTGGCCATCTAACATAGACAGAGACAACAATAGAGAAACACAAGGCTCTTTCTGGACATGGTTTTTCACCAGATTTGGGTATCATGGGCCTTTCTGACAACTTCAAGATTTCTACTTTTGCCCCATTCAGTACCCAGCTATTGCAACACATCTAGGGAGTGACAGGATTCCTAGTTAGTCTTAGCAATCCTCTGACTCCATCTTTCAGCTCTGGACGTTCCCAGCGGGTCCTCTGCCACCACAGCCTGTTTCTCTATGGTAGAAGGTTCAGTGTGGATGAGAAGTAGTGTGATGTGTTTCAGAGGGTTCCATAGCTCGCCTGAGGCTCCTCCCAGTGACCCATCACTGCAGATGTGAAACTGTCTTCATACCTGACCCCTGGCTCTCTGAAACTTGAAAACAACCTTCTTTCTGGAGTCCTCCTAGGCAGAGGTAAAGAGCAGACGACGGTCTCTCCCAGTCAGGCCAGTTGCTGGAGGAGTGTGTTGTTAGCAGGGAGCTTCCTTTATGCCCCATGACTTCCGAGGTGGTGTCTGTCCCAGATCCTCTTGGTGGCCCACCTGAGGTTCAGCTGCTTAGATGAAGTATGATTGCTGATGTTCCCAGAGGTCAGCCAGAGGAGGTGTGGGTTTAGTGAACACGTGTGTGCATTCTCACATGTCTATGTACCGCAGTCTCCCCCGCAATGGATGGGTCAAGCCAACGAGTTTCATCAAATTAGAATGCCAGGCTACAATCTACCACCCCATCTTGACTCTGTCCAGCTGAGATGCAAACTTATATTTTCAAGAAACTGATCTAAGCAGGCAGTAGGCTAATGGAGCTCTAGACAAAGACACAGGTGAAAGCACCCAGGGTCTCTTTGGCTGCAGAGAGATTGTCAGGCAGGTCAGCCTGGTGCTGGACTCCCTTCCAGGTGGCCCAGATAGAGGGGTCTTGCTCAGAAAGGCAGCTGTATTAACAACCAAGTCAGTCAGACAAGGTATACAGACCAGATTGTCTTGGCTGGACACAGGTTCTCCTTTCATAGCCAGTCATCCCTGATGACTTCTCTATTAGTCAGATTTCTCTAGAGGAACAGAACAAATGGAGTGTGTGTGTGTGTGTGTGTGTGTGTGTGTGTGTGTGTGTGATCTTTAGTGATTGTGTGCTACCAAACAATTAGTGAGTGAACAGAGAGTGGCAAGGGGTCCTGTATCACTACAAAGCTCTGTAACAGGCTTGATGAGCACTTCTGGGCTCTGTCACAGACACAGACACAGACACAGACACAGACACAGACACAGACACAGACACAGACACAGACACAGACACACACACAGACACAGACACAGACACAGACACACACACAGACACACACACAGACACACACACAGACACAGAGACACACACAGACACAGAGACACACACAAACACAGACACACACACACACACACACGTTTATTGCAGAATAACGTGAGCCCCAAGATTGTGATATTTACTGGAAAAAAACCTGTTTCTTGTTGTGGTGTGGCTCAGCCTTAGCACACACCTTTAATACCTCTGGCTGGAATATAGACACACCCTTAACACAAGCCTTTAATCCCAAACAATGAAGGTAAAGTTAGTTAGTAGAAAGAAGCACCCATGTTTGAAAGTGATTTCTAATTGAGTGGCAGACAAAGTAATGATGAGAGAAAGATTTGACAGAATAGGATATACCCAACTCCCACGAGGAGGGGGAAAGGGAAGCCACTTAAGACAGCAGACGGGGGTTGGGGAGAAGGAAGCAGTTTTACCAGGGCAGTTGTCTAGAGGTAGGTTGTAGAGATAGCAAGTTAGATACAAGTAAAGACAGAATGAGCCAGAGAATAAGAAGGAGACGGAAAATTAAAACAGATTGCCAAAATTAGTATGAGGCCAAGCAGAACAATTCAAGAGATGCTGAGAGAGAAAAGCCAGATTCAATCAGTCAGCTTAGGAGTTTGAGCCAGAATGGCTGCGTGGAACCAGCTAGCCAGAGCTCAGAAATAACTAGAAAGGGTGATCCTATTTAGCAGTAAGTCTCAGAGTCGGAAGACATTTTAGGTCTAGGTAAGATTATACAGAGGCTAGAAGCTTCCAGGCCTAGGTCTAGATTAGCAGACAGAGACAGGAAGCCTCAGAGATGATAATTACTTCAGGTGAGTAAAATATATACTAGCACACATTATAAAAGATCTTGGTAGAGTTTGCTTATATGATAGAGACTGGATTGTCTTCAAATGACCGTCTATGGCTTCTCTGTCCAAGCAGCTGAATACCTCAGAGTTCTGATCCAGGTATGAAGGCAGAGGCTCCCTGTGATAGCAGGTTGGCAAAGCTGGATGATACTTTCCTTGAACAATAGACACACTTGCTCAGCAGTGCAGGGAGCTTACAGGAGCAGGCATGCTTCCTTCAGTCTCACCCTAAACTTGGCTAAAGGCAGCCGGTAACAACCATGCCACAATCTTAATGCTGTTTTGTCTTAAAACATTCTCTGCCAAGCAAACGACTCCATTCTAGGGGCCAGGGAGGTGGCTCAGTGGTCAAGAACACTTGCTGTTTTTGCAGAGGACTGCAGTTACCTAACCTAGCATCCTAGCATGCAGGTTAGACAGCCCACAGCCAGCTGCAACTTCATCTGTTCCTCCTCTGGCCTCTGAGGGCACTTGCACATATATGGTACGTGGTGTGTGTGTGTGTGTGTGTGTGTGTGTGTGTGTGTGTGTCTTAAAAATGAAACCCAAACACTGAATTAGTTTACTTTTTAAAATCCACAATATCCCATATTCTTAGGACATGAGTAGCATATACTCAGATGTTTGCCAGAATGTAACATGGAACGGTCTCTAGACTCATTCTTGACAGAGTGTTTGATCTGTCTATAAACTGTCCACATTCTTGTCATCACTCCAGTCTTCTGAGCTCCCCCAGAATCACCCACTGAGTTCTGTTTGCAGCACCCTAGGGTTTCTGTGGCCAATGGTTCAGAACGTTTGCAAATTCTTCCTGGAAACGAGTTCCAAAGACTTAGGAACCTCATGGCCATTTATCACAGCATCAACTCCACCTCTCTGCCGCCTGTTTCTGTCTTAGCCGTTTGTTGTTGATGCTGTGGCTAAAATGTTTGTTTTGGCTTTTGACTTCTCAGAGATTTTAGTTCATGGTGGGGACAGCATGTGGACTGGCCTTGTGTCAGTGGGAATGAGAGGTGGTGATTTATCACACGGAAGTGGACAGAAAGCACAGAATATAGGCTGGAACTTCCAAGGGCCTGATTCTTGTTCTCCACTTATGCTAATAGGCTTCAATACAATAGCTCTTCTAATAGCTCCATAATAGTTCCATAGCCTTCATAATAGCTTCACATGTTGAAGAATGAATGATCCAAGCTGGATTCTGTGCAGGAACATCTCAAGTCTAAACTATAGCAACATACTTTATTATTATCCAGTCTGATTCCTGGGAATCTAGCCTGCATTAGCTAGGGGCAACTCTGGGCACTGGTGAACTTGGCAGCCACATGGTGACCACCTGAATCTTGTGCCCTGCCTGCTTGAGCAGGCTGTCACAGAGGGTCAGTGGGAAATCTGGAGTACACCAAACATGTTGACAAAGTGCTTCTGGAAGGAGAGTGGGGTCATCTGTGGCAGAGCCCAGGAGTGGTCAGCAAGCTTGCTACAGAGGTCTGTACTACATGTGATACGGGGTCTGTTGCTCTCCAGTTCACTCGTTAATTGCTTGGTATCACATTTTCTCCAACACTTTACGTAAGTCATTTTAGCATCAATGAACACAAAAGGCCCAAATGGAATATTTCTTTGTTGGCATTTACATCCTCTCCTACCCTCACGTTTGATGCAGGTTCCATGCAGGAACAGATGCAGAGGAAGCATTAGGGACATTTTGGGAAGTCACGGGAGGACCACATGCCATGAGTCATGAGTTTTCTCTTGGATTCAGTGCCCATCTCCAACAGAGATTTTTTTTCCAGTTTCCCCTCTAGGTGCTCTGTTATACACAAAAGTGGAGGGACCAGCACAGATCTGCATCCCTGTTTGGATAAATGCTTTGGCAACCACACGAGGACCCCAGGCTAATATCCTTGCTGGATGGAGTGCTTGCTCACTTGGTCATGTCCGCTGACGTCCAGATTCTGTGAGGATGTAGAAACCCCTTCTGCTGTTGGTGAGATTATAGTGCTGTTGTAAACTCATCTGAGAGCTCAGCATGGAGACCAAATGATCTGTTCTCACAGTTTCAGTAGGAAAACAAATTTTGGCAAGGCTAATGTCATGGTAAAAATAATTCTGCCACATGGACTATGGAGATCTCCGTGCATGGCCATGGGCCTCTCCAGCGATACGCAGCATTCTCCTTTCCTAAACAGTGGTCATCCTCAGAACCTATACCCAGAGAACCTTGGAATCAACAACCCGGTGATCTTAAAAGATGTTTATTTAAATCTACCATGTCTTCAAGTGGCAATACTCCCATTTTTCCCCAGCGTCAGATTTCCTGAGCATTTGAGCCCTTGAACAATTACTTGGCAAGCTGACTCCAATACCCTGTGATGGCACGAAGCCCTTTGTAAACCAAACCTTTAAATTTTGGATGTGGTTGTATAAAAATCAGTTGGAAATCCTTAATTGAAGCAATCATGAATAGAATCCACAAATGTCAGTTATTAACATTTTTAGCAAATTGTAATTATGGGAAACAAAGCTCTTGCACAGGAACACAGCTGTCATTTATCCTAATAAGGTGAGGGAGGGGCTGCATAGGGCATGTGATGAAGTGGGGGGGGGGTATGTACGTGACACTGGTGAGGTGAGGGGACTGCATATGGCACAGAAAACTCATAGTAACTGTAGTCCTGACTTACACCTTGCATATCTTTGGCCTGTTGGAGGATCCTGTCAGCATAGCTCTTAACTCTCCTTGGGTCCACTTGTAATAGGGTGGAGAGGGAGCTGATAACAAGGCCAGGACTTTTCTGGCATATTTGACTGGATCAGTAATCAAGGAGAATCATGGACAGCTATGTCACATTCTATGCATTCTGTTGTGAAATAAGGTGTGTCAAAAATACCTACCTGGATGGGCTAGGAGATGGCTCCATCAATAGAGTGCCTGCCACGCATGTGTGAGGACCCATGTTCGATCTCTAATGTCCCTGTAAGAGGTGAGACTCGCTAGTGCATACTTGTAATGCCAATGCCTGAGTTGTGGAGACAGGGGGATCCCTGGAGCTTGCTAGTCAGCAAGCTAGTCTGATGGGCGAAGCTCATATCTCAGTGAAAGGCCTGTTTCAAAAAGGGAGACAGTGTTACCTGAGTTTGACCTTTGCTTGCATGTGTGCACATGTGCATGTGCACCTGCACAACACACACACACAGACACACAGAAACACACATGCAGACAGACAGACACAGAGACATACAGAAACACATAGACACAGATGCACACAGACAGACAGACACACACCCCATGAATAGAGGTCAAAGATAGCGATACTTTAACACTTTCTGCTTGCGGAACAGAAGCATCAGTCTTGGAAATGTCTGCTTATTGTGACTCTCTCTGGGCTTGTAAGGAAATTACATTCCTGCAGAGAGAAGAATTCCTAAGCTAGAAGTGTGTCTCTTTTAGGAGAGTTATAAAATGCATTGATTAAAAGTACATGCAAAGTCATGAATAATTTTTTTATAAAATATTTAATATCTTACTAAAACACATGATTCTAAAAAAATTCTGCAGATTCAGGACAGAGGCAGAACCTGGAGCGAATTGTTCACACAGACATGTTATGGTCTTTGATGTAATTGATGTGGGGAGATACCGCTTACTGTGGGAGGAGCCATTCCCCAGGCAGAGGAAGCTGGGCTGTGAGCATGTATTCATTGCTGTTCTGACTGGACACAATGTGACTAGCTGCTTCAAGCTCCTGCTGCCTTGACTTCCCTGCCAAGATGGTGTGTACCTTGACCTGTGAGCCAGGATCAGCCTCTTTCTCCTTATGTTGTATTTGTCAGAGTGTTTAATCTTAGCAACTGCGGAAAATAGGGTGCAAGTACCAAGACTACCTTTTAAAGATTTATCTTTATTTTATGAATATGAGTGTTTTGCCCGCATGTATATATATGAACCACGAGCATGCCTGGTGCCTGTATAGGTCAGAAGAGGACATTGGGTCTCCAGAATCTGGAGTTACATGTGGCAATGAGTGGCCATTTGGGTACTAGGGACTGAGCCTATGTCTTTTGGAAGTGTTCTTAACTACTGACATGTCTCTCAAGTCCCCTAAGAATATTTAAAAATTTTAATGTTCAAATAGTCATTTAAAGGATTTTAAATTTTGTTTTAATAAACATAGGTAGGTTCTTTTCTTTTCTTTTTCTATTGCTAAATTAGCTGTAGTTGTTTGAATGAGAATGGCCCCCAGGGGCTCAAATATTTGAATGTTTAGTCATCAGAGAGTAAAACTGTTTGGGAAGGATTGGAAGGTGTGGCCTTGTTAGAGGATAGGAGGTATGTCACTGGAGGTGGGCTTTGTGGTTTTAAATGCCCACACCAGGCCCAGTATCTTTCCTCCACCCCTCTTTCTGCCCACCTCTGTCTGCCTGCTGCCTGTGGATCAAGATGTAAAGCTCCCAGTTACTATTTTAGCGACGTGCATATGTGCTTACCACCATGATGATCATAGACTAGCCGTCTAAAACTAGTGTGAATACAGAGGCAGTGATATGAGTGACCCTAGTACCCCAAAGTCACAGAAGAGGTAGAGAGGGCTGTTCACCCAAGACTTCCAGACTGGAAAGTGGGTGCTTGTGAGTTTTCTTGTATAGATGGGGACTTGTATTTTTACCTCAGGAATGGTGACCTTCAGGACATGGTGACCTTCAGGACATGGTGTTACTGTTGGGCTGGAAGCCCTGCTCATCCCCTGTACAAGTTGGGAACCCAAATCTGCCCTCCTTCCACTAGCCCTACCCACACAGAGAAAACTTCCCCCGCCCCCCACCGCCTTCTTGGAGAAAACACCAGGCCAACATCTCCTCACTCAGCATTTCTGGCAACCCACCCAAGAGTGCCTGAGTCAGGGCTAGGTTTTGACCATCAATGGATACAATCCCAGCTCCTAGCTGTCACAGCCTCACTCTTTGCCTAAGCTCTATAAAAGCCCCTTGCTTTAGCTTGGCTATGTGACTTCATGGACCTCTACCTGTGAGCCCACCCAAGAGCTACCTCCTAATAAAGCTCCCTTTATCTACTTTTAATCTGGCCTAATATGGCCCATATCTGCATCACCAAGGGAGAGCAAATGCCTCTCAGTTACCTGTGCAGACCCTGGCTTCCTTCCTACCTAAAGGTTATGGTCACCTGACTTCTGCAGTGACTGTTCCCTGCAGGTGTCTGTGGGTGCCCGGGACCCAGCCACATACGTAGAGCGTAGGTTGCTGTGACTCTAGGTTGCTCTCTATTTGGTCTCATCGGACCATAGCTAAGGCAGGCTGGAGTGCACACTATTGCTCTAGCTTGCATTCATATTCACTTAATGAAGCTGACTGTTCTCAGCTGTTCCTGTTGACTCTGATGAACGTTTCTAGGTGACACACCATCTCCCTCTCCTTCCCCCAGGAGCACCGGGGCCTGCATGATTGTTGTTTCTCTGTACAGAGCAGTCAGGGACCCCCTTCCTTATGCCCTGCTGTTGCTCTATGTGTCCAGTTCCCCCTCTGAGCCTCTCCCTTGGCTGTTGCTTTCTCAGCGTGGCCTCTGGGTCACTTCCTCTCCTCCATCACATCAAGTCCATGAAGCCTTCCCTGACACTCTCAGATCTCCCCTGAGGTCTGAGTACCCATGTCACAGAGGGCAGCTTATCTATGTCCTTCTGCTCTGGAATGAGCTCTCTAGGACAGGCTGACTGATTCCTTCTGGACCCTAGTGCTTGGTTACCCAGGGAAACTCTTCCCATTTCACCTAACCTTGCAGTCCTGCTGAGGCAGATATTCAAGGTTCCGCATGACTGCCGGCCATTCAGGGGAAGCTGGCCCAGTGTCTACCTTTCTTGGTGGCTAGTGGCTAAGTTGGTGGCCCCACTCAGCTGCTCAAACCATTCCACTGAGCCCACCATCAGTCTGGGTTCTCCGCCAGCTATCAGGTGGTCTGTTCAGTTCAGGCTGTTCCTGCTGGGCTTTCTTGAGGACAGAAGCCATGTCCTCTTGTTCAGTCTGTCTCCTCATTCTGGTCTGGTGCCAAGGACACTGCATGCTCAGTGAACTGGTACACATGACATGCAGATGCTGTGATCTTGGCAGGATAGATGGGAGGGGATGCTCTCTCTCTCTCCCCACCTTCATCTGGAACCGAGGATCGGATCTCAGACTTGGCAGATCTAAGTGGAAGAGGTGACTTTGGTAGACCTTGAAGGATTCTACCAGCTGGTCCTGGAGGTGGAGAAACACACAGAGAGGGACGATTGCATTTCAGAGTCTCAGTGGGAGGGAGGCCAGTGGACACAGGTAGAAACCCTCTCTTCATGTCAGCTCTCTCCTCAGAAGCCAGAGACAGTGCCCAAGCTTCCCACAAGGGATATTTGTAAGCAGAGAAGGCCAGGGAGATGCACAACTACCCTGTAATCTCCCCAGCATGCCAGAGCCACTATGGGCATTAAGGAGTGAAGTTGACGATATGTCACCTGTGTGCATCCCATCCCAAGCTTGATCTCCTGCCTCTGGAGAGCTAAACCCAGAGCCCAGTCCTTGGAGACCAGGACAGGAAGTATTTTTAATCAAAGCCCTTCTATCACAGCTCACATCCTGTTGAAGCATTCTCATCTTCTCAGAAAGCTTCTCTCCATCTGTGCCACAAATGGAGCCACCCTCAAGTGGTTGGGTGAGCAGACACGATGCAAAGCAAAGTGTCTCACGGGCTGGCTGGCAGCAGCGTGATCACACTGCTCATGGTAGGCACATTGTATATGACCTTGTGCGTCTGAGGGCAAGGGGGAACTCTCTCTCTCTCTCTCTCTCTCTCTCTCTCTCTCTCTCTCTCTGTGTGTGTGTGTGTGTGTGTGTGAGAGAGAGAGAGAGAGAGAGAGGAGAGAGAGAGGAAAGAGAGAGAGAGAGAACGGGCACGAACACTTAGGAAGAACAGGGAGAACATGGCAGCAGACAGACAGGGAGGCAGGGGACCTTAGATGAAAGCCTCCAGGCTCACACTCAGGCTCTCTCACCTTTGGAAGCTACTGGTTTGATGAGCCTAACTATTCTCGCCCACTAGGGCTTACTAACAGGCCCATGGCGATCCCATCTCCCCTACTCCTTGCCCTGCTATCCAAACTCATTCAGCATGACTCAGACCTGTGGAGCTCAGCTGTCAATCAACACCAGAACACCAGGCTCTCAGAGCTTCAGGGAGCCCTCCGTGCCCAGGCAGTTTCTGTAGCCAGCTGCTCTGCTCCCTCACCTGCTTATCTCAGTGGATGTAGGGTTGCACTATGATAATATTTTAGAACCAATTGTATCAAAGGCCCTTCCACCCTTGGATGGAACAAACTGTTTTTAATGGTGATACTTTCTTGGTGGAGCAGGGACTGTGGCGGTTGGAGAAGGGAGACTTGAGGCCAAGCCTACCTCCTCTCGAGCCTCGACAAAAATCACAGGGCTCACTGGGTATCTCCTAAGTCAGGGAGCAACCTGTTTCCACTTTTAATTTAATTATCGATTGCTTCTGCCTTGATAGCAGTACAGCTTCTGTGAAATGCAATTACTGCCTTCTACCTGAGGCTTTGATCGGCTAATGATGTCTCCAAAAGCACACTGCATCCGTCCTGCTTTTAATTAAACTAGTCTGCCAGGGAGGGAGCCAGCCGTCCTCCCACCTGCCCGCTTTGGCCACACACCCCCGGGGACAGTGTTCCTCTGTTCCCAGCCACAGGCTGTGGTGTCTAGGAACCTGCCAGGAGTCCCGGTACCCCGAATAGCATTTATGATCCCATGATGCTGTCCTGGAATTGCAGCCCTAATGAGACCAATAAGCTTAATGGACCCATCTCTGTCCCTCAATATAAAGCCACGTGTTACCAAACAAATGTGAAGTTCTTACCAACCTTTCCCTTCAGGACTCAAAGCCAGAGGACTGGAATTCGGGTGGATACAGGAGCAGGCACCAGGTCAGAGTTGAGCACTTTGTCATTTAGCAGCATACCCTAGAGAACAGGTAATTGGTCTCTCTGTCTTTTTTTTTTCATGTATACCAGGAGGATGACAGACAAGGCTGCAGTTTCTTATCTACAGCCTTGGTGACAGGTATATTTGCCATTGCTGCTGCTTCTGGAGTTGGGGACGATGATCCAGCAAACATCACAATGCCTGACGTTGCCTGTGGGGTTTAGAGTAAATACTCCCCAATCAAATTTATTCTAGAAGGAAATCATAGCTATTCAAACCAAGACAGTAAATAAAGATCTCAGGCCTTCTTGTGGGACTTCAGGATAGATTGTTTCCCCCCCCAAGTAACTTATAAAAAAATCTTTTTGATTTTTGTGCTCTTTAGACTTTGGAACTGAAAGGAGAGTCGTATCCTTGGGAGGCCAAGGAAGGAGGCAGCCTGAGCTACATGGTGAGTTCTAGGACATCCTGGGATGTGGAGTGAGAACTTGTCATTTTTGTGATTGTGTGGTGTTGGGGACTGAATCCCGAGTCTCACAAATGCTAGACATGTTACCCTATTATGGGTTCATATCCTTAACCCACCAACATATTTTACCTGTTTCTGTGTATGTGTGCATGCATGGTTGTGTGTGTGAGTGTATGTGTGTGTGCGTGTGAGTGCAGGTACACACATTCTATTGTGTCAGTGTGCCATTGTGTACATGTGCAGAAGTCAGAGGAATACTTCTGGATGCTGCTTCTCACCTTCACCTTGCTCGACACAGAATCTCCCGTTGACCTCTGAGTATGCCGACTCATGTGCCTCTCATCCTCTCTCCACTTCCCATCGTGCTGAAGGAGCACAAGATTATAAATATACTATGTCCAGCTTTACATGAGCTCTGGGGATCTGAACCCATATCCTCATGCTTAGGCAATGAGCACTTTTTCCACTGAGCCATCTCCCCAGCCCTTGTGTGTTGATGTCACGTTTTCCTTATCTGTTCACCTGTTCATGGGCACTCAGGTTGAACCATGTCTTGGCTATTTAGAACAGTGGAAGCAGGGGGTGGTGGCTCATGTCTATAATCCCAGCACTCAGAAATTGAGCAGGAGGGTCAGGAGTTCAAATCATCCTTGACTATGCAGTGAGTTTTAGGCCATTCTGTGCTACATGAGACCTTGCCTCAAAAAACAGAAGAGAAAAGAAACCTACAGTGAGCACGAGAGTTGAGAGAGTCCTTGTATTTCCTCACCTTCGCATGTAAACTCTGTATAAACTTTGAATGTTGGAAACATACAGAGAGATATAATCATATTCTCAAGCTTGCCTGGTCTCATTTTCTGAGATCCATCCCACCACCATGGGCAGAATGCTACTCAATGTTCCAAACACACAGTATGTGCTTTACAGGGTCTTGCACTCTTGGTCTTGGTGTGAGCACATGTGACTAGGGTGCCATCTTCCACAGGATGAGCTGCAGAGACACAGGCCTCCTGTCTAGAGCACACTGGTATGGGGCAGAGGAAAAGGCCATAGCCCCAAGGAACGACCAGGTCAAGGAACCTTGAGAAGAAGCCTGGTGAGGACAGAGCCCAGTGGTTGTCTATTGTTCAATGAGGCTCCAGAAGAGAGTCAAAGACAATGAGGTGCTGCTTTTTAGCTGTTGGCTTTGTGAGTTTTAAATATTGGTGACAGCCTTGGTTGGTAATGGCATTGGGAGCCAGCCAGCCTTACACTGTCAGTTAGCATGGGGCTGTCTTTCTTTCGTGGATAATACCTTGGTTTGTGTCTAAGCTGTATCCTTAGATTCTGTAACTGGATCTTGGTTACTCTGGAGCTGTGGCTGCAGTCTGTGAAGCTCTGTGCTCTCTCACCCATGATCTACACCAGAACAGCCATGTTGCTCATGATGCCCTCTGGGGATCTAGCCCTGGAAGCTATTGATGTGCCTTTTGACAGGAGAGCTGATCCTTGAATACAACTGCATTCATACCATGGAGCACTGTGTGGATGCTAAGACAATGATTAGGTAGAGTGACATCGGAATGACATGGTATGCTCACAGTGTTCCCTCCTTTGAGTCCTTTGAGTTGAGGGGTCCCTCTCCTCTGTTCCTTGGGATGACTATAAAGAGCATCTGAGGAGCTGGGCATGGTGGCGCACGCCTTTAATCCCAGCACTTGGGAGGCAGAGGCAGGCAGATTTCTGAGTTCAAGGCCAGCCTGGTCTACAGAGTGAGTTCCAGGACAGCCAGGGTTGCACAGAGAAACCCTGTCTCAAAAAAACCAAAAACCAAAAACCAAAAAAAAAAAAAAAGCATCTGACACTTTTTTCCTCATGAGCTAAGAGACAAAAACCCATCTGAAGACTGGTTTGTTTCTGTTGCTGTGATAAACACTATGTTGAAAAGCAAGTTGCTGTGCAAAGGGTTTATTTCATCTTATAGTCCATCACAGAGCAGGAACCCAAGCAGAAGCAGAGGCAGGGACCTCAGATGAGCACTGCCTACTGGCCTCTTCTCCACACCTTACTCAGCTAGTTTCTTTATACCTTTCAGGACCACTTGCCCAAGGAAAGTACTGCCCACATTGGCTGGACCATTGTCTACATTAACCATCAGTCAAGAAAGTGTCCCATAGACCAACATGGTAGAGGCAACCCCTAAATGGAGGTTCCCTGTTTCCAGTTGACTCTAGTGTAGCCCATGTTGGATCATCAAACTAACTAGAATAGCCATGTTGGATGATCTACCTAACTAGTGTATCAATGTTGGATTATCCTAGTGGTCCTACCATTTGTGGTTAGAGAGTTGCCAGGAGAGGCAGGAAGGGCCAGACAAAGCGTAGAGGCAGATCCAGACTGGGGTCAGCTGCCAGCGTTGTGAGCCCTGGATACATCGTGACTGCACCTCAGCTGGCTCTGTCTCTAGCAGTCAGCTTAAGCTACGTTCTGTTGCAGTAACAGCATCCCCCTAAAGTCCCTGCTCATGTGACACTCTCATCACAAGTGGCTCTGGCTCGTCATCTGGGCGGAGGAGCAGGCTCTCTCTGGAGCATTGCTGGCATCAGACAGAAGAGAAGAAAAGAAAGGTCTTTTGGTGGCTTATAATACGCTTCCATTCCCATTCTATGGTCAAGGAGTCACTTGAGCGAGCTTCACTGGGGCAGACAATTTCCCTACTCAGTGAGGGAGGATGGGGAATGCAGCGCACTGACGCACAGCAACTTGGGTAGAAGCGAGTGCTTGCCCCTTCTTGAGTGATGGAGGAGAGACCCAATGATATGCAACAATCAGGCAGAGTCTCTGCCTCCCCAGGAAGCCCTGGGGATGGCAGTGCAGCATGTGTTCTTTTTCTCCTTGCATCATCCTGCTTTTAAGGGTCCTTGGTGACTTCAGATCCACAGATTCAGATGAACGAGGACAAGATCCATCTTTGAAGCTGCTTTTGATCTTCGTTCGGGTGAGGATTTGAAAACCTTCAGCTGGTGCCGTTTTGATTCCCAAGATGTGGGAGGAGAACGGTTTATTCATTCGACTTTGGGTTGTATGTTTAGAGGTGTCTGAGGTACAGGACGGGTCATGGGCTCCTGTGGCTTGGTAGGATGGATTAGTAGTCATCCTGGAGACTCCTTGGTCCCTGCATTATCTGATGGCTCCAGGCTATCGTGAGAGTTTCCATGATAGAGAAACAGGAGGGTCTACGGCCAAAAGGAGTTGGGACTATGGAGGCAGAGGTCAAAGCGATGGGGGGCCATAAGCCAAGGTGTGCCAATGGCCCGAGAAGCTGGGCAAAGCTGGGACACAGGGCAGAGGGCCCTCCCTAGAACTTCCATCTATGCATTCTGCCCACCTTAGGCTTCTGGTACCTAGAGCTGTAGGATAACAGTTCCTTGTTTTAAGCCTCTGGGTTTGGCTTGTGGTTCTTTGTTATAGTAACCACAGGACATGAATTTAGAAGGCCAGGTAGTGGTCACTTTGGGTGAGCTGCTGTATACTGGTCTGACACTGCCACTGTAACAAATACCTGAAAGAATCAGCCTGAGGGGAGGAAGATCTACTCTGGCTCGTTGTGTGTAAGTTTCAATCCGGGGTCCCTTGGCTGTTGTATGCAAGGTGAGGCAGAGTCCCATGGAGGGAGTTCTGTGGCTTACCTTCCTGTGGCTAGAAGGCAGAGGGACACAGGCAGAGGTGGGATGGGAGAGAGAGAGATGCAGATGGCCTCTAGTGAGGCCATGTCCCCCATGTCTCTGCCACCTGACAATGTCATAAACACATGTCTTTATTACCCCTTCCATGGGAGACTTTGAAGGCCTTCAGACCATAGCATGGTGAGATGAGGCTTGAGCACAGGGGACATTGTCTCCACTCACTGAGGCCTTCCCTGTTCGTTTCCTCATTTTCCCTCACCTGCTAGGAGACCAAGGCTATTTATTTACAACTAGGCTACCTCAGGCTATAAGAAGACAGATTGCAGAGAGCCTATAGGGCCTATAGAGGTTGGGACTTGAGATTCATAGACCCTAAACTGGCCCTGCTGGCAGATGTCTGGGTCTGCCCAGATGGGGCCAGTGCCCTTAGATGAAGACTCAACCTATAACTGTTCCCTTCTCCTATTCTAGTTCCTTCTGTAGCTGCTGTCTCCACTTATGTCCAGTTTCAGCAGTTCCCCTTTGGGGCCCTGTTCTGTTCTTCTGTAGGAGGCACGGGTAAGGCCCCTTGTGTGGCTTTCTCCTCTGCTAATATCTCTGTCTCCAGAGGCAAGCCAAAGGTGGGTGTGCCGTGCCTTCAGGCTTTTTCCATCCTCTAGCTCGGCACTGCAGATCTTTCTTTCTGGTCATCATATACTGGTTTACTGATCTTCCCTGGGGGCGTCTTTCCTCCTCAGTGACAAGTATTGGCCTTTGCAAATGGCTCTGCCATCTCCTACACTAAGCCGGGGATGGATAGGGCAGAAGCCCAGGTTCTCTTTCTGTTTTACTCAGTGTGAATCCAGTTTGCCTTCAAAACCAGGCATGGCTAACTCAGGGAAGCCCTCTTAGATTGCTGCTGCCTAGCCAGGGTCTCCCATAGCTCAGGTGTTCCTTTGCCTTCTGTGTTGCTAGAATCTGGCCTCCAGTCGGAGGGAGGGGTACGTAATAGACCGCTATGGTTGTCTGGTAGTAATTCATCATTTGTCTGGCCCATGCTTAGGGAATGGCTGGTTGGTTCCTGGGACTCAGCAGACCTGAGCAGAGAGGCAGCTCCCAAGCTTCCTTTCCAACAGAGAAGAGACTGTCTGTGGCTGTCCTGTGCAGCCACTGGGCTTCTCCCAGTGTGCGATGTGGTGTTGGCAGACACTGCCCAAATACAGATATAATTTCTGTCTTGTTACCATATCTACTTGTAAAAGTAACCTCCACTCAGTTGCTTTTCCTAGCAGAAGATTTAAGATAAGATTAATCTGCCAGATCAGAGTCTGAGTGAGTCAGGGTTGACATGAAGCTATTTAATCAGTGGTGGCAGGTGGGAGTCTCTGTGTTTGCTAGGCATGGTGACTCTCCCTGCCACCCTTCCCAGGCCTCTGTGTTTGCTGATGTCCTTACCATCGTTTCTGAGTTCTGGGATGTGCCCAGCCTGTGGCCACATGAAGCTGAAGATGGCTATGAATCAGCTCAATGTGAAATCATAAACCTACTTAAAGCACTATGAGAGACGTGTGTGTGTGTGTGTGTGTGTGTGTGTGTGTGTGTGTGTGTGTGTGTGTGCTGTGCAGTTGGAGTGTGGATTTTGTAGGAAACAACATCATTTCATAACGTCAAGTGTTTGATGACAACAGGTAGGCTTTGAGATGCTGGCAAGGAACCAGCAGACAGGCGAACGTGACACCCCTTTCTGTAGGACTGCAAAAGCGGACTCCTACAGGGAGTAGGAATCTTAGCTAAGTGAGAAAACCACCCTCATCCAGAGGGACACAGTTCTGACAAAAACATTAACTTGGGCAGCTGGACCACTGGTGTGGAGAGGGGACAGGGGAGGAGAGGAACACGAGAAGGGGCGGGGACATGGGTTCCGTGTCCCCATGGCCTGAGTTGGCAGAGGTCCAGTGGCCTTGAAACTATAAAGTACCTTCCTGCATGACTTGTGGCTCCTATTGACGGAACCAGAAGTGAGTCTAATTGTATTATTTCGGTGGGGGCTCTGGAGTGGGCAAAAATGACTCTGTGCTCTCTCCCAGCCAGTGACTCATGGGTAGGAAGGAATAGTGTGAACAGACCATGGTGAGAAGTCTAGCCCAGTGGGAGCTGCCCACAGCTTTGGCAGGATGGGGTGTGTGCCCACACTGACTGGGGGCACACCCAGAACTTATCTTGGACCTACCTTATCATGGGTCTTGGTACTTTGAGAGGTCCCATATCTAGAGGTGGCTCCACAGCTCCTTGGGAGCATTGTTGGGTGGGTGGGAGGTGTCAGCAGAACACGGGATGCACCTGGAGAGCCTATGAATGCCTGTTTGACTTAGATGCCTGGGGTTGTGTGATAGGCTCAGCAGAGATCCTCAGAGGATGCTTTTGGACAGGGCTAGGTGTAGAGGTGCGGCGTTTGGAGCAGTGGCTGGGGGTACCTACGTCCATTGATAGAGGCTCTGCCCACAATTCCCTGATGGAGGTGTAGGTTCTTAGCCAGGGAAGCCCTGTTGTCAGCATGCTCAACCCAATTACACCTACCCTATGTTCCAGTCTTGGAAACATTCCCTAACTCTCTGGATTCCAACCTCCCGCCGTGTGGCCATGTGTGTGTGTGTGTGTGTGTGTGTGTGTGTGTGTGTGTGTGTGTGTGTGTCTAGATACAAAGAATAGAGCCCTGAGGCTGGCTCACCACATTATTCACGGGCCAAAATTTTGTCACCTGACCCTGATGTCTGGCCAGTCAGCTCACTCTGGGGATCCTCTGTCCCCTTCCTCCTGAGTGCTGTGATTATGGTAGCAGCCATCTATACCTGATACTTATGCTGGTGGTGGGGATCTGAACTCTGACCCTCAAAGTTGTGCATCAAGTGTTTAATCCACAGAGCCAGAGCCATTGTGAAGCCTTGACTGTCTAAGTCTTTAGAAGCCACTGTAGCAGGCTTCAGCCTCCTGCACCCTTGCTTTGTGTGGGTTTCCTCTCATGGTAATGCATACTGTATAGGTTACAGTCCCATGTCTGCTTGGTCTCAGTGGCTTATCAGGGACTCCAACTGATCCTCAAAGTAGCCTTGGGCATTGTTATAGTTTTCCTATGTAGCTCATTTTCTTCCTGAATATAATTAATTTCTTTAGGACTCGGGATTCTCAGCTCTTACATTTTGGGTAGGTGTGACTCCACACCTAGCTGTAGCTTCAGGGTACGCACAACACCCTGTACTTTCCGTTAGAGTCAATGGTCATTGATTCGGAGGTGAGCACAGGACTGAAATGTCTATCAGCTCACAGTAACTGGCTCAGGGGATGACGCATGACTCTAGGCAGGCCAATCAGAACCTCCTTGAATTGTTTTGCAGAAATAATTAAGGAGACGGACTTAAAAATCTTAGTGTTAGCCATCATTTATTGGATGTACGCCTTGGGTGAGATGCACTCCTCCCTAGCTCTGCTAATTCAAGTCCTCTGAGTGCTGTACCTGGTCATGAGTCTACCTGTCTTAGTTAGGGTTTTACTGCTGTGAACAGATACCATGACTGAGGCAACTCTTATAAGGACAATATTTAATTGGGGCTGGCTTACAGGTTCAGAGGTTCAGTCCATTATCATCAAGGTGGGAACATGGCAACATTCAGGTAGGAATGGTTCAAGAGGATCTGAGAGTTCTATATCTTCATCTTAAGGCTGCTAGCAGAATACTGGCTTCCAGGCAGCTAGGATGGCCTTAAAGCCCATGCCCAGAGTGACACACCTACTCTAACAAGGTTACACATACTTCAGCAAGGCCACATCTGCTCCAAAAATGACACACCTCCTAATAGTGCCACTCCCTGGACCATGCATATACAAACTACCACACTACCCTAGTGAAAGATGAGAAACTCAAGGCTCAACAAGGTAGTGACTTTGGAGATGTTTAATAAGGGACACTATATCCTGAGGTGACCACACATCAGTGTACAAATGGGATAGGTCAGTCTTCAGTAGCTGCTTCTGGAGTCTTACGGATTCTCCCAGGCCGTTTCTGGATATTGGTTCTGTGATGCGAGTGAGAATCCTTCAGGCTGTTCACATCACAGTAATTTACGAGAGTGGGAAACCAGAGCCTGTCTAAATGTCCTCTAATGAGCAGATGATTAAGTAAATTATGCAGCCAAAGATGCTTACAATGAGTTTGTAATAACACAGAGGGAACGTCTAGCATATTAAGTGAGAAAAACAAGGTAGAAATTATCTTGGGAGGCTGATCTCAATCAGGGAAAATTACAGATGGAAAGACAGACACGCTCAGAAAGGCCGTAACACCCAATCTTCAATGCTTCCCTCCAGGTCATGAGATGGAGCCTTGCTTTTTAGTCTTCGTCTCCAAATTTTCCAAAAGTGGGAAAGCACTGTGTTTAGAATCGATAGAGAAGAAAGCCTGTTATTAACAATTCTTGTGTGGGAAACATCAACAGGCTTTTCTCTCCCAGCAGAGCAGAGGCACAGTTGAGCCTGGGGCTGAGATGGGCACTCGGCCAGGAGAGCAGGCCCTTGTGTGTGTGTTCCCTCATACTGCCCTATCCTGCGTGTGTGACCTCTCTGACCTCCACATGAGGCAAATACTTCTTGTACCTCCACCTTCCTTCCATTTTATCTGCTACTGTTTTGGGAGATCATACATTCAAAAGAAAAACAACTGTAACCACTATATAGAGAAAACTAGCAATGACTTTCCACATAGCCACCATCCCTGTGGGAAATATTCCTAGAAGTTTAGAGACCTCTGAATTTCTTTTCCTATCTCTATCTCCCTCCTTCCCTGCCCCTTCCTGCCCCAACTCTCACACTCATGAGCTTTGGGCAAAAGTATAAAAATAGATCTGCCTACTATGCTCTCAAATATTTATGAATTATAATTCAAGCTAATGAACTCTTTCCATGTTTCCTCCTTGACAAATATGCCTTTGTAAGAACAACACGGGAAAGTGTATCAAGTTACAAGGTATCCTTTGGTAACCAAAATCTGGCAAAGTAGCCAAGTAAAGGGAATTTAATTATTATTGCATAAAGGCTGTGCAATCTGTTGTCAGACCAAGATGAAGGATAAAACAAGAAGATGCATAGCATAAATTGTTGTATGTTTATTGCATAGTTTATTTCTCTTCCCCAAATTCCAATGATATGTCTAATGAATTATTATAATTAAAATGTTTACATAATTGCCTTTTATTGACAGCAAGGGCGCATTACACATTCCTTCCCCGAGTCACTGCGAAGCAGAGATAGTTTTAAAAGTTAACCTTGGGGCTGAAAAGATGGCTCCAGGGTTAAGAGCACTGGCTGCTTGTAACCCCCAGGGTTCCCAAACAAGACTCCCCTCCTGAGGAGGTGGGAGGGGGCCATGCTAGGGCGCATCTGCCTTTATCAGGCAGATGCTCCAGGTGGCAAGGACCAAGGGACAAGCAGAGCTGGACTTGGAGGACAGGATAGGCATCTGGAGTTGCTACAGCAAGTCTGTATTCCCATGTCCTGAATTCCAAACTGGATAGCAGCACAGTACCTCTACAGGGGTTCCTGAAGGAAAAGATGGAGAGCAGGTCTGGGATCTCCATCATGCCTTGGCCAGTGTCAGTTTTCTATAGAGGGCTGATATGGTGACAACTCTGTCTGCTGGGTCCAGGCTGCCTTGTGGCCTGCCATGGTTGGCTATAGCTCCCCATACCTTCCTCAGGGCTGTTTCTTACCCTCCACCTCAGGACCCCTTGTACATTGCTTCTTTCTCTGGGTGGTGGACTCTCTGGCCTGTTGCCTCCATCACAGACCAGTGGGGTTGAAGCTGGCATGTCCTAGTGAGCATTGGTATTTGTGTATGTTACAGGACCCAGCCCAGAAACTGGACATTCTGACAAAGGTGGAATGGGGATGGACACACCCCTTCAGAGATCCAGCAGGAGTTGGTTGCGGCCCCTGGTCTGTTTTTGTCAAGCAAGCTTTATTGGAATACAGCCATGTTAATGTATCACTGTCTCATATTACAATGGCAGAGCTGTGTGTTATAGTAGAGTCCATGTGACCCGTGTGATATTCTCAGGGCTCAGTTACTAAGAGCCTGAATGTGAAATGGGTATAATTTCCCATGTGGGAGCTGTTGCCTCTGTGCCATGTGACAGGGTCATACATTCAGCCTCTTAGAGTCCCTGTGAGAATGAGAAGGGATCTGTGGGCTACCTCACAGGTCTGGCTCAACACACCAGCACCCCAAGAGGCCCTGTGGCGGCAGACCTGGGTTGGGTGTTTATGTCAGTATGAGTGATAGAAAGGAGGCCTCAGTGGGGTCCTTGTAGCTAGTGTCCTTAGCAGCATGGGCGGCACTCAGTACAGTGTCCCAGGAACTGAGGGAGAATGAAAGCTGTGTATGCAAACTCAGGCTTCCCTCCACTACAGCTTCTCTACTTCCTAGAGAAACAAGCATGGAGAATTCTCCTTCCCACCATGAGGACTCTCTTCTGTAGGCTGCACTCTCTGAAATAGACCTTAGAATAGCAAGTGTGTGTGTGTGTGTGTGTGTGTGTGTGTGTGTGTGTGTGTGTGTATTTAGGAGAGTCTATCTGGAGTGGCCAACAGAGCAAAGATCAACACTGAGGATCCCAAGAACCTTCTAGATGCCAGACAGTGGATACATGGGACTCTAGGCAGCAGCTCACTCTTTTGTATTAGAATTGGACACAGCCTTCAGGCTCAAAGCCATGGGTTCCCTGCTCTTTGTATTTACAGCCTTCCTGGTGTGTGTGTGTGTGTGTGTGTGTGTGTGTGTGTGTGTGTGTGTGTGCACGCACGCGTGTGCATGTGTGCAAGTGTGCTTTGTTCTTCCTCGTTTCCAGCCTTTCATGGCTCCTGATTGCCTATGTAAATACGCTCTAGTTATTCTTTGCCCACTTATCTTCTTGTGGCTTTCATTTTCTTATTTTTTTCCTTCCAGAGAAGACTGCGAACCAGTTTCAGTGAAGACATTCCCCATGAAGGGAATGATATCATGTTTGGTATTTGAGCCACTTCAGGTCGATTAGGGATCAACAGGATTAATTATCCTCCCTGGCTAACAACAGGAAATGGGAACCTAGGGAATTGGGCATCCTTAACCCTCAGTGGAGGAACTGAGGGAGAGCTTTGACAGGCCTAGGTAGCCCAGATCCAGGAGCATCATGGTACGAGCTCTGTGCTAAATGGCCCAGGGAGGTCTCCAGCAAATCTTCAAGGTCATTTCTGAAGGGTAATCCTTGCATGGTTACCACCTGCAGGGACACAGGGCCCTACTTCTAGGTTCACAGCAGTGAAAGGAGATCTGGGCATGCTCCTGCAATTCTAAACTTAAGGGACCCTTAAACTCCACCATCAGGATAAAGAGTGTGTGTGTGTGTGTGTGTGTGTGTGTGTGTGTGTGTGTGTGTGCATATATGTGTGTGTGTGTGTGTAAAAGCCAGAGGTTGACGTTGGATGTCTTCATCAATTCTTCTCTACCTTATCTTTTGAGACAGAGTCTCTCACTGCTCTGAAGATAATAAATTTGGTGAGACTGGCCAGCCAGTCACCCTCCTGCTTCTACCTTTCCAGGGCTGAGATTACAGGTAACCTGCTTCAAACCCCGCTGTTATCTGTGGACACTGAGGACTAACTCAGGTCTTTATACTTGAGGGGCAAGGGTTTGACTGGCCCAGTCATCTCTCCATCTCTTCAACTCCAAATGAAATGTATATATTTTAGTGCAATGATTCCAAATACCAAAATTAATGTCCAAGTCCATGACAAACTAAACATTAAAGCTCAAATACAAACATTGCTCTATGCAGTTGTCCACCAGGCAACAGGGATGAGGTTTCTGATGATCTAAGCCCCCAAGGCATATCTATCCCGCATAAGTCTCTGATGGCTGACCACAGACTGTAGGTACCTGGCCAAGGTAGGGATGGCCTGCAGCTGCCTTTACCTGGCTCTTTCAGCTTTGTGTTTGGCTGTCTCCAGGCTTGATCTCTTTGGTGTGAGGCTATTCTGATACGGATGCCTTTAGGCAGTGCCCACTTGTATACCAGGGTCCTCCTAGAGGGCCATGATGCCCAAGCAGAAATGGACCCTCCTACAAAATCAAGTGGCACAATCCAGGCCTGGCCCTCTCACCGTGGGCTTTCAAGGCTGATCTTGTCAAGGGTGATTGGCCCCGTGGCACAGGTGCTGAGGTCTGTGACAAGGAGTATGACATCTCAGGACACCCATGTTCTCCACATCAGACCTGCTAAAACATCTTGGATGCCTTTGCTCTTGTGACCTTGAGTGGGGGAGGGTTCACTAAGGGGACAGCTCATTTGATCAGTATCCAGACAAGGGTTGTCCCCATGAATGCCATGGACAGTTGTGGCTTTTATGGCCGGGGAAGGGTTCCTAATGGAAAGTCTGATGGAGAATGGGAATAGACAACTCCATCAGCGCTGTTAAAAAAAAAGATCTGCATTCTGTGAACAGTCCTGATCCCAAATGCTTCAGTGAGCCAAGGAGACCCCCCCAGGCATCCTGGGAGCAAGCACACCCTAACAGCATGAGCCCTGCTGCTGTTTATTCTCTCAACATCACCCAAGCATGTTCTGGAACATCCCCAGTAGTTGCCAGTTCTAGGCAAGATGGGGGCTGTCAGGTGTCAGTTCTCTCTGTCCTTTCTGTCCCACGGCTTCTTGTACACACCTGGGAGCAGTACAGATCATATCTTGTAGGGTGATGGATGACCTTTCTATCACCTGGGTAACTTCTGGAGGCCTGTGCCTCCTGAGAACTCAATCAGGGAGAGTTGCTTCTATGGTCTGTTCACTCATGGTGTTCATGAACAAAATGGCAGAGTCCTCCTAGAACCCAGAACGGTGAGAGAGCATCTCCTGAATCCTCAGTCAGTTTCTTTCTGATTCAAAACAAATAAAATATACAAACCATTTCCTTTTCTGCCTTGCCTATCAGTAAGCTTGGCACTGGATTTTCACAATCTCCGAGCTGAGATTTTGGCATTTGGGATTTGCTGTTTCCCAAACCTTCATGTTGGGCAATACTTTGCTCTGAGCCCTTTCCCGAAGTCCCTGCTTACTGCTACTTGGTCCTGGTTGTGTGCAGCGATGGCGGGACAGGCAGATGGCCATTGAGAGATGGCGCTGTGGTGGCGAGCAGGCTGGCATGGCCAAGGCATTGTGGTGGCCTTGCGTTCATCTTCGCTCGCCTCTAAATCAACTTTAGAAGTCTCTGAAGTAGCAGGGAGAGAGAGAAAAAGCCTAAGAAGACAAAGTGTGTTACAGGAAAGCCGTAGTTTCATGGCTGTTTGTCACCACGAGGGCCATGCATTAGCAGAGGGCTGTGATGAGAAAAGCTACTAAAAAATGATTTATTGATACTTTAGTCCTGTTAAAACAGGTTAATGCCAATACAATTAGCTCCAGATCAAGGAAATCCCTTCAGAGCAAAGTTGAGAAAACAGTCCTTAATGCTATTCCATCCTGGCTGAGGAAGGGCTGGGACTTTGTCCCAGTGATGACAGGAATGGGGACAGTGGGTGTCACCACAGCCCCTTCCCCACCATAGCCTGGGAGGGGGGGTGCCTCATTGCATGGACTCCATGGCTGGAGACGGAGATTTCAAGCCAGTTCTAAGAAATGGTCAGTTTATCTGGAAGGCACGAGGGCTTGGCTATTTCACGGATGGGTGACTCCTGAGTAATTGGGGCACTATTGAACCACTGTTATGCTGGGAAAATGGACAAAGAAGAGAACCTGAGTCCCAAGAGACTCTCAGCAGGACGAGGATGTTCTTAGCAGTGAGCAGAAGTCATGAGGCTGAAACTACACAGGCAGCTCAGGACCCAGCCTTGGCCACATTCCTGACTTCTTTTTGCTTATGACTGTGTGGTGAGTATCACCTGTGACCTCTGCCATGTAGGGGTGAGGGTGGGGGATCCTTGGCACCCAACTCATTCCCCTGGCCTGATTTCTGCACACTAGGGAGCTAGTTTAACTTTCAGTGTCCTCTGGCTGGTTCTCTGTGAGAGAGTCCCTTCCATTGAGAGCATCCCCCTCAGGACTAGAATGGCCTATCAAGGTTGACCCACCTAGGACCTATGTGGTTGGCAGAATCATGACCCTTGAAGATGCTTACATTCTAATCCCCTGAACCCAGGGATGAGGGTCCTGGTTAGCCTTAATTGCCAACTTGACATAGCCTTGAATCATCTGAGAGAAGACTCTTTGACTGAGGAATCACTTAGATCAAGTTGGCCTGGGGACATGTCTGTGAGGGATAGTCTCTATTATTTACTGATGTAGGAGGGCCCAGCTCACTGTAGGCAGCACCATTCTGTGGGCAGGTGGTCCTGGGCTGTATAGAAAGGGAATCTGAGCATAAGCCAGTGAGCGAGACAGAGTGACCTAGCCAGCAAGCTGTATTCCACTACGCTTCCTGCCTTGAGTTCCTGCCCTGACGTCCCTCGGTGATGAATTATGACTTTCTATTTCCAATAAAGTCTCCACTCCCCAAGTTACCTTTGGTCATGGTGTTTGTTATAGCAATAGGAAAGTCGGTATACAGGGCAAAAAAAAGGGCTTCTGTGGGTGTGGCTGAGGGCACTGGGGCAGAGGCCATTCTGGAGTATCAGATTCATTTCTCAACTTCAGGGTCCTCAAAGTGAAGGAAGAGGTACAGGGTGCAGAATCAGAGCCATACAGATGTGCAAGACTCCAGCAGTTGCAGCTGGCTCTGAAGAGGGAAGTGGGGGCCTCGAGCCTAGGAATGGAGGCGGCTCTAGAAGCAGGAAGAGAAGTGTGTTTCTGGGGCCTCGATGAGAGTGCAGCCCTGTCAGTGCTGCCCTGATTCTAGCTTGATGAGTCCCACTCAGATTTGGGTCTCTGTGGGTGGGAGCCAAGGGTCCCTGGGGCTGCTTAGGAGGGGCCTGGGCAAAGGAGAGAAAGGCAGATGTGGGAGGAAGGACAGACAGCAGTGATTGACAGTTGATCGAGCACTATGATTGGTGAGGCTGTAGGTGGGGCCGTGAGGGGCAGGGATCCTGTCTCTGTGGGACCAGAAAGCTTTCTACCCCACCTCGTGGGCAAAGTGAGGGTATCTCAGTTCTTAGCAAGAAGGTGGTATCTGTGGCTTCATGGGAGTTTCCTAGATATGCTCCCCCCATATCAAAACTTCATGAAAGACCTTGAAGTTCACTGACCTTTCCTTTAACCATTGGGGGGAACCAAGCCCCTTATTACTGAAGTAAGAGTGGAGACCAGATCCCCAGCTCTTGGATCCAGACCAGATCTCTAGCTCTTAGGTACAGCTGTCTTCTATATCCTGTCATACGGTTTTACAGAATCTTCATGAGGCACCTCAGATAGGAAGCCCAGAGAGCAAGACACAAGCAGCCCAGCTCCTTGAGGAAGCTCGCCGGTGCCAAGCTTCCTCTTCACCTCCATGAAACCCAGGCCTACTGCTCTCAGACAGCTTTCTCCACTTTGCTGAGGAGTCTCCGTGCTATAACTGTGTGATGCCTATCCTATCCTGATGCCTTCCCTATTTTTTTGTCTTCAGCCACACAGTGCCAGATTCCAGGGCCCAGGTGGACTCAATTGCTGTATATTGGTTCCAAGTTCACAGGAGAAGGACACAGCTTTGGCCATACCCACTCCTTCTCTCATTAATCGTCCCTAGAGGGAAGTCACATTGTCTATCAGTAGGTAGAAATGGCTGTCACTATCAGTGTCACTATCAGTGCTAAGAACTGAGATACCCTCACTTTGCCCACGAGGTGGGGTAGAAAGCTTTCTGGTCCCACAGAGACAGGATCCCTGCCTCTCATGGCCCCACCTACAGCCTCACCAATCACAGCGCTCAATCCATCACTGCTGTCTGTCCTTCCTCCATGTCTACCTTTCTCTCCTTTGCCCAGGACCCTCCTAAGCAACCCCAGGGACCCTTGGCTCCCACCCACAGAGACCCAGTAGCCATGGAGTCCTTGCTTGTGTTGGGGAGCAGGGAATATCAAGTGCTTCTGAATCAGTGGCAGTGGAGAGAAGCCACCTCAGCAGCCCAGACAACCAGCTTTGTAGGTTTCCAACAAAGGGTGGTCATCGCTGCTGTGTACACGTCCCTAAGAAATGCCCCTGTATTTTCTTACCATGGTAGCTGTGCTATGCAGTGTATTGGGGAAGCTGAGACCTGTGGCCAGGTTATAGCTGTTACTACTGGAACCCCAGAATACCAGTTCCAGTAGGCCCACCAGGTCTTTTCCCAGCAGAGACAAATGTGGAATCACAATGGCTGCTCAGTCCTGAGACATGGTGACCTACTAGGGAGCTGCCTGCTTTCTGGAAGTTGGAAACACTGGAAAGTGAGGCTCTTTTCTTCTTGGGGGTGTTGTGCTGGATACTCTGAAGACAACTGCCCTTTTCTCCCCAAAATGGCACAACACAATACTTTGTGACCCTTCTCCATTTCTCATCTCGCCCCTTAGTAGCCTTACCTGTGCTGAAGGCCTTGTTCTGGACAGGCAGCTGCTACTGTCCCCTTGGATGACTCATCCTTCCAGCTCCTCTGAGCCCTGCAGATTTCAGGCATCTCCTTGCCAGTGGCCTGGCAAGAGAGTCTCATGTTAGCAAACCATGCAGGACCTTGTGGGAGACATGGAGACCCCCTAAATGGAGCTGTACCCTTAGGAGCTGGCTGAGGTGGACAGAGCACTGGGCATGGAGAAACTCTAATCAGAGCCCTGAAGCTCAGAATGTCATCTCTTAGCTCTGTCTGCTCCTGACTGGGTCATCCTGTCTCAGACCCACGTACAGACTGCAGAACCAGCAGTGCTTAGCTGAGAGGGAGACTGAGTGTGGCATCTCCCCAATATGCAGAGATGGATGGATGGAATGGGTGTGCTCTGGAGCATTTAAGGTGCAGGGGATGACAACGTGTCCATCAGGAGGAGGCTGATCGGCATGAATGTCATGCAGCTGTGTCCGGTGTTCCCGTTCTTACATGGCCACATGCATTGCATATCATGGTGCTTGATGGTCCTTGAGGCTGCAGTGGACTTAGGGGGTCATGGTACTTGGTCCTGAAGCCAACAAATGGCCTTTACTTACTGTCTGAACATCATTGGTGAAGTTGGGGCTCCACTGTTTCCATGAGGCTTCCGAGAAACAGTGGTGGGCTCTTGAGCCCAGCGACATAAGCAGCTGGTTTGGTTCCCCATCTCCATTCCTGGAGGACTTACCTCTGACTCCCCTGGCAGAAGGCAATCACCAGGGAGGCAATGGGTGGCTGGCAAATACTAAGGTGTTCACTGAGCAAAGGAGGAGGCTTGCTTGAGACCCTGGTGGCCAAGGACTTCCAACACACAGGTTTTATATCCTTGCTGGGAAGTCCCATGTAGGGCAGGCTAGAGGGCCAATATTGTAGCTGGGAAGTCATATATGACCAGCCCACTCTGGTGGATGTGGCAGGATCCAGGAACTACTTCTGGTGAACTACTTCAGGGCCGTCAGGATTACAGGGAAAGGAAAGGATCCTGCCCAGCACCTCTGACATTTCCTGCGGATCCATTTCTCATCAATCTGTCCACCCTTCCATCCATGCATCCATGCATCCACGCATCCATCCATCCATCCATCCATCCACCCACCCATCCATCCATCTATGCATCCATCTATCCACCCATCCATCCATGTATCCATCTATTTATGTATTCATCCATCTAAGCATCCATGCATCCATCCATGTATCCATCCATTTATCCATCCATCTTCTCATTCATCTATTCTCTCAACTGCTCCTCCATATGTCTACTGCCCCTTCCATCCATTCATCTATCCACCTATCCCGACTGTTGTCCATTCATCCCCCTCACTTACCCCCTTCTACAACAGTGAATGGCTATAAACAGCTTGTGTCTCAGGAAAGTAGCTGCACCACTCATAGAGCTCTTAGTTGCTTGCCCAGCAGACCGTCTTCTTGGCAGAGCCCTGCTGTGGCAAGGCTGCATTATACTGACCACAAAGGAGGTCTTGAACCACAAACTTGTGCAGCCAGAGTCTATGAGCCCAGTGAGGGAGGCCAATGGGTACTGGCTTTCTGATAGCGATGCTGATCACAAAGCCGGAGAATACCCAGGCTGGGCTGTAATACAGCTCTCTATGACTCCTTTCTCCTCTGGGCCCTCCAGAGTCTTTGTCCTTGTGACCCAACCTGACCTTTTATAAATCCTCTTTGTCCTGGAGCTTAACCCAGCTTCTGTTGCTTACAACTATGCTGCGCTCCCCTTCCAGGAGTCTCCGCACTGGTCCTGTGCAGCTTGCTACTTGTGACAGAGGGAGAAAAAAAATGGCAGTACACCGGAGAGAAGGCAAGCACACAGGGATGTCCCATGAGGCCGTGCTTGTTAGAACACCGGGAGGAGGGTACTGGGAAGGCGGAGGTGGAGGGAATCCCCTTGATGAGGTGGCAAGTGGAGGTCAGGAGCAGAAAGGGATACTGGGAGATGCACAGGGATTTATAGGGAAAGGGCAAGAACTAGCTGGGAATGTTTGCCTACCACAATAGCTGGTTCCCGAGACTGACCTAATGTGACAGGGGTGACTCTGTCATCCAGCCTACACACCCAACAGGCTCTTGAGAGGCTTGGTATTCTGGGGACCAATTATGCCCACTAACCTAGGTGGGTCTCACCCTATACCAAGCAACTAAGGAATATGGCATCAGTTCAGGAAGGCTGCAGATAGAGTAGAGGCCAGACACCCTCCCAGTCTGCATAGGTCTCAGTGGGTTTAGGTCTGAGAGACCATCAGCACTGGATGTGGGGAGGTAGGGAACAGCTTTGTTCTGGTGTCCCATGTCCCCAGTGACAGACAGCAGGATGCTCACCCCAGGCTACAGAACTTCCACTTAGAAAAGAAACTGCCCGGCAGGTCCTTACTGCTTTTGGGTCCATGTGGCCTTCGGTGGGTGGGTGGGGGGCTCACTGTCCCTATGAGGGAGAATCTGGCCACAAAGGAAGACTCATCAGGAAAGTCTGCAGGCGACAATAGCAGTGACTGAGCTTAAGTAAATGTGTCACTTGTGTGCTGGCAGTGACACATGAGAGTAATTTTAATACAGAACACAGAGGTAAATGTGAGTTCTGCCTTCCCCATTAATTCTTATTATTGATACCAGTGAATCCGTCTTTATCTTCTGCTCTAGAAACACCAGAAGCTGTGTTTCTCCTTCCCTCCATCCCTCCCTCCGTCCCTCCGTCCCTCCGTCCCTCCCTCCCTCCCTCCCTCCCTCCCTCCCTCCCTCCCTCCCTCCCTCCCTCCCTCCCTCCCTCCCTCCCTCCCTCCCTCCCTCCCTCCCTCCCTCCCTCCGTCCCTCCATCCCTCCCTCCCTCCCTCCATCCCTCCCTCTGTCTCCGTCCTTCCCACCATCCTTCCTTCCTTTCCTCAGTTTCTTCTTTTTGACAGACTCATTATGTGGCCAAGGCTGGAGTTAACAATCTTCCTTGAAGAAGGTGGTCCCTACTGGGCCTCCAGGGTTAGGTGCTTTCGGCACGGGCACAGCATGCTATAGAGAACTCTGTTCCCCTACTGTGGAGGGGACAGAGGACCGCAGAACTCGAGTGTGATCCTGAGATTGTCCAATGCTGGATGTGTGGCCAGTGCTGAAGGGGAGCTGGGGGAGCCAGCTGTGCAGGGCCTTAGGTAGCATGGGACGCCCTCAAACACCTTTGGCAGCCTCGTTCTTAATATGAATGGATACCCCAGAGCTCAGGAGGGGTTTGTTCTAGAAAGCCAACTTTTAGGTCAAGAGATATGGCCATGGGGTAAGGACAGATAGATAAGAGCCAGACAGCTCAAGGTCAGGGAACTGTAAGAGGCCCCTCAGCAGCACCAGGGCCGAAGAGGTCAGGAGATGTAGGCAGAAGCTGAGAGGGAGAGAGACTGATACCCTCTAGGCTGGTGGGGTTAGAAGCAAGAGAAGCTGTCTCAGTAGAGAATATGACACCTGGACCAACCCATCACTCAACTAATAGGTGTGGTGGGTACTCAGTGAGACCTGCGCTGTGGTGGGTACTCAGTGAGACCTGCGCTGTGCCCCTTCCCCCTGAGCCCAGGGAAGGCTGCTGTCTCAGAGGTCCTTGCTAAAAGGCTTCCCACCTAAGCCATCAGCCCTGAGACCTGCCTGGGTTCTGAGATAAGAGGGTGGCACACTCTAGCTCTGCAGAAGTGCTCTTGCCTGCAAAGTGGGTGGAAGCAGGCTAAGTGCCCTCCACACTTGGAGCATGGCTTCAGAGAGCTCATCTGAAATAGATATTTCCATTGCCAGAGGGATTTATTGACAAAACTAGCCATCTATTAACATTATCTGGGGACTCCAGCTCTGGGGAGAATAGACACTATAAATCTTAGTTGTGTGGAAACTCAGGAGCTGGAAGACTTTAGTGGACGGCGGATAGAAAGTCCAACGAGTTCAGACCTGTTTATTTCACTTAGAGGGAAAGAACATTCTGTACCCAGCCAGGCAGGAAATGGCTTTTGGGGACGGCCACTTAGCCCAGCTGCTGGCCCTGAAACTGTGGGAGTAATCTTTGCCTGCAATTAGAGCAGGCAGTCCAGAGAACCACATTTTGTAATCAGTGATGGAAACCTCTGGAACTTGAGGCAGGTGTCCCAGGGCCTGATGGGAAAGAAAGCACATATGACAAGCTGTGAGCTCAGGCTCCATTGTCCAGTGAATAGGTCCCTGTGTCCAGTCACCTAGGGAATGTTAGTGGCCCTGGTGTAGCTATCATTTGAACCTCTTTTCTCTTGTTATATCCGTGGTATTAATGGTTGATGACATGATTCTCATTCAGGACCCTCTCTTGCTCAATCTGAAAAAAAAAAAAAATCAGTCAACCCAGCTGCCTAGCTTATCTTCCAGGGCACAGGGGAGTCGCTGAGGTGTCATATCTGAGTGTGGTCAGTGAGAGTTGAACCCATGCATTCTGCCCCTGAGAGGCTGCAGGTGGCCTTCTCCTTACTGAGGTACAGAACAGAGCAGGGCGCAAGAGTACAGGTACCACTACTGGCTAACTGGTCACCTTGGCTCAGCTTTCAACCTTGTGCCTTAGCTTAGTTGGACAAAACATAGACTTCTATCTGTGGTCAGAAAGGCGTCTTGTCTTTTTTTTTCTTTTGTTGTGGCATTGGGGAGGGAATCTAGGACCTCAGAGTAGGGTAGGCCAAAGCTCTCCCGCTCAGCCACACCCCTAGCCAGGTGGGACTCTACAGTGGATTTTGTGTTAATTTCCTGCTTGCTGCCAACCCCCAAACTCCATGGTTTTCACAGTAGAAATTTGTCACTTGCCATTTCTGAGTCCCGACATGAGAAGTCACAGGACTCTTGAGCTGTGCTCCCTCTGGGTCTGATGGAGGATCTGATTCAAGCCTTTTTTTCCCCTGAAGTTTTTTGGTTCAGTGTGCTATCTTTAATGTCCTCTGGTATGTAGACACATTATTTTAGTTCTAATCTCAGACCTCCAGTGTCTCTGTCATGAGGAGCCTAGGATGTGGGTACCACCCTTGAAGACCAACAGACTCTGTGCATGCTCTGCTCAGCCTCTGAGAAGATCCAGGATGTGCTCTGAGGCTGCTCATTTGTACTGCAGTCCCTACCACGACCCTTGAGTCTAATGTACCCTGGGAGACTCACTCTGCTTAGCAGGCCTTGTGCAGCGTGGCACCTTCCCTATGCAGAGTGGCTAGAGGGAACCTAAGGGCCACTTACAAGTACGAGGGATTCTACTTGACCCTAAGGATCCTATTCAGTCTTTCCTACCTGTTCTGGATAGAAGGCAGTGACCCTGACTGGTCACCAAGCCCAGAACCAGTTCTCCGCTTAACGAGTCATCTCTACAGAGCTTTTATGTGCTAGGCCATTCCCTTGGTAGCAATGCCAAGAGTCCATCCTTTGGAAATGTCAAGAAAGGACCTTTGCAACCCCTGAGAAGTGCCAGAAGATGTGAGAAAAAACTGGAGTGGCTTTGTCCCTTGGCACTTGACAGGCATAAAGCAAGACGAACATCAGAAGGCAGGGGAGACAGCCGCTCACTGAACCTCTGTTTCCCCAACACAGGGAGCCAGGCCTTCTCCTTCAGAAACCCCAAGGTCACTCTCAAGTCTATCCTGCTCCTTGTGAGAAATGGGTGTGCCCTTTCCCGGGTGAAGGGTGACTCGGGGAAAGGCAGCAATAATTAATATTGATGATCCTTCAAATGCTAAGACTTAGAATTAAGATTTTTTGCAAAAAAGGACAGGGTCGCATGTAACCAATTAGACAGTGACTTGTTTCTGGCCTTACGCCCACTTTTGGGGGCAGAGCGGCCCTCATTCGGCTCTGCCAATTAATCTCACCTCACCTTCTTTGCTGGGAGCTGAGCCGTCTGCAAATTGAAGGGAAAGGAGATGCTGGCCGGTCGCAGACACATAGACCATCTCCCGTTGTGCAAATGCCAGCGAGGAGGAAGCACCGATCAATTTGCAGGGCTGAGACTGCAGACGGCCCTGTGAGGAGAGGCAGCTGCACTGTGCCCGGGTGCGGGTGTGAGAATTAATGAAGGAGAGATGAAAGTATGCGGGCATTTGAGATGAAGCCCAGCGGGTTATGAGGGTTCAGGATGAATTTCAAAACGCAGAGATTGCAAGGCCATGGACTAATTATCTGGCAAGGATGGACTGGAGGAGGTGACGTCTACCCACTCCACATATCCAGGTGGGAAGTAAAAGAGGTGCCTGCTGGGGACATTGGTTTGGCAAAGGGGGTGACTGTCTGGACTGTGATCTCCTGCACCCGGGGTCTTGTAGCTGCAAGCCTGGGGTTAGACACTCTTCCTTTGGGACTCAAGTATAGACATCAGCAGGTTTGTTCAGAAGCTTGCCTGCATGGAAGAGGGAGGGAAAGATTTTGGAGATGCGGGTGCTGCCCTTCCATAGACCTGGTGTGCTCATTCCGGATCTCTCCACTGCATTAGCACTGTCCTCCATGTAGGGACTTCACCCCTGTGACCAGACTGTGACCATTCTAAACCCATGCCCATGTCAGAGATGAGAAGTCAGATAGCAGAGGCTTATTACCAGCTGGCCATTGGCAGAGGTTAGGATACATCATGTTTCTGGTCTCTAGGATGTATGCTGGCTGCTGAGAACAGCAAGACAGTTAAGTCACCAGGGCAGGATATAGAGGGTGGGGGCACTTGTTTCCAGCAGAGAGAGAAAATCAGAGGTCAGTCTTGGTACGTCTCAGGGCCATAGATGACACTGAACATGTGGCTTCCAGTACCCCAGAATACCTGTCATTTCTGCATGCTTGATTGAGCCATAGTGGTTGATCCTGCCTAGGCCCACCCACCAGGCTTTATGGACACAAGTGGTCCAGCTTGCTTCTGCTTACTCTGGTTAACAGGCCCTTCAGCAGAACTCCGGGCAGAGCTCTTGTAGGACGGAATCCCACAAGGTCCCTTGAGGCCAGACTATGCCTGACAATACATTTTCTAGATCCTTTGGGTCAAAGCAAGTCACAGGCTACCCATGCACAAAGGGAGGAGTATCTGAGCTACAAGCACGGCGTGTGTGTGTGTGTGTATGTGTGTGTGTGTGTGTGTGTGCACGAACATGCCCCTGTATAATTTTAGAAACCTCACAGACTGTCTTCATCAGGCCTTTCCTGTCAACTATCTCCAGCAAGTCTTCTGCTCTCTGCAGGCTGTAGCTTCCCAACATCTGGAAGGGCGAAGGCAGGGCGGGGCTTGGTAATCAAGGGCTTCTGGGCCTTTCCAAACCTCTGATCATACTTGAATTTTACAAAATCCACTTCTTTCTGAACTCTCCGGCTTGCCCAACTTCTTTCGAACTTGGCAGAGTGGAAGCAGGCTGCCCACTCCCAGGTGAGTCTGTGAGTGGGCCAATTGCAAACTCATAATTAAAGCGATTTGACAAGAATCGAAGAAGACTGGCCTCCACCAGAGGTTTGGGAAGATAATTACCAGTGTGCACCGGGCTATGATGGGTATGTGAGTCTTCAGTGGTGCAGGGAATGCCGAGAATCCAAAGGGA
Source organism: Mus minutoides (assembly GCA_902729485.2). Taxonomy (NCBI): domain Eukaryota; kingdom Metazoa; phylum Chordata; class Mammalia; order Rodentia; family Muridae; genus Mus; species Mus minutoides. The sequence continues at coordinate 2,073,509 of LR749587.1, forward strand.
GGATGGAGTGAGGATGTGTGTGCCTTGCAGATTTGTAATCGTGAGTCCTCCATTGACACCTGAGGGTTGAAAGTAGGTTCTGCTTCTTACGACTTTAACAATATGGGTTTCCTTACACCCCTGCCCTGCTGAGGAGGAGCCTCTTTGAGTTCAGTTTCTGACCAGTCCCTACAAGGCAAAGCAGGCAGTGGAAGGAGTTTGTGGATACATTCATTTGACCTTCTGGGTCTCTCCAGATCAGGGCCCATACAGAACATGCCCCCAGACTCTCTTCCCCACTGCCTTTCTCCAAAATGGCTCTGCTGGCTCTCATTGAGAGCCACTCCTTGCCCATGGCATGAGAGGGGCCTAGGTCTTCCAGGCTTTCTAGACCACTCTTGTATTAGGTAGTGTACTGGCTGGTTTTGTGTGTCAACGTGACACAGGCTGGAGTTATCACAGAGAAAGGACCTTCAGTTGGGGAAATACCTCCATGAGATCCAGCTATGGGGCATTTTCTCAGTTGGTGATCAAGAGGGGGGGGGCTTGTAGGTGGTGCCATCCCTGGGCTGGTACTGCTGGGTTCTAAAAGAGAGCAGGCTGAACAAGCCATTAAGAAACATCCCTCCAAGGCCTCTGCATCAGCTCCTGATTCCTAGCCTATTTGAGATCCAGTCCTGACTTCCTTTGGTGATCAACAGCAACATGGAAGTGTAAGCTGAATAAACCCTTTCCTCCCCAACTTGCTACTTGGTCATAATGTTTGTGCAGGAATAGAAACCCTGACTAAGACAGGTGGTTTGTTTCTTTGTTTGTTTAATTTAACCTTTTGATGTTGTTGGTGTTTCTCCCTGAACGTTCTGGAACACCCTGGAAGGGTCTTCCTAGCCTCTCTTCCATCCTTCTACTCCCAGAACTGGGAGGCTGCAGGACCTGTGTTTGAAAGGCTCTTGGGACTCATCTGATGTCTTCTGAGCCTTCAGAAGGAGCCACCAAGGAACAGTCCTAACCCAGCCTGGGTGAGGAGTCCAGCTTACCAGAGATCTGTGCATACGCCAGATATCCTGCTGAACCTGGACTGGTCAGCTGAGCTGAAGTGGCTTGCCGACCCAGGAACATTCCGGATCAGGATCTCAGGCTTTGTGGGTACAAGATGGGATTATCAAATGGGACCTTCTCTTTGAGCTCCTCACTGATTTCTAGGTTTCTCGTAACAGGTGTGTTGTCCTTATATCCGCTTCATTGGAGGGCAGTTATTCCAGGTACCCAGGGATAAGTTACAGTCTGTCCATAAACCAGATCTCATTAATGTACTAAAATGTTCACTTTTCTGTTCTTGCCTAACCCGTGCCTGCTTCCTGTTCCTTTCCTTCTTTGTGAGGAGTCAGGAAGGTGGGCTGGGCTGGGGAGCAAGCTGTGAGCGGCTCTCTCCCAAACCCTGTGAAGATCCTGGCCATGCCAGGGGCAGACAGGCTCAGACCGCTGTCATCAGACAGAAGAGATGAGGGTCCAGGGACAATCAAAGGGCAAAGTTGTCATGGGCTGAGAATAGTCCTTGAAATCTATCAGGTAGAATACCCCTTGGGCCCAGGATGTGACCATGTCTGGACACAGGGACTTCACAAAGGTAACTCAGCTAAATGAGTTCATACAGGCAGACCCCCATCCAACATCACTGGTGTTGTTATAGGAGGAGGAAGCCCACACCCAGATAGGCACAGATGGCTGAGCTGGACACATGCCCAAGGAGAAGATGGTTTCTAGGGTGGGGAGAGATGCCTTGGTAGAGCCTTGCCCTTCCACACTTCACACGTGGGCATGTAGCCTCCCCTGTGAGAAGATGGGTGCCTGCAACCTTGGTCTCACTGGCCTTGCTTATGGCTAAGGCTGAGCCCATGCTGGCAGCATCTGCTGCATCTGGTCCACAGGGCCTTGCTCACTGGCTGGAGATGACAGAGCTAGCAAAAGGCTGAGGTGTGCTGGACCTCTGTGGTGCTTATGTATTCCCAGTTAGTGATGCCCGGGAGTCACCTGGTGTGTGTGTGTGTGTGTGTGTGTGTGTGTCCAGGGACCTTGGCCTCCATCTGGTCTATGTGAGAGAACACTCTGTGCCCTGCTGAATTTCCAAAAATCTCTCTTTGGGTCCAGTGACTGACATGGACTCCTCAGAAGCTCTGATAGCCTCAGCAGGCCTGACAGGCCCTTGACTTTGGCTGGAGTGTGTCCAGGGGCTTTGGACCTGGTTCAGGATGCTTCAGAGTGAGCTGTGATGAGAAGACTGTGGGAAGAGGCCACTGCCCCTCCATCCCCTCTGAGCCATCTTCCAGTGCACATGGCCCACAGGGAACTGAGGTGACCAGATGTTCCTTAGAGACCCAGTCTGGGATGGTGGCTCCTTGTAACAGCAGAAGCCAATGGGCCTTGGGCATGCTCCAGACAGCTGTAGGCAGTGCAAGCACTTAGGCCTAGTGATCTGACCCTGCTATGCCCACAGTCACTGGGTGCATATTGTCAGAAGAGCCCTGGCCTGCAAGGTGTGGTTCTGCTTGCACTCAGCCAAGACTTGATATGAACGCTGAAGCGTGAGTACCCGGTCATGTGACCTTTCAGTCATTCTCAGTGGCTGCTACTCTCTTTCTTGTCTGTCTTCTGTCTGCAAAGTGGCTTTTGATGTGTGCTGAACAGTCATTTTGCTCCTGATTAATGAATTTGCCCTCTCTGCATGCTGATAAAACTCTCTTAGGTGAGGTGTTCCATTCTACAGATGAAGGAACCAGGACCAGAATTATTGCTGTCTGTTTTTGGGCCAGTGAGGAACAGAGTTTGCACCTAACAGTCCTGCCTGGAGGCTAGCTACCCAGTCTCTGGGCCGCTGAATATTGCTCTCGTCCCCAGGGCCATTAAATATACCCCTCTTGCCAGTGCTCACAAATTTACAGTATAGAATGGTATGGAAAAAGTTCCACATGGTACAGACATTGAATATTGAATTTAAGCTCCAAAATGAAACCTTTTCAAAGAATGAAAGTTGGGCTTTTGTGATGGCTCAGCAGGTCGAGGTGCCTGCCACCAAGCCTGATGACCTAAATTCAATGTCTAGGATGCCCATGATAGAAGGAGCAAAGCAACTCCTGCAAGTTACCCTCTGGTCTCCACGTGTGTGTTCTGTGGTGTGTGTACCCTCTATAAATAAATAAAATACAATAAAAATAAGATTGAAAATGAAAGCCAGACAGTGCCCTTGGTGCACGACCTTGTGTTTGAAATGGCCTCCGGTGTCTTCGGGCTCCATCTTCTCAAAGCACTGATGCTAAGCTTTAGCCAGACCCTGGGGTCATGTGATCAAACACCACTTGCTGCCATTCTGCCCATGGGCAACCTCACCTCGGGACTGACCTAGGTCCTTGACCTGATTCTCTCCTCTAAGCTGGAAGGTGATCTTGTTCTTTTCAACTAATGAGTTCTTCTCTTTCACTGACAAATATAATGTTGGGATTTTGTGTGCGTGCGTGTGTGTGTGTGTGTGTGTGTGTGTGTGTGTGTGTGTGTGTGTGTGTGTGTATAATCATGCAAATAGGTTTTGAATCTAGCTGAAACTTTTACATAGAATATTTCAAAATAATGATGACATTTCCCTCACCATCCACAGATCTTGCTCCCAGGACTTTAATAATTCCTCTTCAGGCTTCAAATTATAAACCTCACTCCACGTCACTGGCGAGCTGTCTCCAATTGCATTTTCCCAAAGATGATGCTTTTGCTTTGAATCCTTAAACCACATTGAGAAACACCTTTGCATTTCTTTGTGCTTCCTTCTATTTTCAAGCTGAGTTTGTGCTGGTCTTGGAAGTCTGTGCTTAGGCCACAGGGAAGGCAATTTCCACACCCCAGTGAATCCACTAGGGTGGAATGCCCCTTTCTAGCACCAAATCAGGAGCCAGCCTTCCCTGCCCGGAATTCACATTGCAAAAAGACCACCATACTTGGGTTCCGACCCTGTTCTCTGCAGCTGGCTGCAGACAGCAAGGTCCCCAGCAAATGCTATCTCCTCAGTTCCACCATGCTATCATCTCAGAGCCATAGGCATGCTTTGCATTCAGAAACTTGACCTTGGAATTTTCTGGAAGGAGTTTCCTTCCTCTCTGTCCTGCAGCTGCACTGGTTGTGGCTTTTGTTGAGATCGCTGGGCACATCTTTGAGTTATTTGGCGAACTCTTTCTGTGGAAGTTTGTCTAGGTGGCAGAGGCTCCTCAGTGCATTCTTCTTAAGGTATCACATCTGTAAGCTTGAGCAGAAGCCCCTAGTGAGTGCTGCTTTCTTGGCCTTTGCAAGCTTTTCCATGTAGACCCTGTGCTTCCTAGACCTGGGAGAGGTTGTAGTCTTGGCAAGCTGGGGAGGGGATGGCTGGGGGAGGGCAGCTCAGAGGGGCAGAGAAGTGTCAGTTCTTCCAGAAGCCATGAAATGATAGAAATGAACTACTTACATCTTTCCTGAGAAGAAGGGACCCTGTTTTATGTCTCTGAGCATCTGTTATGGATCTGTTGTTGGATGAACTGCCTGAGAGCCCAAGGCACACCTACCTCCATGTGACCTCATTTAAGGTTCCCCCACCTAGCTGGAGAGTCTTTCCCACCACCCCTAGCTCTCTGAGGCCACCTCTATGTTGTCCATAATGGCATCTAGACTGCTCTAGCTCTCAACTTATCCTGGTTGCTTCTCTGTTTCTATGATAAAGTGATGTCCAAATGTGGGAAGACAGGGGCTTATTTTATTTTATAGATCAGTCTATGGTCAAGGGAAGTCAGGACAGGAACCTGGTGGCAGGAACTGAAGCAGAGGCCCTGGAAGAGTGGCTGCCTCTCTGTGGCTTACTCAGTTTGGTTTGCATGCATCCCAGGGGTAGCACCACCCACAATGGGCTGGACCCTCCCACATCTGTCACTGGTCAAGGAAATGCCCCTATTGACATGCCTACAGGCCAATGAGCAGCAAGACCTCCCTCAATTGAGCTTTTTCTCTTCCAAGATGACTCTAGCTTGTGTCAAGGTGACAAACAAACAAAAACCCAAACCTAACTGGTACACAGCTGAAGAAGAAAGTCTGCTCCAATCCCTCAGGAGCTCTGGCTAGTACCCCTTCTGCTTCCAGCTATGTGCTAGCCCCACCCATGAGCCCTTTCTCTTTTCTAGCTCCCCACCCTGCCCCAGTATCTCCCAAAAGAATAGCTTCGGCATCCATGGGTAGTCATTTCCAGGATCCTCTGCAGAAACACAAACCTGCAGATGCCCTAATCCCACTTATAAAATGACATGGAACTCTTCTGTAAAGCTATGCATGTTATCCTACACAGTTTATTTTGTTTTGAGCATCGTCTCCTTTTATTGCTTAGGCTAGTCTAGAATTTTCTGTGTTGTCTAGGCTGGCCCCAAGTTTGTGGTTCTCCTGCCTCAGCCTTCAGGTACATGGGTTATAAGTGTGCTCTCTTACCCCAGGCGCTTCCTGTTGCTGAGGTTTGGGTGAGGAATGCCCCCATGGGCTCATGGGTTTCGACACTTGGCCCCCTGGTGGTGGTGCTGTTTGGGAAGGTTGTGGAATTGTTAGGAGGTGGAGCCTTGCTAGAGGAAGTATGTCACGATGGGTGGGCTCTGAGGTTTTATAGCTGGCCCTACTTCCTGTTCCTTCTTCCTGCTTCCTGCAGTTGGATGAAATGTGATCTCTTTGCTTGCTGACTGCCACGTCATCCACGCTCTCCTGCTGTAGGAGTGTAATATACATGTCCACCTGGAACCGAGTGTACAACAGGCACTTAACCTCTGTGCTTTGATGGTGTGAATCTTAAGGCCCCAACTCAGGTCTTCCTGCTTGCACAGTGAGTACTTTACTGACTAAACTATCTGCCACTGTGTGTGCGTGTGTGTGTGCGTGTGTGTGTGTGTGTGTGTGTGTGTGTGTGAGAGAGAGAGAGAGAGAGAGAGAGAGAGAGAGAGAGTAATACAGAATGTGTGGGTGTATGTGTCTGTGTATGAGTGTGTGTCCATGTGTGAGACTGTGTGCATGTGTGTATTGTAGTATGTGAGAAAATGTGTGAAATTGTGTGAGTGTGTGAATATATGACAATGTGTTTGTGCATGTGAATGTGTGTGAGAGAGGGTGGATATGTGGGAAAGTGTGTGTGGATGTGTAAGATTGTGTGAGGCAGTTGTATGTGCATGTATATGTGTGCGAGAGATGTGTGTGTGTGTGTATGTGTGTGTGTGTGTGTGTGTGAGAGAGAGAGAGAGAGAGAGAGAGAGAGAGAGAGAGAGAGAGAGAGAGGAGATACAGAGAGAGTGTGTGTGTGTGTGTGTGTGTGTGTGTGTGCATGTGTAACCTGGACAGTCCGAACTCTTCCTGTGAGTGGGAGTTTTATCATTCTTCATTGTAACCCTCTTCTCCATGGTTCTGACTCTTTGGCAGGTTGGTGGCAATTTTCTGTTAAGCTTCTAACTTGCTTTTCCATGACAACCATGGGGTGTTACTTCCTGTCTTTCTGACTAGTTGGAGACCCATGAGTGTGACAAGCTTGCTCAAATGTCTGCCACACCTTTCTCCTAAATGTGCCTTTCATTTACTTTAGATTTGAGATCTTTGTCAGTCATATGTGCCACAAATATTCCTGCTAATAGTCTTTCCCACTTTGGGCTCTTTGACATTTTAGATGGACAGAAATACTTAATTTTATGTGGCCAAACACACTCAACTTTTTCTCTCTGGTTATTGCATTTGACTCCTGTTCAAAATGTTCCAGCACACAAAGGTCACAAGGATGTCCCCCTCCATCATCCTTTAAAAGCTTTAGTGAGTGTTTTGACATTTGAGTTTGGATCCGGGTCTGTCTAGAATTAATATTTTGAGTATGAGGGAGTTGGGGGTCAAATTTTGTTTTTTTCCCAGGTAGATGGCTGCTGGTTCCAGGGCCTCTTTTACTCAGTAATTCCTCCCTAACCACATGTCCTCCAGCCAGGGCTGTCTCGTCTGTCTCATCTCTTTCATTGCATTTACACCCACCTTGTCTTCAGCTCAGGGCCCTCATGGTGCACCATGGTGCTGGCAGAGCAAATGTTTTCCAGTTTTATCATTTGACAGTGGTATCTTGCCTTTTCTTGCCTTTTGTATTTCTAACCAAAAAGAACCAAGGGCCGAGGAGAGAATTCAGTTGATAAGGTCCTTGCCATGTGAACACAAGAACTTGAGTTCAATTCTCAGACTCTACCGCTGAGTGGATTGCCAAGCACAGTGGTACACACTTAATAGTTCTAGTGTACGGGACAATCTTGGGGCCCTCTCAAAAGCCAGCTTAGTTGAATTGGTTAAGTTTCAGGCTATGAGACACTTTTTCAGAAATCAAGGTAGGTTATACTTGAGGAAGGATGCTTGAGATTGGCCACTGGTCTCCACATGTCTGTATGCATATTTATACAAACATATTCACGAACACACATACATAAACACACACACACACACACACACACACACACACACACATGCACACAAGTCCAATTTTAGAATTAACCTGTCAAGTCCCAAAGAAGTCCTTTGGGGATTCTGATTCATATTCTGTGTTCTTCACAAATTCAAGAATGTGGACATGGGCACCCGTGTAGGACGGAGCCTCTAATCGCTGCAAATGCCTCTTCCTCAATTTTAAGGCTTCTTCGACATTGCCTACAGCATTTTATAGTTTCTTGAAGAAAGACCTTTTGCATTTTGTTAGATTAATTTCTTCCTCATATTTTCAGATGGTATTGTAAAATTTTATTTCTCGAGCTTTCCTTGTCAAGGGGTAATTTGCATACAGTAAATCACACAGAACGTAAACTCCAGATCAACGGGTTTTGACATCTGTTCACACTTGAGCCATGAAAGTCTTAGTCAAGAAATTTCCCCAGTGCTGCTTCTGGGCAGCTTGCTGAGGGACCTGCCGTGTGGTTTTCTACCATAGTAAAGAGGTTTAGTGTGTTCACGGGGATTAACTGTTCAACATCATCCTTTGGTGTCTGGCTTCTTTGGTGAACACCTCTGTGGAACTCATCTCTGTGTCCCCAATATGCATTTAGCTTTACTGTATGTTTGCTTTTCAATCCATCTGAAGATGATCATTTGGGTGGCTCTTAGCTTTTGGCAATCATGAACCACTCCAGTGTTGGGATTGTGGGTGCGTGCCGCCATGCCTAGCCTTTTACTGGGGGTGTTGAGGATTCTGAGTCAGGTATATTTCCATAGTGGGCACTTTACTGACCCAGCATCTTCCTAGCTTCGAAATTTGATGTAGCCACATGATTCAGTAATTGTGCTGGATGTGTCACCATCTGTGAATGCATCTCCACTCCCAGCTGAGACTCTCTCTCTATCCCTGTCTTCTGTGTCTTGCCTTCTGGCAGCAGCTGGGAACTCCAGGGTATATGGAGAGAAACAATGGAAGCAAATCTCCTTGAGTTGTTCCCCATCTCACGTGGAAATACTTGTTCTTCACCATCGAGTATGTTGGCTATTTTGAAAGACTGTATTTAGTGGTGGTATGAGTGTTAGCTGCAGTTATTGCAATAGTTCTGTGAACAGAACCCAGAGTGTCCTGCATGCCAAGCAAGTATTCAACAACTGAGCTATATAGCTAGCCTTTTGCCATGTTGCTAGGGTTGTTTTCTGGTTTTAGTTTGCAGAATTACTATCACAAGTGAGCACCGAGTTGTGCTATTTGATATTTTACATAGAGGGAGAAGATATCAACCCCCGTATCCCTCTAGCATGATGAATTTGTTTTCTAAAAAGATTTATTATTTATTTTAATTGTATATGTATACACGAGTGTGTGTGTGTGCGCACACGTACATGAGTGTGGTTGCCCACAGAAGCCAGAGGTATCAGGTTATCTTGAAGCTGGAGTTGCAGGCAGTTGTGAGCTGAGTGCTGTGGGTACCAGGAATTGAACTCCTGTCATCTGGAAGAACAGTATGTGTTTTTGACAGCTGAGTTATCTCTCTAGCTTGAAATACCTTGTTTTTTATTTTTTATTTTTTATTACAGTAGTCTTGCATTTTTGAGACTGTTAGTTTTTTGCTGAGATTTTTGCAGCTATGAATTGGGGAAGTGTTGGTCAGTAGTCCTTACAGACTATCAGTTTTTTAAAAACTTAAATGAATTTTAACCAATACATAAAAACATAAAATAGGGCTCCCCCTTCTGCTTTTTCTTCTGATAGGGACATGGATATTGGGGACAGGTGCACATCTCAGGGTACCCTCCTCTTGCTGAGCAAGGCCACCCTCTTGAAGGGCACCCTAGGGAGGCATTTAGGAAATGGCTTGGCCAGGAATGTCCCCCATACCTCACCTGAAGCACCACCCTGACTGCTGCAGAGAACATACAATGCCCAGCTCTTCCCCAAACTATTGTAGGAAACAACCTGGTCTCCAGAGTGCTGGGGAAAATGAAGATTTACTTGCCTGATATCCAAGCCATCCAGAAATAATGAGAAGAACCAAAAAAAAAAAAAACAAAAAAACAAAAAAACAAAAAAAACTGCAGGGCGCCGTGCTGTGGAAGAAGGAAGTCATAAATTGCTAATGAGAATGACCCCAGCTTAGAACCTTGAATGGCTCATGGTTGGAAGGCTCATGGCAAGCACAGAACTCAGACCACAGCTCAGACCCCAGTTTTGATGCACTCAGGAGAGATGGAGGGTGCAGGAGCCATGCGCACCACACCAAACTAAGAATGGTCTAATGACCATCAGGGAGCAAGGTCCAAGAGCATGTGGCCTGGATGACCATATTTATCCAGCTGGGTCACATCCGGGAGATCCAGGAAGAGCTGAGTTGATCAGAATGCTCTGGGATGTCCTTTGTGCCCAAGCCTGAGCAAAGGCAAGGAACCATGCCCCTCCCCCACGCCATCCCACCCCAATGAAGGCCATGCAACAAATAGCCCTGAAAAGAGCAGAATTCCCCACTATGTTATACAGGTTCATTTTTCCCAGCACAAAGAATAACACCAGGGATCCATGGGTAGGAACAGAAATAGAGACAGTTTATTAAGACTAAACTGGAAGTGGAAGAGTGGACAGTGTGAACCATGAGCTGTATAATCCTGTATAGAACCTCCTTTCTCTTGGTTCTCAAATCTTAGACTTTCTTGGGCACGTTCTGTTTATTGCATGTGTTCTAGGGAGGGAGGGGCTGCCAGGCCTCTGCTGAGGGCTTCTCTCTTGTTAATTTAAAGCTTTTCTCTCCAGCCTTTACTCTTCTGACACCACTCCCAGCAACAGATGATGAGGTCAGTTTGACTGGTGTCCCCCTGACTCCGGCTTCACGTGGGTAGAGGAGGGAAACCTCTGGTGATTCTGGGATGATGTCTGCTGTAGTCATCAGTCCCCTGGGCCTTTGTTACTTACTTAACCTCAGTGCTGACAGAATCCCCGGACGCTAAATAAACCCTGGCTTGACTTACTTAGTTGGTTAATCTATGCTAAAGCCCTCAGAAGCGATTTATCGATTTGCTTAAAGAGAGATCCCAGGGGAAGAAACCATCAACTTCTCCAACCGTTCTGCCACTCAGCTCAATGATGACAGTGGTCCAGCATGAGATCCCAAGACAAGAATTCTATTCCGAAGGAAAAACTGCACACCTTCACTGTCCTTGAGGAGAGAAAACTGCTTGGTGATTCAAGATTCTCCAGCAACAGCTGCCTAACCAAATCATTTGCTTCCACAGAAACCAAGTCCAGGAGGCCCTGCAGGTGGCAGTCCAGGGCAAGGCAGCATGCTGGGGAGGCCCTAGGACTTCAGGTATAGTAGTGCGATGGTAGACCATATGGGATGTCAGCCTGGGGGTATAGGGCTACTTCTGAAGGGAGGGATAGTTGTCTAGGACTGGAAGGAGTACATCAGTGGTGCTCGGAATAGGGTTAAGGGCCCAGTGGGATAAGTAATAAGTGCATATAGGAATATGAGCTTCTATATGCTCACACATCAGCACATAGCTATACATTCATACACTTCAGTCCAAGATGGCATATGTCACTTATTGACATCTTGTCATGTGGAACTCACCAGAGATGACCACTCAGACATTGTGTATGGCCACTGAAAGTCTTTATTCCAGCTGTCTGTAGCCATACCCAACCATTCAGGGACCTGGGCCTAGCCCTGAGTGTCCAGAGCACAGTGTCTAGAACATGGGATTTTTTTTTTTAAAGGCAGAAAGCACATCCTTGCCTCTCAGTCTGCAGCTGCAGGGGTCTTCAAGAAGCAAGCAGTTTTGTCAGAAACTAAGAGAATCAGTTACCTGGAGGGAGCTCCATGTGGACAGGCAGCTTAACGGAAGCTAAGTTAGCTAGGGCATTCTGAGTTTTGGTTCCTAGAAGAGTTGGGTAGTGTTCCATGGGATTCTCCATTAAGGAGAATTAGTTAACTAATTAGATTCTAGTGACACCTGAAATGGCCTCAGGGAAAAAAAAAGCAAAATGGGGGAACCTCATTTGGGTTTGGGGCAGTACATTCTGTGCCATTAGCATGGTGACAAGTTAGTGTGATGACATATTACCTAATGATGCCTTTATTAAAACATTAGACATCATGTAAGTGATATATAACTGTAATATGTTACATATATATTATATATACATACATATACAATATGATAAGTGTGTGCATATGCGTGCATGGTCCAGTATGCATGTGTGCCTGTGTTTAGGTATTTTGGGAAAAAGAGACAGAGAAAGGGGACGGCTGGCTCATGTGATAACTGAGAATAGCTGTCTGAACTCTGCAGAGACCCCAAGAGACCAGGAGGGACTTATTGTGCACTCTTGAGTCTGAAGGCTAGTGTGGGCTTAATTCCCTTTTCCTATCATGGCCTCAGTCTTTCTGGCCTTCAACAAGTTAGAAGATGCCCATCTCGAATGGAGTGGCATTTCAGACCCCACCGATGTGACCAGGAATCTCATCTATAACCCTTTCCTAGCAACACCCTGATCTATATACATATGACCAGGCATATGGGAATCTTGGCCTCATTATATAAAAATATGTGGCAGCAATCTTCCTGTGTGAGAAGCGGGGAGCCTGGCCAGGGACTGGCATCAGTCACATGGGAGTACCCGTTGGGGGAATAGATGGGTCAGAGAGCTGGAGTCAGCTTGGCTTTCGACTCTGGGTCTGGTCCAGGTGGTGGAGAGGGAGGTCTAATAGACCTGTAGCTACCATGGACAGTGCCGCTGCCTCTGTGCTGAGTGTGTTCACAGAAGGAGTTGGGATGGTGGTTGGGGAGTGGACAGACTGTTAGAGACCGTTACCAGGTGGGATGGAAGAGCTGGTGGAACCAGATGCGACATATTCTGGAGGAGGTAGGAGCTCTGAGGAGTCACTAGCTACTGAAAGCTACCTATCTAATGGGCTGGGTCGCCACTGCTGCTGTGGAAGTGGGCCACTGTAGGCTGAGTCCTGCCTTCTTGATGGCCTCTGCTCCCCACTTCTGCTTTCTCCTGCCCTCCGTCCTGGTGTACCTTGAGGGAAGGACCACACCAGATGCAACACCTCCAAATCAGACTTCCCAGCCTCCAGGGGACCCTGAGAAATAAAAAAATCTGTGACAGTCTAGCACAGCAGCCAAAGACTAAGATATAGGTAGCTGTGGCCACCAAGGCGCACTGCCACAATCGTGGGTCTGGGGAGGGAGGGAGGTGTGACTGTTTCAAGACAGGCTTCCCCATGACCCTACTAGGGCACTGGATTTTTATAGAAGCCTTGTTGGTAGGAGGAAAGTGGATGGAAAGGAATTGGTGCACAGGAGTAGGGTCGGGGGTAAGGTAGGGGGTGGGGTGTAAAGTGGGGTGGGGTGGGAGTGGGGTGCCGTCTCTTTGCTGCAGATTCTCAGAGGATTGTTTCCATAGAGAAAGGTTTCCCTAGGTCCTCTCTGCCTTTCCACAGGCTTTGCAGCTGGCTCCTCCCCACCTCCCCGCCCCCTCCAGGAAGTCGGTGCTGTCCTGATGTAAGTAGGAACAGCAGAGAAGCCAGGCTGGGAGCATCTCCGACCTGCTGGGACCCGCCACCTGGGAGCGGCTCTCTTAAATCAATTTGGAAATCTCTTCCATGTAACACAAATGGACTTGTCAAGGGACTAGAAATCGCTGCCAAGTCCCTACCTCGAGTGGGATGAAAAATTAGATGAATCTGCAAAAAGCAGTCAGCAGGCGGCTTCCTCCCCTGCCACAGAGACTCAGGAGGACTGGCAGTCGGAATGTGGTATGGTGGAAGCTTCAGAGCTGAACAGGGCTACCTGTCCAGGGATTGCCATGCTGTAGGGGAGGGGAGCTTTGGTCATGTGACCTGAGTTGCCTGCGCCTGTTGCCTAATGCTGGTGTAGTAGCTCCTAGCTGGGCTGTGGAACACCTCCAAGATCCTGAATTTTTGTTCTGAGAGGGGATGGATGAAGGGTAGGAGGTTAGGCGCCTTTTCCTGAGAGTCCTCAACCTGGAGGGCAGGAGCATGTCCAGGTCCTGCCTGCAAGCAGACCTCTCTGCTCTTTGCGTAGCTCATCACGTGGTGCAGAAAGGACAGGTATGGGGGTTCCTGCTTTCCTTCATTCAGCACTGCTTACTAAGCATTTGCTACGGACCAAGAGCTGCGTGGGCAGCACTCGGTGAGACAGACAGACAGACAGACAGACAGACAGACAGACAGTGCTGTCCAACAAGCAGGAAGCTCAGGGTTCTGTCCCCAGCACCTTAGCCATTAGGCTTGCTAGCACACTCTTGTAACCCCAGCTTCCCCTCGGGAGGTGGAAGCAGGGGAGCAGAAATCCATGGTCATCCTTGGCTCCATAGTGAATTTGAGACCAACCTGGACTATAGGAAATCTGTTAAGAGGAAGGAAAAGGAGGAGGAAGAGGAGAAGGGAGGAGAGGAGAGAGGAGCATACAGGGGGAGGGGGGTTGTTATTCATCATCATTGGTAGATTTTGGCTAAGGAGGTTATCTCTATTTCTACCCCCTGTCCACCCACCAATGGTTCTGGTTATGATTGTCCATAGAGAATCCCTCAGGCTGTGTGGAACTCCACACAGTTCCTAGGTTGTATGCACAAATTTCTGTTCTGAAGTCTATACCCACTTACTCTCTCAACCACACCGTGGGCTACATCAGTTTTATAGAACTCTTGCCTGCACTACGACACTCTTCTTGATATTTTTCAAGTGGATATAAAGTGGGACCACATTACTCTTTTTGTAAAGTGTGGTAGCAGAGTGACATGTTGGCTAGGGGAGTGCACTTCCCAGAATCCCATGTGTGTTTCTGCCTCAAGAGCCTCAGGGTCTCTTATGGAGGCTGTGTGGGCAGGAATGATGCTCTAGAGGAGTCATCTGTCCTCACAGACTGATCTGCCTTAGGAGTAACAGACAGGACCAAGCCCCAGCTCCCCTCTTCTCCCCACCCCTCCCCCATTTCCTCATCTCAGTCGTGGAGAAGGCTCAGCTTTGGCAGTGCACCCACCAAGTCAGAGACCTTGTAAGTCAAGGTGTGTCCACTCTTGCAGACTCTGCTCATGCTGTGGTCTACAGTATCTGTATGCTATCTCCATCACAAATCCCTTCCTTTTCCTTCCCCATGACATGTAGACTGTAAACTCCAGTACTAGGCACAAAGATGGCATTCCTGGAGACTGCTTAGCTAGCGCTATGGCAGACGACAGAGAAATCTATAGCAACCTCCATCACTTCCTACCATTATCTCCTTCGAACTAGCTCCTCCTCCCCACTAGCCCCTCCTTCATCATTTCCTTTCTCAGCTCCTCCTCCCCATCACCTCCTCCCCCATCACCTCCTTTCCCCCCTGCCCCATCACCTTCTTCATTGCCACCATCAATCACCATACCATCACTTCTATACTTCTCTGATCCTCTGTTGATTTAAAATCTATTACACACGTCTAGGGATATAACTCAGTCGGTTAAGTGGCACAAGGCCCTGAATTTGATCACCAAGCACCCCCAGAGAAACCCCTAACTCTGAGAGTTAAACCACAGCAAGAAAACCCCAAACCCCAAACTACTGCTTACTTGTGACCCGATTGTACACGGGCATGAGACAAACAGTGGTAGAGACGGTTATCCTCCTGCCTACCTCTGTTCCTGTCCAGCCCTCACAGTTTCTCAGAAGCACCTCCCAGGCATACCTAAGCTTCTAGATGTTGGGAACTTTTGGTTTCTATGCTTCTGTGCACATGGGAACATCACAAAGGCAGCCTTCCTTTATTTACTCAATAATGCGCCTTGGAAATAGAGCCATCGCTGTCTCCTGGGTCTGCCTCAGCATTTCTCACAGGGCCTGAGGCTCATTGTGAGCATTCCTGCTGCTGACTCTACTGTCCCCCAGTTGTACAGTTCTCCTGTCTTTTTATATCACAAGCAGTTCTGTAAAGAGCACCCCATGCTTGGGTCATTTTGAACACAGGCTGAAATTCCATGGGTGAATCTTGGCCCTGTCACTGATGGAGGGCTGGATGTTGATGGGTGTTATCCACAGAGATCACACTGTGCCCTTAGTTTCTGCTGTCAAAGAAACACAACTTACAGTTTCGGGAAGAAGGAACCTTAATGTAGGAATTGCCAAATCAGATTGGCTTGTGACCATGCCTGTGGGAGATGATCTTAATTAATGGTTGATGTGGGAGGTCCCAGCCCACTGTGGGTGGTGTCATTCCCTAGGCAGGTGGTTTTGGGATGTATGAGAAATCCAAACATAAGCCTGTGCAAGCTAGCAAGAAGCATCTCATTGCTTCCTGCTTTGGTTCCTGCCTTGAGTTCCTGCTGTGACCCAGTGAACAACATCTGTGTGGTGTAATCCTGTCTTCTTATCATTTGTCCTCTCTGGGCATAGACCTCTAATGCAGGAGTCAGAGCCTGGGAACATTCCCCACAGTCTTTCCTTAGCGGGAGTTCATTAGTTCACTTCTAGAGTAAAATCTGCCCCGTGAGGTCTGGAACCAGACAGGATAGGAAGCTGATTATGTGTGGCTATGAAGTTTGGTGTCACTGAAGGCTAAGTGGGTTCTGCTAGGAGCTCCTTAGGACAGTCCTGTAGGTCGCCTGTACACACCACAGGTCTATGGTGGTGGCTTCCTGTGGCTTCTACTCTTTTTGACTCTTGGAGCGCCCAACCTTTATCAAAGCTTTGTAAGCCTTTAAGCCAGTCCCCTGAACAAAATCCTCTCTTAATGGGAGGACCTGGAAGATTTCCCTTAACTCAGCTGAACCCTGACTGACAAGCACATGTCCTCTATAGCACAGAGCAAGAGTCGACGCATCTCTGCGTCTGTAAATGACTTTGCTGTTATCAGTTGGTTTCTGTTATTATTTATATTCTTATACCGTGAAGATGGTTTCATTTAACAAAATGAAATAGCACCTGGGCTCAGTGGGTAAGGTGCTTGGTATGCAAATGAGAGAATCTGAGTTTGAATCCAAAACCCACAGGAAGGTGGCTAGATTACATGATCTGCACTATCAATGCTCCTGATGGAGAGATGCGAGTAAAGATGTTAGACTCTCTGGAGTCCTCAGGCCAGCTAGACAGGCTACTATAGTGCAAACAAGAAAGGTCTGCCTCAGACCAACAAAAGAGATTGTACTCTGACCTTCACATCCAACACCCCCCCACCATGTACACATGCATACACACACACACACACACACACACGCACACGCACACGCACACGCACACGCACACGCACACGCACACACACACACACACATGCACACACACCAAAACAAACAATCTTTTATGAAATTTGAATTTATTTTCTTCTATTGACTCTGTTTTGCATTGCATTTAATACGATGGGGCAGTGAGCTCTTACCTGTCAATCTGTGGGCTCCCTTGTTTCCAAGGCTCCTAGAAGCATGGGAACTGTTGGGTGGCATTCTCGGGGGCATCTGCCTCCTTTCTTTCCCCTTAGCTTCTCCGTGGACTGGGGTGCCGTGCCCCTCCCTGAGCTTTGCGGCTGCTCCCTGAGACCTGGGAACAGCTGTAATCACAGCGCTTCCTAGTGAGCTGCACCGTTTATCATTATAAAGTGACTTGTTTTAAATAATGCATTTTGTTCCCAAATAAGGCCTGTCTGGTATCGATTGTTGTCCCTGCACTTTAAACAATGCATTTACCTTCTGTGCTTTTATCTCTGACCTCTGTGAGCAGCTTGTTTTCAGCTTATCTCTGTCCCTGGATTTTCCTTCTTGAATTAGTTAAAGCTTTGGCTAGATGCAGATGCTTTTCAGCGTGGTTCTGTTGTCATTGTTTGATGCTACCTTTGAATTCGCCTGGGGAATATATTTACTCCTTCCCCAGGGCTTTTGCTTTTTTTTTTGCATTTGGAAGGTGGGATGTTTGCTTCAGTCTCTCTCTCTCTCTCTCTCTCTCTCTCTCTCTCTCTCTCTCTCTTTCTTCATTTTATGTATATAGTTACACTGTAGCTGTCTTCGGACACACCAGAAGAGGGCACCAGATCTCATTATAGGTGGTTATAAGCTACTAAGTGGTTGCTGGGAATTGAACTCAGGACCTCTGGAAGAGCAGCCAGTGCTCTTAACCACTGAGCCATCTCTCCAGCCCTGCAGTGGCCATCTCTTAATTCCAAGTGTACCTCATCCTCTGTTGACCCCAGAGATAAACAGTGAGAGGATGGCGCATGCGTCAGCCTCCCCAGCTTCTTCTATGTTCTGTTCAGCTGTGTTTTAAAGTGTCAGCATTCACTTTTGCACTTTTAATGTTGATTTATATGCCTATTAATAATCTATTAATTAATGTCTACATCTATGTAAATATTAGATATTCTAGACTTCTTTCATATTTGCCCGATTAGGCATGTAGCTGTTACGCCATAGGTTTAATTACACAGCAGCAGATTTGTACATCCCACCTTAAATGCTGATCATATCGAAATAAATATTTTCTCTGGTTATGACTGATGTTGAAATCTGTGCTTGTATACCATTTCTCAAACTCTGCTTTTTTCTTCTAATCCTCTCTAAAGCAGAATATTTCTAAGATGTTCTGTGTCTAGCAGTGGCATTGTATCTACTAACAATATTGTACTGTTTTTAGTGTGTGTGTGTGTGTGTGTGTGTGTGATAATAAAGTATGTGGGCCTGTTCCCCCCTGGCTGGTAGGGTTTGACAAGTTCTTTCTTTCTTTCTTTCTTTCTTTCTTTCTTTCTTTCTTTCTTTCTTTCTTTCTTTCTTTCTCTTTCTTTCTTTCTTTCTTTCTTTCTTTCTCTCTCTCTCTCTCTCTCTCTCTCTCTCTCTCTTTCTTTCTTTCTTTCTTTCTTCCTTCCTTCCTTTCTCTCTCTCTCTCTCTCTCTCTCTCTCCCTCTCTCTCTCTCCCTCTCTCTCTCTCTCTCTCTTTCTTTTTCAGCCAAGGCTGTCCTCTGGTAGCGTTTTGAGGATGGGTCCCTTCCATACTTTTATTTTGATACTTATTACCAATTCACAATATCAAGATTTTGACTTATAGATTTTGAACTTGATGTTTTGATTGGACTTAATTTTCAAAATACATTTACCGTTTGCTTCTCACAAAACTATTTGATTAATTGTATGTGTCTGAGCACTTTGCTGCATGTTTCCCTGTGTGTCATGTGCAGGCCTGTGGAGGTCAGAGTGGGGTATTGGACACCCAGGAGCTGGAGTTACAGAGGCAGTTGTAAGCTACCACAGGGGTGCTGGGAACTGAACCTGGCTCCTCTTTGAGAGCAGCTAGTATTCTTAACTGATGACCTATCTCGCCAGCAGAACCGTTTGCTTTTTTTATTTGAAGGACAACTTGGCAAACTGTGAGACTTTGGGGTTACACGTTCCATTGGGAGGACTATGAAGACCTCCATCTCCTGGGTCCTAGCTCTGAATCCTGCTATCACAGTCCTATCCAGATCCCTGGTATCACAGCCCAGCCAGATGAGTTTATAGCCTGTCTTCTGTTTCCCCTTTGCTTCCCCCTGGTCGTGGACAGATCTTGCTGTATCCTTATCTGACTCATCTGGACCCTTTCATGTCCCACCGAAGAGACTGTGCACAGGACTGATTTCTTTACAAAGATTTAAAATCCTCCCGATGGTTGTGAGATACTTGATGTGTTAGACACCAACAGAAGAGGCCCTGTGGGGATGGGGTACCATAGGGACAGTCCTTTCCACTTCCTTCCCCCTGATCCCAGCAGTGAGCATTTAGTTCACAGCCTGGCCTGGCTCGCTGAGGCTTTTATTCTTGCAAATATGTCTTCCTGGCTCAGGCTTTTACTACACTGGAAAAGCTGTGTCTTAGTCAGGGTTTCTATTCCTGCACAAACATCATGACCAAGGAGCAAGTTGGGGAGGAAAGGGTTTATTCAGCTTATACTTCCACATTGCTGTTCATCACCAAAGGAAGTCAGGACTGGAACTCAAGCAGGTCAGGAAGCAGGAACTGATGCAGAGGCCATGGAGGGATGTTCTTTACTGGCTTGCTTTCCCTAGCTTGCTCAGCCTGCTCTCTTATAGAACCAAGACTACCAGCCCAGGAATGGCACCACCCACAATGGGCCCTCCCACCCTTGATCCACCCCACAGCTGGATCTCATGGGGACACTTTCCCAACTGAAGCTCCTTTCTCTGTGATAACTCCAACCTGTGTCAAGTTGACACACAAAACCAGCTAGTACAAGCTGCAATGTTGGTCCATAGGTTTCTGCTACATATTTAATATCAAACCCCTTGCCCTGAGCAGGACTGTCAGTTTCCCAGGTGGTTTTGTCACCTGCCCCCAATACCTGCCACCACAGGTAAATTTCTAGCCACTCTACTTGTTTGATGTTTATTGCACATATCAGCTCTTCCTTGAACACGGAGGCACAGGTCTAAGGCACTTCTCTGTTTCTTATTGTCCCTTTTGGTCCTGATGAGCATCTGACAGGAGGAGGGGAACTCCTCCTCTCTCTTGTTTGAATTGCTTCTACCAGTGTCTCTATTACAGATGAACACTGCAAACGTGTCCCAAGCAGGGACCCTAGAGTAGATCCGGGAGAATGCACCACGGCAGGGTTAGGGTGACCGTCACAGCATCCACTCTGCTGCCCTGGAGTTCTGACAAGGTTTGTGCTAGGCGACTAGATGCTCATCTGGCATAGACTGTATCTCTGTGGGCTCCAATCAGGAACTAGGGCCACTCGAGCTGTGGTAGGGACAACCATGTAAGGCTTCACCACATCACCTAACCCACATTCAAATGAACTGAATTCAGGTTTTTTTTTTTTTCTTCTTTCAGCATTAACTTAACACAGTGCTCATGTGACAAGCATTGAGAATGTCACCTGCACCCTCTTTATGTACAGGCATTGGAATTGGTTCTGTCCCCCTGTCCTCTCCCTCTCTTTATCACCCATAATGCCTTTGAGCCACTGCATGATCCTGGCCTGTATCTCCAGGTTCTTGGCCTCGTGAATGGTTGTGCACTTAGCCAGAACTATTATGTTCATCCCCAAAGTGTCTCAGGACTGTTCACACCTCAGAACCCTCAGCTGCCCTCCTCCATCTTGCTTTCCTTGGTCCTGTGCAGTCCTGAAGCTGAGGGCTCCACGGTTGGCCCTGCCAAATGTCAGATGTGGCCATTCTCAGTCAGACTCTCTTCTGTTCTCTCTTGCAGCTGAGGGGAGATAGTCCCCACACTGGCTTTACACATTCGTAGGCTGTACCTAAGGGGTTCCCTCCCTGTTTTTTAATCCCCTAAAGCAGTCTTTAGATCCTCTTCCAGAGAGCACAGGGCTCTTTTCTATTCTGTGAGATTCTTCAAAGATTCTAGAGCCTTCTAGAGCTGTGCTCAGAGCAGAGTCAGGAGATGCCCTGCAGGGTTGATAGCTGTAGGAGCCCCTGCTCAGGAGGGTCTATCAGGGCACATAGACACTTACTTAGGTAACTAAGGATGCTTACAGGGCCATGAAACTGTGAGCTCCCTTGTAGGAATCTAGGAACCAGTGTTGTATTCTAGGTGCCAGGAGAAGCAACTGGGGGGTCTTAAGAGAAGACCTATGATATGGAGATGAAGGGGTCTGGCTTGTAGGGAAAGAAAGAGAGGGGATTATGAAGGGAAATTTGCAGAGCACTGCAGAGGTAGAGCCTAAGCCAGTGTGGCCTCAGTGGAGGTGCAGAGGGACTCAGTTGTAGAATGGGAGGGGACTGCATGCAGCTCATTTTTATACTTTCCTCCCAGTTAACCCTGGGTAGAGAGACCAAGATCTGGGGCCCTCTCAGAGGACTCCACACAAGGATGGGGGGATGGGAAAGGCCACAGATTTCGTACCAGGTCTGGAGGACTCTGAGAGCTTCCTATTTAGTGGCGGTGATAAGAGATGATGCTACAACAGCCTTGTCTGTCACATCATGAATCTCCTCAGCGGGGTCAGCTGAGCCTGGGCAGAACAACAAAGGCTACACCTCTTTTCTCCAACCCTCCATAGAGCCCCCAGAATAATTGGGGGAGGGCTGGATGCAAAAGAGGTCAAGCAGGGCTAGCCACTCCTGAAAATGAAGAGGGCGGATCCAGAGAGGTTTCAACCAGGTTCTTTGAAAGAAAGAAAGTCATCTCATCACCTCAGAGCTTCAAAATTAATTTATTGCAATTAGAGTGAGAGCCCCGGCTCTGTACATGGTCTGCTTTCTGCTCAGCTCTGCAACAACAGCTCCGTGGCAGGAGCAAGGACAGAAAGGAATGCCCTCCCCACCTCTTCTGTCCTTCAGACATCTGAGTCCTCCCTCTTCCAGGCCGACCAAAGTCACACCAGTCTGACCTGGTGTCTGCACTGATCTTGTCTGTCTATGGGCAGCTTCACCACTGTCCAGGACTTAATGCCCTCACAGTTCTTTCATTCCCATGGACACATTCTTGCACATGCTTCTTCCCAGCTCTGTAGGTGTATTAGTTACTTACCTTATGCTATGACAAAACACTAACAAAAGTGACTTAAGGAAAAATATGATTTATTTTTGCTTGAAGTTTGAGGGTATCACCCTCTATGGTGGAGAGGTGATGGTGGCAGGATTTTGAGGCAGCTGTTAACAATGTATCTGCAGTCAGGAAGCAGAGAGAGATTAATGCTGGTGCCTAACTCACTTTCTCCTTTTTTGTACATCCAAGGACCTGAGCCTAGGGAATGGTGCTGCCCACATTTAGAATGGCACTTCCTCACTTTGTTATTCCAGTCTGGAAAATTCTTCACAAGCGTATCCAGAAGATTTGTCTTCCAGATGTTCATATATCCTGTCAGGCTGCCAATATTAACCACCACAGCAGGTATTTCTGTTTTGGAGTCTTCTCAAAAGTCACTCATGGCTTATACCTGACAAGTCTCCTTGTGGGTACAGGCATCATTCAGTCACCCTGTCATGGTCCTCCCTGGGAAGCTGAGGTTACAGAGCCCTTCCCTGAGTTAGGTGTCAGGAGCATATGGGAGAGTAGATGCCCAGCTTCCTCAGTGTAGAATACGCTATACTAAGCAGTGTTTAGATGAATGTCCAGGGTGGCTCTAATCAATGATCACCCTATGTGAGGAAGCTTAAAAGAAAACTTATCTCCTCTCACAGTCTAAGGCCAGGAGTCTGAGGTGGAGGTGTTAGTGGGGTCATGATTGCTATGGAGCTCTTAGGGAGGACCCTTCCTGCCTCCTCCAGGTCTTAGTATTCACATGGCTGACTTTGTGTGTGTGTGTGTGTGTGTGTGTGTGTGTGTGTCCATCTGTCAGTGTCCTCCTCCCCACCAATTACACTGGGTAATTAGATTTAGGGTTCAACCTACTTGTTGAGGTAAGTTGTCACTGTCACCTTGACTGGATTTAAGATCACTTTGGAAACATATTTCTGGTGGGTCTATGAGGATGTCTCCCAATGAAGAAAGACTGGCCCTGATGTGGGCAGCACCATTCCCTAGACTGAGGCATAACTGTGTTAAAGGTGAGAGCTGAACAGCAGCGTTCATCTCCCTCTGCTTCCTGACATCAGATGCAGTGTGACTTCATACTCCTGCTTCTGTGACTTCTTCATCATGGTAGTTTGTGCCCTCAAACTGTGAGCCAAAATGAGTCCTTCCATCTTTAAGCTGTTTCCATCAGTATGTTGTCATAGAAACAGGGAAGTAACACATCTGTCTGTGGTGACTATCTACTGATCCTTATCTTTATTACCACACAAGGTCATATTCTGCATTCCCAGGAGGACATGAATTTGGGGTAGATGGCATTTGACTCCCTACACGGTCCCTCGAAGCTCTCCACTCTCTGAATTGGGCAGGCTGTTTTTTATTGTTGTTGTTTGTATTTTGTTTTTGTTTTTTAAAGAGGATCAGAGCAGTAGAATGTATGTTATAAGAATAATATAAATAATGTTATAAATAATATAAATGAATACATGTTATAAGGGGGAATTTATTGAGTTAGCTTATACCATAGAGTCTGGAGGACCAGATAACTTGGTGGTTCACCAATCCACAGGCCTTAGCACTCCTAAACTGGTCCTGAAGGCTGGAAGCCATCAGACAGTTGCTGGAATTGAGTTCACAGTAGAAGGCCAAAGAGGCTGGTATTTGATGAGCATTTGGTTCTGTATACTTTGCCTTCTTTGGAATGCCCGTCCTCACCCTTGCTTCCGGGACTCACCCTTGGTAAAGCACTTGTCACATGGGAGGTGGGTATTTTTCTCCTAGTGACTGTCCTGTGTGTCACCTCTTTCCCCACATACAGGCACACAAGTGTCTCACTGGGTCCTGAGCATCTCTTAATTCAGGTAGGCTAACCAGCAAGTCAAAGGGTCAAACTGCAACCACACAGTCTGGCAAGGGGAACAGCTGGAACCTGTGAGATACTTGTGTGCCTCATTACTACTATAGTCCTTACTCCTTCACTGACCATAGCCCCACCAAGGTCGCCTAAACCCCAGCCTTGTACTCTCCTGGTCTCATTATCAGGTCCCAAGGTCCTAAGTGCCTTGGGATGGAAACTCCCTCTCCCTCCTATTTGCTTCCTGCTGTGTCTGCTGAGCACCATGGATGGCAGCTGAGACTTCCCATCAGAACTGGCCTCTGAGTGGGATCTCTGGCAGGTGGCCCCTTATTACCTCCTTCCAGGGACTGGGGTTGGGTGGAGGACAAGAGAGTATTAACTGATGGGGACCTTAGGCTCACGGAAGCACTACACCTATGTACCTATGTGTGATCCCCTCCCCCCCCCCCCCCCCCCCCCCCCCCCCCCCCCCCCCCCCCCCCCCCCCCCCCCCCCCCCGCTACCCCCTCCCGTGGTCCTCTTTACAGCCTCTCCCAGCCCTCTTGTGATGACTGGGAAGTCCTGCTGTGCCCCCGCCCCAGTTAAGTCTGCCCCATTGATACCAGCAAAATGATGGAAACCCTCGGGAAGAATCCCAGGGCCCGGGAGCTACCACCGGCCATCATTGTGGAAAATAAATCTCTTTCCTTGATAGCAGACAGTGCCTGCCGTATTTCATAATTGGCGAGATGAAGAGCCCCGTTTTTTTTTTTTTTTCCTTTCCTCGAGATGTTTGGGAATAACTCAGTTTAAAAGACCACGTCCTAACAACCGGAATGGGCCGATTATTCCGGCATAATCCGCTGAGAATCGTGGCTGCGCGTGGTAGGCAAATGCGTCTGAATGATTGCCGAAAGTTTGCTGAGAGACGCGAGCTCCCACCACCAGGAGACACGTTATCGCCCATTTGTTAAAAAATGTTTTTGAGGTTTATTTCCAATAGAAGGATTTGTTTCATTTAAGTGTGTCCTCTGAAATGCTTATGGTGACAAGGCCATCCATCTGCCCTCTCCCTGCAACTCTGCAGTCTGGAAGTTGCCTGAGGTCTGCGGAATCCCCGCCTTGTTGGGGCTAGAGAAGGATGGACCCCAGGCCAGTGGGAAGAGCAAGACACGTCACTCATGGCATCTAGGGGCCAACACATCATCCAGCTGTTCCTCCACTGGGACAAATGTGTTCCCACTGTCTCTGCTGTGGGGCATCGGAGTGTCTGTGGGATCCAGAGGGAGTGCTCATGGAAGGGGAGAAGAGCAGATAAGTTAGGAATGGGGACCTCAGGAGCATCCAGGACCCAGCATCTCCCATGGGGGCTTTATGAGAGGAACAAAGCCCAGGGTATCCTCTTGGTGGCAAAGGAGCGAGGTCAGCGTGTCGCCCATGGTGGCAGAGAGGTTGTGTGGCTGCCAGGCTGTGATCCTTGGGCTCCTGGCTCAGAAGCTGTCTTTTCCACTATAGAAGCCTCCTTGTTGGAATCTGAGCTATGGGCACTGGGTGTTGGCCAGAGCAGAGTCTGCCTGCCTATCCAGAAGCTTCCAGGGACACTCCCATCTGGGCAGTGGCTGTCCCAGCTTGTGGCAGGCAGGGCTAGGCAAGTGGTGCGGATTCTCCTTTGTGGCCTCTCAGCCCCCTAGTGCTATTTGTTGATTCTATGCTGAGAAGCAAGGGCCCAGGCTCTCCTCTTAGCTCTTGTCCTTTTAGTATGGTGGCAAGTGGGCTGTGAGCTTCAAGCAGGTATACAGGATGTTTGCAGCAGGCAGGGGACCAAGGCCTCACCTCTTTGTAGTACTCAGTGCCCCAAGACCTCTGTCTCCTGACCTCTCCCTGTGTTCCTTGATCACCACCACCAGGCTGGATTCTGAGACTGACTTCTGGGTCTAGTGAGGAAGGAGAGGCCCCATGTTTCTCTGTTGGATTCTGCTCATATCCCCTCCTGCTAGCTGAGGGATTCCTGCCAGCCCTGTGGTAACAGGTGGAGGGCAGAAGCACCACTGTAATTAACAGCTTTATCTCAGAGCTCTCTTTGTTTCAGCCTGGGGAGCTATTCATACATTCTTCTCCAGCAAACAAGAGCCTTCCACTCCAGAATGAATGCTGTGGGGAAGGAAGGCTTGGCTAGGGATGGATAATTCAGAGGAGGCAAGGGTGGGTATGATGATTTCCAGGGGACCTCAGGCACTGGGCTCCATGCACTCAGATTTGGATGCAGAGGCCTAGAAGACTTCTCTGCCATGGGAAACGGAGGCAAGATTCACTGTGTACACCCATCTGGCCTGGGCTCTGCCGACATATGCCTGCCTCTGTGAGGACTTGGCCAAACCTTCCTATCCAGAGGTGATCATGGTACTGGGGAAAATGAGGTCTCCTTTCGGGGTTCCTAGTCTCACTAGTAAAAGAATTTTAAAAATTGACTCAGAAGGAAACTAGGGGACAACTTTATTAATGCTCGAGAGCAAACCAACAGGATAGGCAAGCTGTAAAATCCTGGCAGTTTCCAGGAGGAGGTGGAGAAGAGACCAGGACTTTGAAGTTCGGCACCTGCTCCCAGGTCTGACAAACAGCAGGAAAGCCCAAATTGTCAGGGTAAGTGCACTGAGGCCAGCACATGAAGATTAGATTAAGGGAAAGAAAAGGAAAATAGTGATTAGCATTAGACCCTGGGATCAGACCTTGCCTGGTAACTGGATCTTGGTTCCCAGGATAAAGTACTGATCAGACACATATATAGTCAGGTAAGATGAAATGGACTCAGCAGTGTGTATGTGTATGTTGCGTGTGTGCATGTGTATGTTGAGTGTATGTATGTGTCTGTTGTATATGTGTTGTGTGCATACATATGTGTATATATGTATTTGTATGTTGTGTCCATACATATG
>LR749587.1:2100327-2166830 GCA_902729485.2 Mus minutoides
AGCAGAAATGATAGCTGAGAAGTGGGGGGAGCCCAAACAGAGCTGGCCCAGGGGCTGCATTGTCCTTCAGAAGGTGTTTATGTAGCACTGCCTCTCCTGAGTAGGTACGCCTTAGACCGTTCTGGTGTATGCTCTGTTAGCCAGGTGAAGCCTAGGTGGAGATGGGCTTCCAGTGTTTCTCTGCAAACTGGCCTTTTTAATGGAAATTCTGACCATCAAATAACTAAGCAGGCATTCAAAGGGTTGGAAAAAATTCAGATTTATTTCCACAGGTTTCGAACCAAGCTAATATTCTGTGAATGCCCTACAGTGGCATACAGTTTCTTTGAGCTTTTATAGCTTGGACAGTCCAAAGTGGGACCCACAATAGCAGTGCTGCTGTCAGTGTTCTCAGTGACAACCCTGGGCTCAGTGATGGCCAGACTCTCGCCAGGTAAATAGCAGAATTGCTTTTTAAAGTCACCATTCCTTAGAAATCTTGTGAAGCTGGAGTCTGTTTGTCAAAAAAAAAAAAAAAAAAAGCCAATACTTCCCTTATCTGTCTTACAGCCAACTACCTCTGGCAACGGGCATATAGTTCCTGATTTAAGCATCCTATATCAATTCAGAATTCCCATGCTAGCCCCCCGGCTCTTCTGGCCCTACAAGCCACTTCCCACTGTTCTAACTCCGAGGTTGTTCAGGCACCCCACAATGCTATGCTCCCCATAAAACTGCCAAGACTTTCCCATTGGCTGCCCTTTTACCTCTGAGGCAGCCTGGCAGTTTGAATCCCCCATAAACAGTTCTTTTTACCCATGGAGTGGTCTAGTTCAGCAATTTCACAGCCCACACAGCTTGCCGACAGCACTATTGAAATCCCCACCTATGTGGCCGCTGAAGAGGGCAGTCTTTGAGGCCCACACCCACTGAGAGAAATTCCCATTACAGCTAGACATGCTTTCGGGAGCAAACATTGCAGGGAATGGTTCAAACCAAGATCTGTGGTTTGACCAGGCAGCTGTGGCAGTCATCTCTTAAGGTACTTTCTTGAAGGCATGGTAGACTCTAGCAAGCTATCACAACACATCACACTTAATACAAACTTTAAGCCATTTAATTCCTACGCAATCCTATGGTTTCCAGTCAAGGGTTGTTATTAGATTGTCCTAATATAAAAAGTAGTAATTTAATTTTGTTTGGTGTATTTGATCACGGTACAAAATATCTTCTTCCCCCTTTAGCCCGAGCATATTCAGTATGTTGTGTGAAGTTCAGGAGAGGAGAGACTTTGAGTCTTCCTCTGAGAATTGGCCTGGGCATGCTGTAGTTGTTACATGAAGCCCCAGTAAGGAGTGCCTTCCAGTTCTCTGCTACCAAGTGCTGGCTTTCCTATGCTAGTTATATGTTTCAGTCCCTACTCTTCTACCATGGTGTTTTTCAGGCATGGCTTGCCTGGCATGCCTGCCACTGCATTCTGAGATAGGCATTTGTAGTAGGGACCATGATGCCCGCTTTTCCTACAAACAACCATGTGACTAAGTTCCTTAACAAATTTAAAAGCAATCTCGGACCTTGAGCAGATTTATCTGAACGTCTATGTCTGTCTGCTTTCTCTTTGATGCTTCAAGAGGGTTAGCCAGATTTGGCTGATTTTAATGGAGTTCTGACTCAGGAGGGCCAGGTGCCTTCCTCCTGCTCACCACAGACGTACTGTTCTCTGTATCGCCCTGGCCTTGGGCTAGTGGCAGGGCCAGGTTCTGGATCTGCCTGTCCCTCTTCACTTGAACTATTACTGTGAGTGATAAAAATTAGTGGGGCATGGGGAGGGGCATGGCCTGTGCCAGGGAGAGGGAGAAAGGCATCCCAGAAGAGTAGGTGTTTCTGGGTAGAAGGCAGAGGGATTTCTGGCACTCTGAGATGCATTAGAGATGCTGAAAGACAGCTTAGGAATGCTGGAGGATCCCAGGACATCCAGTTGGTCAAGCATCGGTGTCTGCCCAGTGTCTCAGAGGCAGGTTATGCAAGTGTTATTAGGAGACTATAGGAGTGTATCCTCTTGTGGTGGGCGGGGGACAGAAGGGCCTGGCTTCAAAGCTCTGTGTTCATAGTGCTGACCATATGACCTCAAAGAGCTATATGATCTTCCGGAGGCTTGGTATAGTGATTTCTCTCTATAGCATGGTGATTACAAGGGACCAAATCTGGAGTGATACAAAGGTAGTTCCCCCTCCCCCATCTAAGTTCTTCAGAAGGGCCACAGAGGTCATCTCTTCCCTCTGTCCCAGTCTCTTCTTGCATTTCAGAAGCTGGGTTGCCATTGGGTCCCTTGCCATGATCAATGCATCCACTCTTGATCCAAACATGTTTATCTCGTCTTCCTAAACCATCGGCTGCCTAGCTTTGTCCAGACATGGTGTCTGTACCCCTCCTGCTCTTCAGCTCACTTGGTGTCTCACTCTAAGTCCCCAGATGACTGGAGTAGGAGCATCCTAAGGACTGAGCAGGGAGGATGTCATGTGTGCCAAAATACAGGTGCCAATAGGGCTGAGTCTAGACCCTTGTTCCCAGCTTCCTACCTGGGTGCTGGTACAGCCCTGCAGTGTAGGCGTGACTGTCAGTGAGCATTGGGTTGGGTGGGGTGTGTTGCCCCCCCAAGTGTCCCAATCCCAGAGCTCCTGGGTCTGGAAGGGACAGTCCCAGTCCTCACAGCCGTCAAATCCAGAGGTTGGCATTTTTCCACGTACGTGGTGCCACTCAGAGATGGATTGGCCCCAAAGCCAGCACACAAAACAAATAAATATTTGTTCCAGAAACCCTTGCGATGTCAGGTTTTATTGTAAGTACATCTGGCGTGTGACAGGCAGATAAATCTTGCCCGTGTTAAGATTCTCCCTGCTTCCAAGCCCTGGGCCCTACTGCTTGACATTCCAGGGTCGTGTGGCTCTTGTCACGAAGACACAGTTTTCCCATTTCAGTTTGTCTCCCAGCGAGACCCTCAAACCTGGGAGGCAACCACCTTACTGCATCCTGTCTCAAAAAGATCTCTGTTTCCCTTCTGCTGTCTCTTAAAAGGCCACCAAAGTGGGCAGCATTTCTTCTGAGCCCCATTTGTTCCTTTGGGTTGAGTAGTCCCTAAGCATCAGGGGGGGATGGGCTTCCTGAGCTGAACCTGGGACCTAGGCCTCAGGAGAACCCGCTGAGGCAGAGGTGGGGCCTCTGTGTATGGAAATACTCAGTAAGTCTTCTGGGGACTCTCAGTCTCCAGTAGCAGTTGGCAGGCAGCCAGTGTCCATGGAAATCCCCCGTGGGAAAGACAATTTCTCGGTGCTCTTCTCCTGGCTTTAGGTGAGGGCCATGCTGCAGCTCTTAGCATGTTGTTAACAGGCATCCCATTTGCTGCTGTGGGGTTCATGTGTATAGGAAGTATTTACTGGGAACCCAGCAGGCTCTAGGCTTAGGATAACTTACTTCAGGCATGGCCATGACCCCAATGCAAGAGTGTTTATTACATGTTTCTGTGATAGAGACTCTCATACTATTGCCTTGCAGCTCACATGCATGCCCAGTCCAGGTTCTGATGGGGTCCAGTGTGGCAAGGAAATGCTGGGTGAGTGGTACCTGGAGACATGTCTGGATGCTGGCATTACAGGTGGGCAGGAGGACAGTGTGACCTGAATCCTGAGGATGAGCATTGGCTCTTGCAATGCCCAGAAATGGGGTTCTCCATTTTGAAGGTTTGTTGGTCATTTTTTCCATGTTCTGCTTTGATATTTCTATGGAAAAGGAGACTCTGATGCTGAACTGGCTGGTTTTGTGTGTCAACTTGACACAGGCTGGAGTTATCACAGAGAAAGGAGCTTCAGGTGAGGAAATGCCTCCATGAGATCCAGCTGTAAGGCATTTTCTCAATTAGTGATCAAGTGGGGAAGGCCTAGCCCATTGTGGGTGGTGCCATCCCTGGGCTGGTAGTGCTGGGTTCTATAAGAAAGCAAGCTAAGCAAGCCAGGGGAAGCAAGCCAGTAAGAAGCACCCCTCCATGGTCTCTGCATCAGCTCCTGCTTCCTGACCTGATTGGGCTCCAGTCCTGACTTTCTTTGGTGATAAACAGCAATGTGGAAGTGTAAGCTGAATAAACCCGTTCTTCCCCAACTTGCTTCTTGGTCATGATGTTTGGAAAGGAATAGAAACCCTGACTAAGACAGATGCCATCCTGAGAGAAGGAGTTTGGAAACTCTACCATGGGAGCCAGGATTGCCAGAGTAAAGCCTGTTTGAAACCCACAGGGAGGTGCTGGAGAAAAGAGTGTGGTCAATGGCTTGGGCCAGGCGAAGGACCTCATTTTTGTACCGAATGATACAAGGGCAGATCTGTCTCTCTATTTAGATCCGTTTGAATTGTAAAGCTCATCTTGGAGCAGTTAACAGAGTTGCAGAGCTTGGTGAAGTACAATGAGTCTGAAGGCACACAGCCCCTGCGATTCCAGCAGCTGGGAGGCAGAGTCAGGAGGTTTCCGTGAAGCGTGAGATCAGTGTGGGCGACATAGTGACTACCAGTCCAGCCAGGAATCCATAAATAAATAGGAAGAGAGAAAGGAGGAAGGAAGGAAAAGAAGGAAGGAAGGAAGGAAAGAAAGAAAGAAAGGAAGGAAGGAAGGAAGGAAGGAAGAAAGAAAGAAAGAAAGAAAGAAAGAAAGAGGAAGGAAGGAAGGAAGGAAGGAAGGAAGGAAGGAAGGAAGGAAGGAAGGAGGAAGGAGCCTAGTAAAAAGTTTCAATGAACTAAAGCAGGGATTGGTAGATCACTACCACAGGCCAGAACTAGTTCCTATGTGGTTTGGAAAGTTAAAGTTTGAAACTAAAATTTTCCAAGAACACAGTCCTTCCCATTAGCTGAGGGTGTCACCGGCTGTCACGTCATACTTTTGGGAGAAGCTGTCCAGACCCAGATCCAAAGGATGGCAGGCACAGACACCTTGGAACTGTCCACACTCTCACCAACCAGGTATGGGCACGGTTAATGCTTCGCTATTCTGAACACAGTCTACAGAGATTCCTGACTTAATTAACCAAGTTTTAGATTGGAGCTTATGTAGCCAAGTGTCATAGTTAGGTTGTTTTTAAAAAACTTGACCCAAACCTAGACAAACCTGGGAAGAGGGAAGCTAAGCCTGGGAATTGCTCCTATCAGGGTGTTCTGTAGGCAAGTCTGGGACATGTTCTCAATTGTTGATAGAGATAGGAGGGCCCAGCCTACTGTAGGTGGTGCCATCCCTGGGCAGATAGTTCTCAGGAGTATAAACAAGCAGGCCAAGAAAGCCAGTGTAAGCAGTGTGTCCCTCCATGGCTTCTGCTTCAGTTCCTGCCACGACTTCCCTGGAAGTCAAATAAGCCCTTTTCTTCTCAAGTTGCTTTTGGTCACAGTTGTTTACGAACTCAAAAGAAAACTAAGCTAAGACACTCAGGCTTGCCACAAACTCATGATGCAGTCAAGGGTGACATTCACTCTCCTGCCTCCGTCTCCCAAGAGTTGGCATTTTTAGGAGTGAGTCACCACCCTCTGTTTGTCTTTATGTTTCTTTTCTTTTCTTTTCTTTTCTTTTCTTTTCTTTTCTTTTCTTTTCTTTTCTTTTCTTTTCTTTTCTTTTCTTTTCTTTTCTTTTCTTTTCTTTTCTTTCTCCTCACCCCCACTTCTCATGTGCATTTGGCGTGCATGTGGGTACGCACGTTTTCTGCATGTGGAGGCCTGCAGGGTAAATCAATCAAACCCAGAGCTTGCCGGGTAAATCAATCAAACCCAGAGCTTGCCGATGCAATTAGTCTTGAGAGCTGGCTTGCTCTGGAGGTTTCCTGTCTCGGACTTACAGGTCTGGAACTGTAATTCCGTGCCCCTCAGCATTTCCGTGGGTTTCTGGGGGATCTGAACTCTGCTCTTCACCCGCACGCTTAAACAGCTGCGCCATCTTGTTCTTAAACAGTCTCTCTTCATTCTTACAAGAGTCAAGAGCATGGTGGATTTTGAAGTCCCCTATCCTTCACGCCACCTGCCCCTTCCTCTCCCTCTGGCTGAAGGAGAAATTAACTCAGTGATTGTTAGTTTCTTGCTTTATATAGGTGCCCACAGACTGTATTTAGCAGTCATTGTTCGCTTGATTTTATATGGGTGAAAACTCACATTCTTATCATGTATTAAAGAACTCTGTGTGAGGTTCTCAGCTTCTTGCCTCTCCCTAATATACCCCTTCCCAGTCTGGGCACCGCTTTCCGTTCCACTGCCACATGGGGCTGCCCAGTCCTCCGTGAATTTGTTAGGTTTTAGAAAAATATATTATTTATGGCCTCTGTGAGTGTCTCTGTATGTGGATATCTGTTCATGTATGCACATGCCCAGGGAATCAAGAAAAGGACGTTAGATTCTGTGGAATTTTAGGTGGTTGCAAGTGTGTGGGTGTTGGGAACTGGGCTCAGGTCCTCTGGAAGAGGAGCAAGGAACAGTCCTATGGAAGAAGACCAAGCTGGGCAGCCTTAGCCAAGAGACTGTCTAAGACAGGGAGCATAGCCCAAATGGCTGCATTACACAGCAAATGAGATTTAGGGCAGGGGGCAGGGCTTGTTAGTCATACGTGTAACAGGGACCCTGAGAGACCCTGGAAGCCAGGTCAGCTCTGAGTAGGTTAACTAGGTGCCTATTTAAATGGCTATTTGTCCCAGGCTTTGAGACTCAACCCCCCGCCAGGAATATAGAACCACCACAATAGCTCTGTGCTCTGACAGTCGGACCTGGAGGTTTCGCTGTGCTTTCTCTGCAGTTAGTGATGAGAGCTTGCTTCCCCCACCCCATCTCAAGGCTGAGAGCTAGCTTTATGCACTACCGGGCAGTCCTCTAGTACCCAGCTGTTTGACTGAACCCTAATGCAGGGAATCGCACTGAAGGCGTTTTGGGGATGTTGTCAGCCAAGCTGACTTCCAGTAAAGGAACATCCTCTTTTACAAGTTAGTGGAAGAGCTCCCAAACAGAAAATAAGATTTCTATACAAAGAAATCCTGCCCATGTCTTCAGCCTTGGGCTTGCCCAGTGGGTTTCAAATTTGCCAGTATTCAAGGACATGTGGGCTCCTCTTTTAAACACACCACACAGATACCTTATCAGGTTGGGCCATGGAAAATTCTGAGCACCCTGTTTTCTGTGAGCTGTCTTTGTGGGTTGTTTGTTTATTTTATGTATATGAGTACACTGTTGCCATTTTCAGACACATCAGAAGAGGGTATCTGATCCCATTTCAGATGGTTGCGAGCCACCATGTGTTTGGTGGGAATTGAACTCAAGACCTCTGAAAGTCAGTGCTTTTCATGTCTGTGTCATCTCTCCAGCCCATGAGCTGTCTTTGTATCCTGGATGCTGTCTTTCTGATAAGCAAAATTGTCTTCTTTGGCATGTATAAGGTTCTGGGTTCAGCAGCAGGGAAAAATCTTCCTTTATTATTTATGTATGTGTGTGAATATGTGTGTGTGTGTGTGTGTGTGTATGTGTGTGTGCATGTGTGTTGTATGTGTATTTGAGAGTGTGTGTGTTTGTGTATGTGTGTTGTCTGTGTGTGTGTGTGTGTGCATGTGTGGTACGTGTGTGTGTGTGTGTGTGTGTGTATGTTTGTGTCTCTCTCTGTGTGTGTCTGTGGCAGTGTGTTTCTATGTTTGTGTTTAGAAATCTCTCCTTGCTTTGAGATCATAAAGATATCTCTTGTGTTCTTCTTGAAGAGCTTTTCTACCCTGGAGTCCCTTCCCCAGGTAGTCAGGAAGACATGTGTCCTGAGTGATACATGTGTCAGGAGCCATCTAGGCTACAGTGGTTACTGGCTGTATGTACAGTTTTCCCTAGAGTTGAGGACCCTGCTGGCACAGGTCTGGGGTAAGCCCCTCACCTGAGACTGCTCTGTAGTCTCTGCCTGTGCTTGCCCATGCTGGGGCAGCTGCAGCTAGTTGAAGTTCTTACTGTAGGGAAAAAGATTCAGGCCCATGACATTAGAAGAGATTTTGTTCCATCTTGTGAAGTATGTTGAACTTGCAGCATGCTTCGCTTGGAGAGATGAGATGAGATGCCAGGCTGTTGATAATGCAGACCTACCCTGGATAGATGACTGTGCTGTGCTGCCATTGCTCCTGGCCCTGTGGCTGGCATGGCCACTAGAGACCTGGGACATTTCTCTGTCTACACATCACTGCCCGACTGGCCAGAGGGCTTAGCTGGGACTCACCTTTGAACTTAAGATATGTAGGCAAGTCCCTAGCCAGTGCACTGCAGGGCTACCCTGCAGTTTAAATTCGATTTTATTTCATGAACACTGACATTCACTCTGGCAGCACTTACAGAACAATGTGTTTGTTCTCTACCGATTTTTGGTTTTGCCTTGCTGTGCGCATGGTGGGTATTGATTGCATCATAGGCCTTGTGTCTGAGCACTGTAGTTTATGTTAGGCCCTGGGTCTTGTTAGCTTGCTCTGGAGGGGGCTCATTGCTTTCTAGCTGAAATGAGGGGCCCTGGGGAAGTCAGGCTTTCCACACGCTGCTCTGCACACAGAACAGCTCAGAGCAGGGCTTGGGCACAGTGTGGGGGGGGTCAGCTACTTTGGCCTTAGGAGTGGTGTGTGTGTATATTTGTGTGTGTATATGTGTATGTATATGTGTGTATGTGTGTATGTGTGTATAGGTATGTATATGCTTATATGTGTATGTGTGTTTATGTCTGTGTATATGTATGTACATGATTGTATGTGTGTATATGTGTATGTATGTGTGTATGATTGTACATGTGTGTATGTGTGTATGATTATATAGTGTGTGTGTGTATGTGTATGATTGTATGATGTGTGTATGATTGTATGGTGTGTGTAAGTATGGGTATGTGTGTATGTGTGTATGTATGTGTATAATTGTATGCGTGTATGTATGATTGTATGATGTGTGTATGATTATATGGTGTGTGTAATTGTGTATGTGTATATAATTGTATGCATCTATGTATGATTATATAATGTGTGTATGATTGTATGGTATGTGTAAGTGTGGGTATGTATGTATGTATGTATGTATATGTGTGTGTCTGTATTGTGTGTTTCTGTTGCTGTTGTTGTCATTCTTCAGTGTCAAGTCTTCAACAAGGGGACCTGTTCCCTGAAGGGAACTTTTCTTCTCTGTTATTATCTCATTGACTTGCTTCTGACTTTTACAGAAGCCGATCATGATCCTATCGTTTTTGTTGGTTTGTTTTTAAGGTAAGGTCCCCCTCTGCAGTCCAGACTAGCTTAGGATTTACTATGTAGCCCAGGCTAGCCCTGACTCATGTCAGTCATCAAGCTTCAGCTTCCTGAGTGCTTGGATCATGGGAGAAAGCTACTACTCGGGGATCAATGTCCTTGTTTTTTAAAGATTTTTAATAAATATGTATATCTTTGTGAATGTCTATCTTTGTGTTGGTATGACATGAGTGCAGTTGGCTACAGAGGTCAGAAGAGGGCATCAGATCTCCTACAGGAGCTGGAGTAATAGCAGTTGTAAGCCACCTGGTACGGGTACGGGTACCTGAAATCAGCCCTTCTGGGAGATTAGCAAGCACTCTTAATCTCTGAGCTGTCTCTCTAGACTTCCTGTGAATTACATAAATGATAAAGAACTTATGCCTGGAGTCTTGAAGAGAAAATAACTCAATTAAAAAGACAAGGGATCTAATTAAAAATGGGCAAAGCATTGTTATTGAAGCTCTTCTGGAGGCCGAGACTGGAAGATCACAAGTTTGAGGCCTGCATGGGCTATAGAGTGGTTTGATATTAGCCTGGTCCTTTAGTAAGACCTTGTTATTGAGAGTGTGGCTAAGTGTGATAGGGGAACATTTGTTTAGCATGCCTGAGCTCCTGAATTCCATTTTCAGCACTGTGAAAAAAGAAGAGGAGTAGGAAGAGGAAGGAGAAGGAGGAGGAGGATCAGAAGGAAGGAAGGAAGGAAGGAAGGAAGGAAGGAAAAAATGAGACTAGACCTTTTTCTCAGGCAGATAAATAGTTTGGCATTCCAGAGCACACACAAGTCCCCCACAACCATCAGGGATGATGAGTCACTCCCATTAAAGAAAATATGGAGAAGGAAAACCTTCAGGTGACGATGCTTCACAGGGTTTTAAATGCAGTGGATTCTTTGGTGACTAACCCAGAAGCTTCCTAAACACAAAACTGCCTACAACACAGAAACCCCACATGTTCCCCAAAGCAACGGATCCATATTAACCTGGCAATATGTGCTCCATACAGCACTTACCAGAAGCAATAGGCCCGAGCAATACCCACTAGCTTGGGAATGGACAAAGCGTGGGGCATTCAGACAATGGAACATCATTTGGCAATAAAGGGAAACAAAGCAGCCAGCTACCCTACCACGTGGGTTCACTTTGAAAACGACGCTGGGTTTAAAAACGTTCGACTGAAAAAAGCCAAATGTGTCTGATTTCATTGGTATAAAATGGTCAGAGATGGCTACTCAAGACAGATAGGAAATGGACAGGGTTTTGCAATAGCTGATGGGTTGAGAACTCCTATTCATCATAGTAAGAATGTTTTAGAATGTGTTGTGTTGGTATACACTCTGACAAACTGCCGGATGACTGACTTTACCCAAGAGAATTATATACTGGGCAAATTACATATCCAGAGGGCCAATCGTGTTCTCTCCACGGTTCTGTCATTCGCCCACTTTCATTACATTAGGGGAAGCCACGTCCTTACTGGACTCTCACTTGAATGAAGAGGCTTCCATGGCTGCTGTAGGTTAAAGTGTTGATCGCCGTTGAGAGGGCCTCTATTCTCTGCCAGCATTTTGAGTTTCATCGAGTGCCGTTTCCGCCTCTATTGCTGTGATTGTGTGTGTTCTTTCATATTCTGTTACCTTTGTGTCTGACAAGAACAGATTTTTATTTATTTATTTATTTTATTTTTAGGTAGAACTGTTACTGCAAAATCCAACTTGGTAATGATCCTTCGAGGTACCTAGGGGCTGTGGTGTGATATTTTACATTCCCATTTTTTTTTAATGGAAGATTTTTGTTTTTGCTTTATTTTTTTCCTTTGGCATGATTGTCTTATTTATTTATTTATTTATTTATTTATTAAATAATCTGTAGTTATTCATCACAATTCCTTTTACATATATACAATGAAATATAATATTTTCCACCTCCAGTTTGAATATATGCAATGAAATATAATAATATCCACCTTGGCTACCTGACATGTTGCGCCCAGGGTGTCCGTGTCTGATCTGTATGTAGCTTGAGAAGCCACTGCCTGACCCGACATTGTGGAGGCACTGGAGAGAATTATGCTCATGATTTTGTTCAGAAGAATTTTAGGGTTAGCTCTTGGTTAAGAGTGAGATTTTGTTGCTTAGTGGGTGGGAACCTAGCCATGGCCGTGGCCACACCCGCAAAGAAGAATGATCCACACCTTTAGTGGCTATCTACTGCTAACTGCTCCTTAGGGGGCGTTGGCACCTGGGGCTCGCCTGTCCCACCTCTGCAGGGATTTTGGCCACCTCCATCTTGTGTAGGTCTTGGGCAGGTACTGCTGGGAGTTTACAAATGCAACGGCCATGTTGTGTGTAGCAAACAACATTTCATAGTTTCTATCTACTGTCTTGTCAGGTATACACATCTTAGTTGAATATGTTTTTATTTCATTTTTAAATTGTTTTAAAGCTTACTTTTAGGAAACTCTACTGCCTTGGTGATAGGCAAGCCTGAGTTTTCCTTTCCTTTTGAAATGACTTTTGACTTTGCACATCAGAACTATCGTCTATGATATGTGTGAATACATTTTGAGAAACCATATCATTGAACCATTACAGTTAAGAGGGAGGCAGATGCTGCGCCTTCCATGTTCTTTTTTTCTTTTTAAAGATTTATTTATTTATTTTATGTATATGAGTACACTGTCACTCTCTTCAGACACACCATAAGAAGGCATCAGATGCCATATCAGATGGTTGTGAGCCACCATGTGGTTGCTGGGAATTGAAGTCAGGACCTCTGGAAGAGCAGTCAGTGCTCTTAATCACTGAGCCATCTCTCCAGCCCACCTTCCATGTTCTTGTTCCATGGTTCTGTGATCAGATCTTACTCTCCATGCCCCTGTCCTCCTGTGCTAACACCAGGACCTTCCTCATACATAACCCATGAACATTTTATCATTCACGGTCTCTTCAATCGTCTTGACTAGCTGCAGTCTGAAGGAAGCGGGACAGCTGGATTTCACAAGGACACAGATGAGTCGGAGGGTTTGCCATGGGTCCCTAGCCTATGAGAGGCAGAACAGAAACATACTTGCAACCCATCACATGACTCAAATACCTGTGCGTGACGTTCCAGCTGGTCCTGGGATATTGTCTGGGCAGTGCGTCACATCTTAAGATCGCTCATGAATTTCTTTTCTTCATTGTGCAGTGTTAGAGATGGGACACCGGGGTACCATGCTCAGCACATGCACTATTACACTACACCCTTGCTCTGGTGTCCCTCATGCTTCTGGCCTTTGGGTAGACTCTAGCAAATGAAATCTTTGACAAAAAGCTGCCTGGGATGAAGCTGATTTTGTGCACCCCAGGCAGAGGGTGTGCTGGAACCACGATGCAGGGACCCTGTGGCCCTTGCTGGCCTCTAAGAGGTATCAGCTTAGGTAGAAAAGTCTGCAAGAAAGATGAACCTGTCATCGCGCGCATGTGTATGCGTGTGCGTGTGCGCATGCGCAGAACGCCTGTAACCCCCTTGCTCTCTAACTAAGGAGGATTTATAGACCAGCCGCAGTAGTGGGGATATGAGACCTTTCAACAAGTTCACCATAAAAAACGGGCAGCTATCGATTCCCGCTGCCAGGCCGACTGAAGGAGGAGTTGCGCTCCTGATGTACTGATGCTTACATTTCAATATTTCCTTTAATTACTTAGACATGACAATGCATGGTGGCTCAGTGATAAATCAGAAGCAAATTAAACAACGTCATCAGGAATTGAAGTGCACACGTCCTATGGTTTTTTTTATCTCAGCCAATGGGAAAGGGTGCAGATTCTCTCCAACACCCAGTGTGTCTGTCTGGGAAAGGTGCAGACGCTCTCCAACACCTAGTGTGTCTAGGAAAGCGTGCAGGCTCTGGCCTGTTACAGTCCGCTGTCTCAATACAGCTGCTGGCTGTCTTGGGTGGACAAGCACTGGCTGGGGCCTGGAGCTTCGATGGTGCTGAGGGCACCTGGAGGCAGGGATGAAGGATGGATGAGATTCTGCGTGGCAGCCTGTGAGAGATGAGGATGCCCTGCCAGGAAGTCTGTGCTTTTCTGAGGTGCGAGTCAGCTAAGCTGGGTACTCCTGTCGTGGCTGGCTATTTCTCTGACCACTCATATACTCACTACCAAAAACCCTTTGTGGGTAAGCAACACACATTGCAGGGACCTCAGAACCTGTGGCAAAGAATGGTCAGTTTCTTTTAAGCTCTGTATGCATTCTTGGTTCCACTGTAGATTTTCTGGGGGGTCAGCATCTCTCTCTCTCTCTCTCTCTCTCTCTCTTTCTCTCTCTCTCTCTCTCTGGCTGAACACATAATTGCTGAGTGTAACTTGTTGGGAGAAGGAAGGCCCAATCACATGACAAGCACCGAGTAGTTGCTACATTTATGGTGTTTATTAAATTTACCTGTTTGCAAGTGAGGATAGCAGGAGCTGGTTATAGGCATGTACAAGCATCCAAGTGATCAGGGTAGGATCATGCATGGAGGTCAGAACTAAGGAAATAGCTACCCTCTCTGATTCGTTGTGGGTCCTGAGCATGTACCTGGAGAGCACTCTTCCTCAGGTCTCAGGACGTCCTTCCTTGGTCCCCTGAAGCTCCAAGCCAAACCTCTGTGACAAAGGCAAATTTTCTTGGTTCCATTTTTTCATTCCTAGGGGTGTCTAGATGTAACCTCTAACCATAGGGGTGGCTCTGCAGTCATTATGTAGAGTGATGCCACCCACGTTTTTCCATAGCCAGTGAGGACCAGAGCAAACTGCCAGGCCCTGGATGAGATGACAAGCCATGACCCAAAATGACCCATAGCTGCTGAGCGCAGGGGTGCTCTGATGGGCCCTGCTTACTCCTGTCATTTATGTGGAACAGAGACAGTGTGATGGAAGGGCAGGGTGGGTGGACATGGCACTTAGAGTTTCGTAGAGTATTTAATCTCCCATGTCCTGCTGACGAGGCTGCGAGAGTCTGTAAGAAAAGACCATTGGTTAAAATAGCCACTGGAGGTCATGGGGTGGAGTAAGGGGAGGGATGTGCATGGAGAAGAGAATGAACTGGGGAAGGGAATTATAGTGGAGGGGGTCATAGAACTCATCAACATATTAACAGAGAGCGACTTTTATACCAAAGGGCCTAGAGTAACTCTCTGCCTTCTGGCTCTTTGCCCCGTGTGGTGGTTTGAATATGCTTGGCCCATAGAAAGTGGCACTATTGGGAGGTATGGTCTTGCTGGAGTAGGTGAGTTTCTGTGGGGGTGGGCTTTGAGGCTTAGGCTCCTCCCAGTACAGATGAGAGCTTTCTCCCAGCTGCCTGCAGAAGACAACACGGTTTCTGCCTCGCTGCCTTTGGATCAAGATGCAAAATTCTCAGCTTCTTGTCCAGTACCATGTCTGCCTGCACGCTGTCATGCTTCCTGCCATGATGATAATGGACTGAACCTCTGAAACTGTAAGCCAGCCCCAAACGGAATGTTTTCCTTTAGAAGAGTTGCCTTGATAGTGTTGTCCCTTCACAGCAATGGAAACCCTAACCAAGACACCCCATAAACATGCCAGGATTCAGATTTTCTCACCCAAGGCGCTTCACTACTACGTCAGCAAGATGCTCAACCATCCCTACCTGTTTTTCCCCTTCACTTCCGCTCATAATACCACGTAGGAGGAGTCATTTGGAGGCTTCACACTGTCTCAGTTTCCTGTTGGTTCCCCCATAGCCCTAGGCTGGCCATCACAGTGCTTCTGTGCAGGAGCAGGTGGTGGGACACCCAGTAACTCTTTCTAAATAGCCTGAGAGGTTTCTTCTCCGTTTGATGTAAATGCCCACGTTACCGCCTTGCCAGCAAGAACAG
Organism: Mus minutoides; assembly: GCA_902729485.2. Taxonomy (NCBI): domain Eukaryota; kingdom Metazoa; phylum Chordata; class Mammalia; order Rodentia; family Muridae; genus Mus; species Mus minutoides. The sequence goes on from LR749587.1 coordinate 2,115,459, forward strand.
ACATGGACACCAGAATCCTTCTGCAAGCATACCTTTATTACATCATGCAGAGGAAGAGGGCGAGCTCAAGATGGGTCCCACTTAAATACACCTCAGTGAGATGTGTGTCGTCAGGATTGGCTGACTGCCCATTACCTCAAGTTATGGCCTGGGATGGGCGGTGACTTACGTGGCTTTGTCACAAGCGAATGCGCACTGAACTTGTTTGCTTGTCCCAGGCTGGGGGTGGTGACAGGATGTCGGCGCCATCTTGGAATGGCGGCAGAACCAGCTCGGGCGTGGCTCTCTACAGTTTGACTGCATTGTGCTGGTTGGTCTTGAACATGAAGAAACTGCTTCAGCATTGGTCCAAGGCTGAGGAGACAGACTCTTCTGGAGCTGAGGATATTCACTGCCTGGAAGCTGCATGCTCAAGTGCACTCCATGTTGGGGAAGTCCCCTTCTCAGGTGGCAAATCCATGATCGTTGCTGGAGAACTTCACACTTCTGGGTTTTGGTTTTCTCATTAGATAACAAATTAATTTATAAAACGAAGAAAATCGCAGGTGTCTCAGAGTGCATCTGCAGCCAAATGAAACCTCACAGAGAATATCCAAGCATGTGTGGCTGTCCTCTACAAAGAGTCGCTCCTTGTTCATGGAGTTAATAAGCATCATGGGTTGTTCCTCCCATGAGCACATATTTGGTGCCTACTGTGTGCACAGCTTTCCTGAGCACCGCACCAGAGGTGGAAGGAGCCTGAAGCTGTCTACTTGCAAAATTGATGGTGTTTTCCTTTGCAAGCAAAAAAAAAAAAATCACTGTTCAGTAACTGGGACATGGCAAGAATGCATTTTAATGGAAAATTAATTAATTTGAAATGATTATTTCATTGTAAGTAGAAGGAAAGAGAGAAATCATTGAAAATTGGCAAACGGGAAAGGAACGCTTTTCTATAAGTACGCAGAGAGGCAGAGCAGCAGCGACCATTGCTAACATCGGAAAACACAAAGCCTGAGTTTGTAAAGTTATTTCCTTAATTTGGTGGGTTGTTTTAACTTGTTCTCAAATAAAAAATGAGAGACCCAAGCTCCGTGGCTTGAGAAAAATTATCATGGGGATCGATAGAAGATTTTTTTCTCCTTAAAAGCTGCTCTCCTCTGTGTAGAACTGTGCTCCCCTCTGTGTAGAGCTGTGCTCCCCACGGACTGTGTTCATTTTGGTTACTACTGTTATGATAAAACACTATGACCAAGAGCAAGTTGAGGAAGAAAGGGTTGATTTGGCTTATGTTTCTATGTCTAGATTCTGTTGCTGAAGGAAGTCAAGCAGGAACTCAAATGGGGTAGAACCCTAGAAGCAGGAGCTAATGCAGAGGCCCTGGAGGGGTGAGCACACTTAATGGCTTCCTCCCTTTGCCTTACTCAGTCTGTTTTCTTATAGAATCCAGCACCACCAGCCCATGGTTGGCACCACCCACAAGGAGCTGGGCCCTCCCCATCAATCCCCACTTGAGAAAATGCTCTACAGGCCTTTTCTATATCCTGATGTTATGCAGGCATTTCCTGAGTTGGGGTTTTCTCTTTCCTCTCTGATGACTGTAACCTCTGTCAAGTTGACATCAAAGCAGCCACTGCTGTGTAGCTGTAGTCTCTACTGTGTGTAGTTGTGTACTCCACTCAGTGTAGTGATGCACCCCTCTGGGTATAGGTGTGCTCCCTGCTGGTTATAGCTGTGCTCCTCGCTGCATACAACTGTGCTCCCCCTGAGTGTAAGTGTGATTTCCACTGGGGCTAGCTGTGCTCTCCACTGAGCAGAGCTGTGTTCTTCCTTCAGTGTGGTGATGCTCCCCACTGGATGTAGCTCTTTTCCCCAAGTACAGATGCGTTCTCCCTAGGTGTAGCTGTTCTCCCCTCTAGGTGTCTCTGTGCTCCCCTCGGGGTGTAGCTGTGCTCCTCACTGGCTGCAGCTGTGCACTGTGCTCAGTGCTTCAGAGGTTTATGTCTATGTCTTGATCTTCTGAAAAACACACATCTCGGGCTCTGCAGAAACTCAACCGAGGCATGCACCCAGGTTGACACGACTATGACTTGTTCCATCATTGGCTCTGTCACTGTCTGGAGCCAGAGCAAGCACCAAAGAGACCCCAGATGAGAGAGAGGTGATAGGGACCACAGAGGACTGGAGTCTGGTCTGGGGGTCTTCCGTGTGTGTGTGTGTGTGAATGTGTGGACACATGAGTATTTGGGTACAAATACGTGAACCCATGTGGAAGCCAAAGGAAAACTTATGATGTCACTTCTCTGTGCTGCTTACCTTTATTTCTGAGAGAGCCTCTCTCACTGGGACCTGGGTGTCAACCAGTAGGCTAGGCTAGATGGCCAGCAAGCCCCAGGGATCTCTGTCTCCCCAGTGTGTGCACCACCATGCTTAGATTTTTAAATTTTATTTTGTTAAAACTTTATTTATCTAATGTATAATTATTCTGCTGCATTTACATCTGCCTGGCAGAGGAGGGCATCGGATCCCCTTATAGATGGTTGTGAGCCACCATGTGGTTGCTGGGAATTGAACTCAGGACCTCTGGAAGAGCAGCCAGTGCTCTTAACTGCTGAGCCATCTCACCAGCCTTTGTATTTTTTTTAACATGGGTTCTAGGGATCAGACTCAGGTCTTTGTGCTTACAAGCTAAGCCTTTACCCACTGAGCACCCCTCCAGCCCTGCTCTCCCATATTTGACTCCTTCATCCTGATCAGGTTTGGCCTGGTCTCTAAGTTGGAGTATTTATTTTCAGTTCTAACTCAGTAGAATGCATAGCCATCCCCTGTGCCTTGTGGCATCCACCATGTCTTAAGAATTCCTGAAGAATGTTTCCAAGTCACATGGTCCAAGCTGGCACTCTCCTGCATCCAGCCCCGCAGTGTCTAAGGGTGTATAGATGGATATTTAACCAGACATTGGGATTAAATCTTCATTTATAGTGTTGACCAACTTCCATGGTGTAAGTTTTTTACTCTGGGAGATTTCAAGCCATCCTGGTAAAGCCACCAATCACTGAGATGGGCAGAGGTGCGCAGTAGGTTGTGAACATGTCCAGGTGACTCTAGCGCACTTGCCCACTTCCCCCTGCAGGGCCCTTTCTTGGTATGAACTGAGTGTGGACTGCATTCTAGTTGGCTTTTTGTTTCTGTGACAAAACCCTGACCAAAAACCAACTTGGGGGAGGAAACAGTTTATTTGCTTTATAGGTCACAGTCTACCACTGAGGGAGATCCAGACAGGAACTGAAGGCAGGAACTTGGAGGTAGGGATTGAGACAGAGACCATGAGGAACACTGCTTCCTGGGTTGCTTCCCCTCACTTGCTCAACTACCTTTCTTAATGAGCTTAAGACTAGCTTTGCCCACAGACGGCTGGGCTCTTTTCCCCATCACCTATCAATCAAGAGAATGATACGCAGACATGCTCACTGGCCAGTCGATAGAGGACATTCCTCAGTTCAGATTTCTTTAGACAGAATCTGTTTGTATGCTTATTGAATCAGCCTGTCTTGTCAGGGTGTGACACTATCCCAGGACACTCAGAGATGTTGTTGAAAGATGTTCCTTGATGGGTTGTTTGAATGCTGGACACCTGAGGTGCTGTCCTTTTCCAGCCATTATAGTTCTCACGGAGGCTACAGGGATGCAGAAGCTGGCTTCAGTAAGGACACAGACCTTCCCATGACTTTCCCAGGTGACTTAGTCTATCCGAGCATGGTGGCTAGTGTAGAGAGAATCTCTTGTATGGAAGATTGTATACATATGTATACTGTATGGAAACAGGACCTGTCAATAAAAAGCTTATGGTCTGTGGTAGTTTGAAGATACTTGGCTGAGGGAATGGCACTATTAGGAGGTGTAACCTTGTTGGAATAAGTGTGTTATTGTGGGTGTGGACTCTTAAGACCCTCCTCCTGACCAACTGGGAGTCAGTATTCTGTGATTACACTTCAGATGAAGATATAGAACTCTCAGCTCCTCCTGCATCATGACTGCCTGGACACTGCCATGTTTCCACCTTGATGATAATGGACTGAACCTCTGAGCCTGTAAGCCAGCTCCAATTAAATGTTGTCCTTATAAGAGTTGCCTTGGTCATGGTGCCTCTTCACAGCACTAAGACCCTAACTAAGATATGGCCTATGAGCTGAGGAGCAGGAAGAGAGTTTCCTGAATGAGATGAGTTGGATGGATGAAACTGAGAAGAGACGACCAGCCATATGACCCTCATAGAATAGAATGAACAGGTTAGTTAAGGGATGAGCTAGTCAGGGAACGAGCCAAAGTTTGTGGCATTTATTTATAAATAATGTCTCAGAACTGTTATTTAAGGAACTAGGGTGTGGATGGAAAAGCCTGTAGTTATAGGCTAGGTCAGTGAGGGGAGATTTAGGAGTAAACCCTTCAACAAACAGGAGCTCCAGCGCCTCAGCTGACCTCCTGGGCACCATACAACATCTTGTTTCTGTGCTCTCTTGGTTGCAGATTAGTGGTCATGGCCAATACCAATGCCAGGAGGGGATGGGATTTCACTTCTTGGTGGGAGAAGAACAAGGTCACATTTCCAGAGTGTGTGTGGGGGATTGGCGAGTGCTATGTGATCTTGAATACCCTTCGGCTCCCATTAGCCATCTTTCCAAAAAACACTATGTGTATAAATGAAAACATGTAACCAATGGATGGTGGCGCCCCTGACAGAGGTGAGGTTGAATTTAGTCTTGCTTTAAAGGAGCACATCCCAGAGTATTCCTTGGACTTAACCGAAGAGTAAGAACCTGAAATTCAGAGAGTCTTTTGGACCACAAGAGCTGCTATTACCAAATGACCAGACACAGGAGATAAATAGCAAGATGCACACAGACCCTCAGAGTGGAGTGATCATCTTTCCAGCGCATGTTTCCCTGGGTGCAGCCAGTGAGCATGTATGTACCCTCTGCTAGCAAATTCAGGGACCCAGCTCTTGTCCCCACATCCTTGCTCCAGGTTTGTGTGGTCTTCATTGTATCTCAGTGATGGATATGGATGGTCCAGGTCAGTCATGGCTCCTTAGGCTGTTTTGTGTCAGGGCTATGTTAATGTAGATTCAGAGTTTAGTCACTTGCTTCATTCATTAATTCTTTAGTTCATCCATCCACCCATCCATCCATCCACCCATCCATCCATCCACCCACCCATCCGTCTGTCCATCCATCCATCCATCCATCCATCCATCCATCCATCCATCCATCCATCCGTCCGTCCATCTGTTGTTTTCCTAATTCTTCTGTGTGTCCCTGTTTCCCCATTTGTGAGATGGAAATCCTCAGGGTCCCATCTGGAGGGTTGCGCATGCAGGGGTGAGTTGTAACCAGAGTGTCTGAGTCTTGCTGGACACAGAGGAGGCATTTACTGAGTGCTGCCAGCACCACTGATGGATGGTTAACCTTGACCCCTGTGGTAGTCATGAGGATTCCTGCTGTGGGACATTTCCTGCCATCAAATTGGTGGGGGTGTGTGTGCAGAGGGCCCCTCTTATTCTTCCTAGGTCATAATACTGATATGGCCATCTAGAAGACTCTGTCTCCAGCTGGACTATGGGTGAGCTGTGGTTCAGATCTCTCATTTCATTAGCGGCACTGCTGAACCCTAGTCTCTTATCTTTCCCCAGGTCAAGGACCCTTTCCCCAGGGGACTTTGTATAGGTCTTTAGCATCAGAGTGACCCACCACCACTCAGGTTCCCTCCATGGGGGTCACCACACTAATGGATGCTCATGGCCCTGCCCCTTGAAGAGGCCCTGTTGGCTACTGTTTATATCACTATTACTATTATAAATGGTCTTTACTAAGTGTCTCTAACCAGCTGCCCATAAAATAATGAAAAGAAAAGTGTTCTTATTAAAGAGTTTATTTGGGCTGTAAATGCAGGGCTGCTGATTGTGGCCTATGAGCCACGGAAGGAAGCTGTTTATTACAGTGGTTTGATGACAGCGGTGATTAAAGCTCACTGTAGACCCAGAAGTGGGGTCCCAGGAGACAGGGCTATCCACAGGCTGGGATCACCTTCTCTGGAGGCAGAACTTTGGTGGAGGATCAAGGTGGAATGTCAGGCTCCAGCCAGGAGGAGGCTCTGAGACTGAGCTTGGCTGACAGTTTCCTTGGGCCTCCCTGGGATTACCAACAGTTCTTACTCCAAAAGCTTGGGTTGCAGGCTTCTGCAGGGAGGTGAGGAGTGGATCCCCCAGCTGTGCCAAGTCAGAGACCTATGTGCACCCATAGGTTGTTCATTTCTCAATTGTAGCACACCCTTTCAGAATCCCCCACACCCCCAGCATAGAGCTCTCAACTGAGCTCAGTAGACGCCCAAGCTTAGAGATCTCAACTGAGCTCAGTAACGTTTATTACCCTGAGGTGCCATGTGAAGACAAAGACGGAGAGCAGGGGATGAAGGGGTTCACAGAAGGACCACGATGAAGCTGGTTTTCACTGAGACAACAACTGAGAGGCTGGCTTGACCGCTCTGTCTGCTTGGATCAACCTCCTGGCTGCTGCAGAATGTGAGCAGGAGCCTTTTAGCAACCCTGCCTGTCTCTGTGACAAGTTTCAATGCAAAGTGGCTTTTCTCCCTTCCCCAGCTGAGGAGGGATCCCGAGCCCCAGGACTTCCAGGCCCCTTCTCTGACACCATGCATGGTATTTGCTTCATCCCTTTCTCTCAGAATTAGTGAGCCTTGGCTGTGCTTTGATGGCTTTGGCTCATGGCGGTGGAGGTCAGGTTGAACCTTTGTGACCAGGGTTGTCATCTGGTCCACCTAGGCAGCTCTGAGCGTGATCTCTGTATAGTTACATTTTATTTTTCTGTTACTGCACTAAAACACCATTATCAAAAGCAACTTATAGAAGAAAGGGCTTATTTTTGGCTTATGGTCCTAAAGGGAGAGTCCACAAGGGCAGGAGGCATGGCAGGCAACAGGAGCCAAGAGATCATGTCTCCAACTGCATTCAGACAAGCTATGCATGGGGGTGGGGAATGAGGGAGGATGGATGTGAGATGAGCTATATGCTCTCTAAGTCTGTCCCTAGCAGTGAACTTGCTTCAGCAAAGCTACATCTCCCAAAGGTACCAGAACCTCCCTGAACAGTAAGACCAACAGGGTACCATGTTTAAACACCCAAGCTTATGGGGAACATTTCTCCTTCAAAACTCAATACTCCCTCTCCCTGGTCTTCTTTGTTTATACATAGTAGTGAAGAGCCGATAGAGAATACAGGTGTCACACATATCTGTAAAGTCTTGAAATTCTGCCCAGATGCCCAGGCTACACCCAGACTCTTGATGGCTTCTTGTTCAGGAGAGCTGCCCCTTCCTCCCCCATCCTGCCAAAGGAGACAGTTTGCTATCCTTTGCCCAGAATTGTTCTAATGGAACGAACTAGACATCTTCTTATTCCCTTAAGACTCGCTGACACTTGATTGATGGCCAAACCTATTATCCAGTTTGGCAAGTACTGGACTTTTTCTCTTCTGTGTCTGTTGGGTCCATTTTTCCTGTGTGTTTCTCTGAGTTCAATTTGCTATTCATGTTCTTCAGCAATCCTCTCCTCTCCTCGGTGACCTTTTTTCTGCTTGCTCTCTCAGCTCTTAAGCCGTGTGTCAACAGATTCCGCTTGCTTGTAGGTTTGTCCATTCTCCTTGTATTTCCATCCGGTTTTTATCTAGCTGTTACTTGGTGCAAGGGAATTGGGAATTTTTAAAGCTGGATGCACTGAAAATTTTAGTGCGAAGTATTCCTCTTTATCCCCAGAGTCCACTTCATTTAATATCCACACCGTACAGGGGTTTTGAAAACAAACACACACGCACCAACCAAACAACTTAGGTAAGTGTTTGCTGCATATAGGTATATTGCATATGTGTATGTGTGCACGTGATGAGCATTCATGGGTGTGTACATGTATGTGTGCACCATGATGAACATTCATGGGTGTGGACTTATGTCTTCTGTGGCTGCCTTCCTCAGCATACTGAGGTCAGCCTTGTTGTTCACACTGAAATCAGTCTCTGGGCCTGGAAAGTTTGCCTCTGACTGGTTCCTTGACTGGCTGTGTGGGGTCACATGATTGGCTGCTTTCTGCAGGCCCTGACTACTCCTCTTTGCTTTATTGCCACGTATGGATTGTATATTCCACTATTTATCTTCTACCAATAACCCCCAAATTCAGGTGCCTTAATATTCTTCTAGAGCTTGCTCAGAATTTACAAAAGGTAAATGTTCATTGGCTCTAGGTCAGCTTTAGAGCAGTTGAAGATGTAAGGGCACATTAGGTCCATTTCTTTGCATGGCATATGTGTTTTATTTTGTTTGTATTTTAAGCCCAAGAAAGCAGACTCACACACACACACACACACACACACACACACACACACACACACAAACACACACACACACACACACACACACACACACACACACACACACACACACGCATACACACTCTTGCTGTTTGTGTCTTTTCCTGGCTCTCCCCCTGCTGCTTAGTTTTGGTCAACCTGACACAGCTAGATTCACTTGGGAAGAGGGGAAGCAATTTAGAGAAATTACATCTATTAGTTTGGCCTGAGGAGCATTTTCATTTTTGTTTTTGTTTTCTTACTCTTAATCTACCTTATCTGATTTATTTTGTAAAATGAAAATATGATCACATAATTTCTTCCTCCTCTTGAACTCCTCTCATGTCCCTCCTGTTCCCTCTAAAATTTATGGCCTCTTTTTCTTTAATAGTTACTATATATTATATATATTATATATGATATATCATATTTATATATAATATAATATGCTGTTATATAATTTATATTATATTTATATCATATTATGTACATGAAATATGTATATATCATATATATGCATATATGTATAACCTGAGTCCACTTAGTATTGCTTATATGTATATGATTTAAGGGATAAGCATTCAATATTGGATAACCATTTAAGGGGTTCATCCTTGGGAAAGACTAATTCTCCCACTTGAAGCATCCCTTTGTGGGTTGTAGTTCTTTATCTAGGGGTGGGATCCCTGTGAGATTTTATGGAGCATTTTCTTAATTAGTGATTGATGTGGAAGGCTCCAGTCCACTGTGGGTGGTGCCATGCCTGGAAAGGCATCCTGAGTTGTAGAAGAAAGCAGGCTGAGCAGGCCATAGGGAGCACGCTAGTAAGCAGCAGCCCTCCATGGCCTCTGCTTTAGTTCCTGTCTCCAGGTTCCTGTCTTGACTTCTTTCAGTGATGGACTATGACCTGGAAGCATAAGATGAAATGAACCCTTTGTCCTCCAAGTTGCTTTTGGTCAAGTGCTTAATTGCAGGAACAGAACTAAACAAAAATACTCACTTTTCAGCTAGGATCATTTTTTTTTAATTTCTTATCTATCTATCTATCTATCTATCTATCTATCTATCTATCTATCTATCATCTATCTATCTTTACTCTGACAATGTACTTCCTTTTGTGAGGTCTGCTGGTGATAAATTTTCTTTTACTTGAATAAAAATGCCTTTAGCCCTAATTTCTTTTAAAAGATTTTATTTGTTTATTTAGTGAACGTGTTTGGGTAGACATCTGGGCCATGGTATCACGTGGAGGTCAGAGGACAGCTTGTGGAGTTGATTCTTTCCTTCCACCAAATATGTCCTAGGGACTGAACTCAGGTCATCAGGTCTGGCAGTGGTGGTTTTACCTGACGAGCTATCTCACTGGCCCTTAACCTTAATTTCTGAAGACATTTCAATGGGTGTAGCATTCTTGGTTGGCTTTATTTTTCTCATTAGTGGTTTACAAATATCATTTATTGTTCTTCAGTTTCTGTTGTTTTTGTTAAGACATCGATGCTCACTCTAAAATATGTCCTTTGAAGATCATATTTTTTTTCCTGCTTATACATAATTCCTACAGGATCTGGAGAAATGGCTCTTCAGTTAAAAGCACTGGCTGTTTCTGCAGAGGGGACCTGGGTTTGATTCCCAGCACCTACATAGTGGCTTACACCATTTGTAACTCCAGTTCTAGGGAATCTGATGCCCTCTTCTAGCCCCTGTGGAACCAGTCATACAAGTGGTACACAGACATACATGCAAGCAAAGTACTCACACCCATAAAGAATTAAAACAAAATTAAAAAAAATCCCTTTTGCATGATTATTAGCAAATTTTTCTATAATTTAGAGATGTTTATTTAATCTGAGTTTGATGGGTTCTTGTCTTTTTGTGTGGCTATCTTTAACTCTCAGTCAAAATTCCTTAGCCAAAATCTTTGATAATCACTCTCTGTTGCCTTTTGGAACTCCAACCTCATGCATCTCAAGTCTACTGACTCTTCTTACCACCATGTTGTGTCCCTAGTCTTCATTCTTCTGGACATTTCATTTGGACTTACCTTCCATTTTATGAATTCTCTCTTCAGCTATGTTGAGTCTGCTATGTTGAGTGTGTGTCTTCATAAAAATTACAAACTTAGTTTTTTGGGTTTTTTTCCCCTAAGGACATGTACTAGTAACGCCTGTCTCCTGAGTTCTGATTTTTTTTCATGGTATGATTTTCTGCTTGGTCCTGTTGTCCTGTGCATTGATATTGTACCCTTCTAATGTTGTTTTGTAGGAATAAGTAGAGGTTTATCTAAGACTATGTTGACATCAACATCATCTCCTAACAGCTGTTCTACAGATCGCTCTTCCTAGGTGCCTCTAGAGTTGGTACTAGCTGCAGATGTGATGATGTAAGAGCCCCGTTTCCTTCTGGTGCTCTGGGTATTCAGAGCTTTGCTTGCTAGGGCCTTGCCAGCTGTCCTGGCCAGATGCTGAGTGAAAGCTCGATTGAGTCATCCAGGTTCTATTGATTCTTCTCAGACCAGCCCAGGACCCCTGGGGAAAAGCCATCGCACACAAGAGACCTGGCCTCCATAGTCCTGCATGTACTGGGTTGACCAGATATGCTGGTTGTGTTCAGTGGGAGATCTGGCCACAATGCCTACCCTGTCCTTACTGAAGAGGAAGCTGTGACTCAGGTTGCCTTCTGTGTGTTTGCTGCTGGATGGATATTTGGCCTCTGCTTTCTATGCATGAGTCCCACCCTCTTTAGCTTCTGAGATTTGTCTGTCCAACCTAGACCTTGGTGAGAAGGGGGGATGCCAGAGTGGGAGATGGCTCTCTTTCTTCCCTCTCCTGGGATTCCCATGTATAACCTTTGCCTTGGTGTAGGACCGAGGGCCAGCCAGAATCACCAAAGCTCCAAATGCTGTGGGGACAGGAGGACCTTACCCAGGCAGGGCCCCTGCTTTGTGAAGCTTTTGTCACATAGAAAATGAGATGTAAGGATGAGGATACCCCGAAGCTGTACCTCAGAGGCTGAGAAACAGGTCAAAAGACAGAGATTGGGGTGGGTGGGTGTTGCTTAAACACACAAGAGAAGCTCCTGGGACAGGGAGCAAGTTGGATGGATGTGTGCGGGATAGAACAGAATTACCAGGTAGGTAGAACAGAATTACCAGGATCAGGAACACGTTGTGACAAAGGGGTAAAGGAATGTCAGTTCTGGGTGTTGGTGAGAGATGAGCCACCTCAGGTCAGGACGCAAGCCAGGTGACACATGGGCCAGGAGGAGCCTGGTCTTTGGAACATCACTATTCCAGGAATTTTACTTGTCTATCTTGGGGCTCAAGCTTTGTGAGGAGCTGCTGACAGTTCTCTCTAGTGGACTTCACAAACTCTCTGAAGTGCCATGGGGTACTTGGGAGGGTGATGGCTCACTGGTGACTGGAGATTTGCTACACATGAGTCCCTGGCTCTGAAACATCCTGAGTTCAGCAATGGTCAGACAGCTGTGCTTTGCTCAGAGCCAGAACAGCCAGTGCATTCAGAAGTGGCTATTGCCAGTTATTCTAGAGGCTTGGAGATGTGGCTGGGATTTAACTGTTCAAAGCATTTCTGTGTGGCCGAGCCTTATCTGATCCCTGGATTTCAGCCTTGACAGAGATACCTTCATCTTGCTGTGGGTCGACATCCATCCCGGGGGCCCAAGGACAACTCCTTACTAAGGCCTTCCAGCCTTATGCAGAGCCTTGGGATGAAGGCCTTAGTAATGTTGCTGTCAGGCCTTAGCTGTCAGCTCTGCAGGAGAGATGTGGTATGATTGCCTCACAGATAGAGACCTCTGTGGATCCAGCTGATGGCAGACAAGAGACCAAGAGGCAGAGAAAAAGAACTTAAATTCTTTTTTATTCTCCCCTACTCTGGCTGTCCTGAGAATTGAACCCCAGGGCTTGGTCATGCCAGGACAGTGTTCTGCTGCTAATCCATAGCCCCAAACTAAAGAGCTTCTCTCCTGTGTGTAAAATGTGCCCTAAGAAAAAAACAGATGCTTTTGGGGGCTCCTTGACATCCCTGACTCCCCATCATGCCCCTTCACAATCAGAGGAATCTGCTAGGGGGCCGGCCATACATTGCTCCACTTGGGCCTGTGTCTTTAGCTGCTGTGTGGATGCAGGCGGTAGTAGCCATACCCCTCTGTGTCTCTTCAGGTGTGAGGAGAAGGGCAAGGCTGGTCTGGTTGGTCCTTCCTGCCTCTGTCATCGGCAGCATGAGTTGTCAGCTTTTCTGTTCCACGCTCAGAAATGCAAAAATCTCAAGCCTCTTCCCAGCTCTCTGTTCACCTGGTTCCTTTTCTCTGTTATCAAGGCTGAGGAAGAAGGGCTCCTGTTCTTGCCTCGGAGGCTGGGCTGCTACTGAGCTGCTCAGCTCTGTCTCAGCATGGGTGTTACTAGCTATGGTCCCTAAGGGTGGATGTGCTAGGGAGGGCAGTGTCTTCTTTATAAGGTTGCTGGTCTGGTGACACCTTCAAGGGATGCTGGGCACAATATATGGAAGGACCTAAAAGACCTAGGAAGATTTTCATATTTGGGTTCTGGGCTTAGGCCATTTTAAGGCTGTTGGGATAGAGTGAATGCCAGTGTGGTCAACAGAGATGCCCATGTCCTGGCTCTGGAGTCTAAGAATCTGTCAGGTAAGGTATCGATAATAATGAAGGTCGTCAATAAACAAAGGTCACTACTCCCACCTTGATGGGGGTGCATACTGTATTAGCCAAGTGAGTCTAATATCACAGGGTCCTACAAAAGGGAGGAAGGTGGGAGGGGTCAGCCTCAGGGAAGGACTCAGCCTGTCCACTTGTAAACTGGAAGGGGCAGCCACCTAAGAACTTGGAGATCTTAAGAAGCTAGAAAAAGCAGAAAAAGGGCCCTGGAATTTGGAAGGGACCTGAAAAGGACCATCTCTATCTTTTACACTGGGACACCTACCATCAAGACTCTAACCTCTTGATCATAGGCAATAGTTGATAGGGGATGGGGAGGGTGGAACACTGTGTTCTGTGTTGTAGACAAGAAGCGGCACATAATATGTTGTTGGATAGCTTAGCTGATAACATACTGATAATGTTTTCTGATTCCAAGTTCACTCTTCAGCCTATATCCCTAGAGGAACGTAAGATTGATTTTAGTAGAAACCACCTGGACTACGTGTTTCAGGAGGCTTGAACCCAGGTATCGAGAGAACAGGGAAGAGAGAGCAAGGGAAGATAACCTGAAACTCAGAAATATGCCTGACACTTGAGTAGAGCGGCAAGTCTGAACTCCCGGAATGGTGGCATGTCCCCTCTCCCTATAAAGCAGTGCTTTTCAGCTTTCCCAGTGCTGTGACCCTTTTACAGAGTTCCTCACGTTGTGGTGACTCCCGCCCCCCAAACATTAACTTATCTCATGGCTCCTTCACAATTGTCATTTTGCTACTTTTATGAATCATAATGTGAATATCTGATAGGCAGAATATATATCTGATAGCCAACCATGTGTGGGTCACACTCCGAGTGTGCCAGTGGAGAAGAAATGAGAGGCCATTTGTTTTCAGGGTTGCTAAACTACTGCCTTCTCAGATTACAGGTTTTCTAAATAAAGGCCAGCTTAAAGATTCAATTCCTGGGCCACGGAGATGGCTCAGGGAGTACCATGTCCGCTGAATTCAATTCCTGCTGATCACACGGTAGAAGGAAAAAAACCAACTTCCAAATCTTGTCCTCTAAACTCCACAAATACACAATAGCAAGTACAACCCACCCCTCCACATCCCCTCTATAACTAACTAACTAACTAACTAACTAACTAACTAACTAACTAAACTCTGAAAGTGTGGCTGGCCCACACCTGTCTCTGGCTTCATCCCTGCCATATATATGTCGACTGGCTTAAACTTGCCCTGATCTTATGCAGGCAGCCACATCTAAGAAGTGGATTTGGCTTTCTTCCGTTCTTTGCAGGGCTGGGATGGAACCTAGGCTGTGCTACGCTAGTGAGCTTCTTCCCCAGCTTCATAGCACCTTTTAACTTATTTTTCTTGTCACAGGCTAGGCGGGCTTCCTAGGTAGTACTAGGTGGTATGTAATATCTGCCTTCCTTTCTCACTTCCTCTCTGTACCTCCCAGTCCTTCTCCTCTCCTCCATCCTTGTTTCCTTACCCTCCTCAGGTTTAAGATCCACTCTCCCACGTCATAAACACAGGCCCAGGCTGCGTGCACTCACTGCCCAGGTTCCCAGTCTGCTGCTTCTCTCTGCAGCATCCTAGAGCTTTCTTCTGCTCTTACTACTTAATCCTCTGGCCTGGCTCATTCCATCCTCATTTGACCTGGTTTCAGGGTCCTGTTTATCCCCTGGGCAAAGCCCCTTCTCTCACTTTACAGATACATGGATATACATTGCTGTAAAGTAATTCTGGACATTTTCTTTGTCTCCCTTGTAGCCGAATAAAGACACGAAGACCTGGTATTTTATTAATGAGCTTCTTGCACTATAGCTGGTTACTATTGTAACCTGACTATGCTGGCCTGGCCTACTTCCCAGCCACGTGGCATTACCTGCCATCTTGGTCTTGCCCTGGCTGTTCCTGCACCATCTATCCTCATCTATCCTCTCCTCATGATGACCTCATGGTAGATCTCTCTCTCTCTCTCTCTCTCTCTCTCTCTCTCTCTCTCTCTCTCTCTCTTTCCTGCCCAGCTATTGGTTGAATCAGCTCTTTATTAACCAATCAGAGGTGATGGAGAACAATATTTACACAACATTGAGATAGGAGATGTTTGACAATGCCAACATCTGAACTACAATCAGATCTCTGGGCACAGTAACCAGCATCCTAGTACACAGTACACAAAACCATCCCCAACACATTGGGGAGAACCTGGGAACCTCAAAGTGTGCTGTTAACCAGCATCCTAGTACACAGTACACAAAACCATCCCCAACACATTGGGGAGAACCTGGGAACCTCAAAGTGTGCTGTTGGGTAGGAGCCGAGCCTCCACCCTGTGATCTGTACCAGGGGCTTTCACGTTATTTCCATGTATGTAGGTGACCTTCTGGCTGCCCTGCCTGGGATGGTGATCCTCAGTGCTTTATGATTTGAGCCCTCCTTTTTTTTTTTCCTTCTTCTTCTTTTTGAAGAGTTGATCTGGAACATCCTGGATGCCAGGATTAACTGGGCTTGAGCAGCGCCTGGGGTATGAGGGCCTTTTCTGTCCTGCCTGCTGAGCTCTGCATGAGGGATGTTTGCTTTGCTAACTGTGACTAATTTCCTAGAGTGGCTTGCACTCTGAGGTAGCTTGGCCCTCATCGAAGCCTCCTGCCGAGCTATTGACAAGGCATGTTATTCTGTTTTCTTGGCCCTGCATCCTTCCCACCAAACCACCATTGGGCTGCACGGAGACCTACAGGGAACGGCGACGACCCCATGCTCGGTACTGTAAGACAAGCTGAGAGCTTCGATCGCTCGCGCCCCATAAAGTCTTTACAAGCAGCTCTTCCTTCTGTTTGCCATGTGCTACCCCAAATCCTTCTTATAGCATATCTCATCTATTCCCTCCCTGCCGTTTGGGATTTGGGGGGTGTTATAGAGAGAGAGATCAAGGACCCAGAAGGCTCAGATATGCTGCTGGGAGATTGGCCACAGGCCTTGCTGATTGCCAGCCAGGACACTGTGGCTTGTGTCATGGCTCAATGAAGAGACTGCATGGACAAAGGAACAGACAGATACATGGACAGAAAGGCAGCATAGTCAAGGTTCCAGCCCATTGCTCTCTCTGTGGATAAGTCAACAATGTCTCTATCCTTCCATTGCAGTGTGTTAGCCATCATAATGGCTGCCTCAACGGAGTCCAGGTATTTCTTCCATTCAGGAATATAGGGCTTCCTGCTCTCCATTCTCTATGCCTGGTCATGTGGCTCCTGTCAAGTCTGATGTGTACATGCCAGGCAAGGTCAGGTTCCAGAAGGTTCCCTGGGGTGGAGGGGTAGAATGCAGTGTTTGCGGACAAGGGTCTGGCAGCCTCATGTGCCTGCCTCAGTGTGGTTTCTATGGAGATAAGGTGAGGAAAAGCCCCATGTTTTATGGGGGTATGATCCCCGGGGAAGGATTGGGAGACCTGGAGGATGGAGTAAGAAGGGAGATAGGACAGCGTGCCATCCAAAGCCACTTAACCTTGTCCTTGGCCCTCTAATGGCTCAAATGATCCTGTCTCCAGATCTCTTGGCTCCTGGAAGTCTTTGAAATGTCCTTGAACTCAGCTGGCTCTGAGTCACAAGTCGTCATCTAGTCCCGGGTCTTGCTGACCCAGAGTCTGGGTTTTTAGAGTGACTCTGAAATGTTAGGGTGACTCCATCGTCTCTTGCCTTCAGTCCCCATGGGTCACCTCCCAACAAGCACGGAGAGCAAGCCGATCTTGGTCTGGTGGCATAGATCCACGAAGCTGGCCTCTTCCCTTTCATCACATGCTTCTCTTAATTCCAACCATCTTGGTGAGTGTTCTAAACTGCTGCGGCCGTGGGGTGGAATGTCTGTGGCCAGTCTGTGCTTCAGCATCTCAAGTGCTTGGGGGCTCAGGCTGCAGTTGCATCTGTGTGCCGCGTGGGACCTGAGGTGTTTGCAGCATTGCCTCAGACCCTCAGCCACACCATTGCTGTGAACACTCCCTCACAAAGGTCCTCCAACCCCACGCTCCCTCTCCTGGACTTCGACTTGGTTAGGACAGCCTTGGAGCATCTACAGACATGAATTCTCAGTCTGGCGTATTATAGCCTCAGCTTACTGTTAGCAGGACTTAGCTTAGATCCTGAGGATCAGAAACACTGCCTAACGGGATGGCCTCACAGAAGAGATGATGCCGTTGCTCCCCCACCTCACCCTCATGTTCAGTGTGCCACCTACCATCTTTAATTCCATCCTCCCATTGTATAGTTTGATGGAGCTTGGGTATCTTTCTGAGTGGTTTGCCTGGAAACTCAGTTCTTGAAGCTTGTCTATGGTTTGTCTAGGATAGAGCCAAATCTCATGCATGTGTGTGTGTGTGTTTCTCTGTATGTACATGTATGTTTGTGTGTATATCTGTATGTGCCTTTCTCTTTCTGTGTATATATGTGTCTGTGTGACTGTGTATGTGTATGTACTGTGTGCCTGTGTCTTTCTTTATGTGTATATATGTGTGTGTGTGTGTATCTGTCTATGTATGTATACACATGTGCATGTGTATGTGTGTCTGTGTATCTATGTGTCTGTGCCTGTTTCTGTGTGTGTGTGTCTGTGAGTGTATATGTGCATGGGTGCATATGTATGTATGTCTATGTGTCTGTGCCTGTGTCTGTGTGTGTCTGTCTGTATATCAGTATGGTGCCCTCAGAGGTCAGAAGAGGGCATCAGATCCTCTGGAGCTGGAGTGACAGCCGATTGAGAGTTGCTCTCCATAGGTGCTGGGAACCAAAATCTGCTCCGCTGAGAGAGCAGTGTGCAAGCCACCTCTGTAGTCCCTGACCTTTTCTGCTCAAAAAGTCAGAAAACATTAACTCCAAGTACCAACTGTTTTGAACCTCAGTTTCTTATCTGTAAGATGAAATTAAGGATGTCTAGCCTAGGGATGGTGGGTGAGGACCACACACATAGAAGAGAGTGGTTAATGCTTCTAAGAGGGGCCTTGACAACAGTGTTGTGACTCTCCCTCACTGGGCTATGTATGACTTACAGTCAGCACAGCTAAGTGTACTGGCATAAGCTGCTTCTCTGTGCTTTGGGCATGCTGTAGTGACCGACACTATATACCTGAAACACACAGCACACCTTGGAAACAATGCAAAACTTCCCTTATGGGAAGTGGGTGGAGCCCTGTGATGGTTAGGTTTTTTTTTAGCCTGACATGTTAGTTATCTGCAAAGAGGAAACCTTAATTGATACCCCTCCACACACACCAGATTGGCCTCTAGGCAAGACTATAGGTGTTTTCCTGATAAATGATTGGCATGGAAGGACACCAACTGTGGGCAGGGCCATCTCTAGTCAAGTGGTCCTAGGTGCTGTAAGAAAGCGGGCTGACAGTGCCTGGCAAATACAGAAGAGGATGCTCATAGTCAATTATTGGATGGAACACAGGGACCCCAATGGGAGGAGCTAGAGAAAGTGCCTATAGTGGCTATCCCTGGTTGTCAACTTGACTATATTTGGAATGAACTACAATCCAGAATTAGAAGGTTCACCAGTGACCCCAACCTGGAGGCTGGGAGATAGAAGTTTCTGATCTGGATCTTGTTATGGAGATCTTGAAGCATAGTGGCTATGGATTCTAGAAGATTAAGACAGGAGATCTCCGAGTTCAAGGTCACCTGGGATTAAAGGTGTGATGGCATGCACCTTTAATCTGGACTACACCTTCTGCTGGAGATCATATAAGGACATTGGAAGAAGGGAGACTAGCTCTCACTCCTTCACCTGCTTGCTGTGTAGGACTGAGTAACTGCTAGATCCTTGGACTTCCATTCACAGCTACTACTGAGCCATTGTTGGGAACTGGACTGCAGACTGTAAGTCATCAATAAATTTCTTTACTATATAGAGACTATCCATAAATTCTGTGACTCTAGAGAACCTTGACTAATACAGTACCCAAGGAGCTGAAGGGGTCTGCAACCCTATAGGTGGAACAACAATATGAACTAACCAGTACCCCCAGAGCTCGTGTCTCTAGCTGCATATGTAGCAGAAGATGGCCTAGTCAGACATCATTGGGAAGAGAGGCTCCTTGGTCTTGCAAACTTTATATGCCCCAGTACAGGGCCAAGAAGCAGGAGTGGGTGGGTTGGGGAGCAGGGTGGGGGGGAGGGTATAGGGGACTTTCGGGATAGCATTTGAAATGTAAATGAATAAAATATCTGATAAAAAATGTTAAAGAAAGAAAGAAAGAAAGAAAGAAAGAAAGAAAGAAAGAAAGCAAGCAAGCAGGTTGATTCAGTCAATACTCAAATACTCAGCATTTCTCCATGGCTTCTGTTTCGGTTCCTGCCTCCAGGTTCCTGCCTGGGGTTCCCACCCTGACTTCCCTCTGTGATGGACTGAGTGGGACGTGTAAAGCTAAGTAACCCTTTCCTTTCCAAGTCGCTTTTGGTCCTAGTCTTTATCACAGCAATAGAAACCTAACTAATCCATTGAGGGGTGTGAGTTTTGTGGTAAGGTCTGTTCAGGATGCAGTAAGTCTGGCTGCAGGGAGAGGAGGAACAAACTGTTGTCCCTTTGTAAACTGGGTCTGACAAAGGCTGTCATTTCATTCTGCATTGTGAGATATTGAGTTCATATATTTACCAGTCTGTGTAATCAAAATCATTTGGTTCTGGTAGACAAATATACCACCTCATGGCTATATTGTGTCCTCACCTTTCAAGATGCCTGGGATTCCCACAAAAGATGTATCTAGAGTAAGATAGACCAGAGAGTGCCCACTACACACACACACACACACACACACACACACACACACACACACACACACACACACATTCCAGACCTGTAGTGGGCACATATGGAACTTTAGAATGACCATAGAGTGTTACAACAAATCACAGATGAAGTTCTGCTCGTTGTAAAAAAGATGTCAGGTAGTTTAAACAATGAATCAGTGGGAAATTACCGCATTATAAAATGTCATTAAAGCAAGAGTTTATTGGCCCATTCTTGTTCCTAAGGTGGTTATTCATTCAGTGCACAAGAGAGTCTCCACCTCCAGTCTTAGGAAGCGAGAAGAGGAGGTTGAGGGGGCTCAGCCTTTGCTCTCCTCTCCTCTGTGGGCTCATCATCCACACAGGAAGTGAGGGCTCAGAGTGGAAGCAGCAGGGAACACTGCTCTCTGTGTTCCACAAGCAGGTTCCTGGACAGCACGTCCATTCTGGCGTTCTCTGGAGCAGAATAATCCCTTGCTCAGGAGGCAAAGAAGGGGCATCGCAGTATACACTCACTGTGTGCTCTAGGTAGGGCTGAGACAGATATGTAGCTTCAGAACGGGGGTCTTTCTTCCCCAGAGACACAGTAACACTTCAACATCTGTGGTGAAGCATTTGGTGTTGTCCCCAGAGAATCATAATGGAGGAATGAGGGTGCCACCTGTGGCCAGCTTCCCTTATACCAGCTCTACATGTCCATTTGGGTCAATCTACTGAAAGCATGAACATTAACCTGTTTATTGATTAGTCTACTAATACTTAGCAGTTGCTAAAGGCTTTCCTTTTGGGCTTGGGGGACAGTTGCTCTATCTGGACTCTTCCTGCATAGTCAGTGACTTGTTAGCCCTGGCATTTGGACATGGCGTCCTTCCTCTCAATGTGAAGTGTTTGCAGCTAAGGGCATGTTCTAGGACACACGTTTAAGTCCAGCAGCAGGTCCTGTTGGAGTCTAGGGGCTCCAGGGGCTACCATGCCATTTGTCATTAAGCTCCCCTGACCCACCGGCTGGTCTAGTGACATCCATCAAGCAAATTGATCAAGCTTCAGAGAGCAGGTCAGGAATGTTCCCCGACATGGCATTTGGTGGACTTAATTGTAATTAATGACCAAGAATCCCTTTAAGAATTCACAGCTAATTTAAAGAGACATGTAGGGATGCAGAATCGGTCCAGCCATCTTTCAATGTTTCATGTGTAGCACCTAATTACCGAAAGCCCTTTTCCTCTGACATGCGGTGGGAAGGACAGTTGAAAGCTGCACCCCAAATATCTCAACCCACTCCCTACAAAGAGGGGGAAGAGATGCGCTTTACCAGGGCACAGTAGAAGAAGCTCTAGCTATCTGGGCACTAGTCCTTCTGCTATCAGAGAGGTGACTTTGGGTCAGAGGACATGGGATGAGGTGGAAAGGTTTTATCTGAAACATACTGGATACCTTATTCTAAAAAGGAAAGAGACCATTGAAATGTAGAAGGAGGAGTTGTGACAGCACTCAAATGGCCTGCCAGCAAGAAGTATAAACATCAGAGGGTGGGCAATGAAGACTGTTGTTCTGGGCCCTGTGGGTGAGGGATGACCACAAATCCTGTGATAATCTCCATTGGAGGCATATCTGTCCGTGTCTCTTCTCATGAGCTCCAACTGTCTCTGTGACCTCTACACCTCGGCTTTCAGACACTGTCCTTGACCGACTGGTAGTTTCCACTCACTGTGGTTTGAATGCAGGCTTTGGGCCTGAGCTCCTACACTGTGGGCAGGCTCAGTTACCCACAAGGGAGGAATCAAGGCCTGGTGGGTAACAGGCCCTTTGAGCTCCGCCAGTCAGACAGTCCATGGTGGGAGTAGTACATCATCTGTTCTCTGTGCAGATATGCTCACTGACCACAGGACCCATTACTACAGGACCCTGCCCAGACCACACATTAATACATAAAGACAAAGACAGCCAATAGCTTGAGTCACGAGTGGGGTGGTGGTTTCTCACACGAGATCAGATGAATAGAAAAAGCCCGAGATGAGCGGTGTAGGGAACTTTCTCCGCTTAGCTGCACAGATTCATGATCAAGTAAAAATAAACAAACTTTTCTTATTTATTTAACTGAGAGAGATTCACATTTTAACCAAGGACATAGTTTGAAAGCAGCGCTGGGGGCTCCCCAGTGATTGACAGCTTAATAGCTAAGGTGAGCAGCAGGGATAAGAAGATTCGTGCACATCCCAATCCATCCCCTAAAGAGACCAGTCATGGTGGGGAGGCAGAGAAAGGGGATTTGATAAGCATGGGATAGTGGTCCCAAGGGACCCTAAATTCATTTTTGGGGTGCTGACCTGGCCTTTACATTTAAAGAGAACAATCAGGATAGGGGTCAAAATCGATGCAAAAGCTACCCTGGGCTTCTTGCCTGCTTGAACACTGTCTCAGTTTGTTTCTGTGGTGTGTTCCAAGAGTCCCTACTGTGTGAGGGGACAAAGTGGATCTCAGGAACTGTCTCCTGCTCGATGGCTGCTTTTGATTGGAGAAGTGTTCTGTTGGCTCAGCTTCCCTGATGCTGTGGGTAGTCTCAGTGTTACTGGAAGGATGTTTATGCACCAGATGTGTTATTTGTTCCTGAAATTTGACACGGCCTTATGTTCAGGACAATGACCAGGGCATGTTTCATGGGTCCAGAGCATAATATTTGGAAAGCTGTCAGTAGGGTACCTAAAGGATAGAGATGACACCAGAAGTCAGGGGTACCAGGATTCTGTTAGAGTTTTAGTTGCTTTTGGGGCCCAAATGAACAGTATATGCTTTTTTTTTTTTTTTTTTTTTTTTTTTTTTTAGCAATCACAGTTTCTAAGCATCTTTTACAAGAGCTTTGGGAACCGAACACCTGCTTCAGGACCCTCAATGCCTGCACAGGGTCTTCAGGTGTCCTAGTTAGGGTTTCTGTTGCTGTGATGAAGCACCATGACCAAAAACAGATTAGGCGGTTCATTTGGTTTACACTTCTACCTCATTGCCTATCTTTAGCATAAGGGCAGAAACTCAAAGAGGGCGGGACCTGGAGGCAGGAGCTGATCCAAAGGCCATGGAGGAGTATTGCCTACTGGCTTGTCTGCAGCCTGACTTTGTCTCAATGGAGGCTACCTTCTCTTTGATGACTGTAGCTTATGTAAACTTGACATAAAACTTATAGTCAGTATACCTGGGCAGACTTGAAGACCCAAGAGAAAGGGAGTTAGGGTTTCTGCAAAGTGCTGGGGTAGGGATGGGGGTGGGGGTGAGGGTGGGGGTGGGAGCCTTGTCCAGATCATGTCAGCAAACAGAACAAAAGCTGCTCAGTGCAAGGAGTGGGCAGGTACAACCTACCTTGGACAGAGACTGTTTCTCGCAGGCAGCAGGAGTCATGGGGCTCTGGCCATTCTGGAAGCTGAATGCTCTGAAGGCTGGGTGTCTGTAGCATAACCAACCTGGCAACTCAGCCTAGCCAGGTAAAACCCCGAGAAGCCCTGTCTTGCAAACAAGGTGGACCTCTGACGCAGTACGCAAGCATGCACACGTGTGTACTGCACATGCAGGAATGCTCACTCACACACACAAATGTGTGTAGTATACCTAATCTAGAGCATGCTCCAGCTTTATCTGACCCATCTTCAACACGGTCAGGACAATCAGAGGTGACAGGGTCCCTCTAGGTTAGGAAAATCACAGAGGAAGAGTCTTCTAGCACAAATCCTGTCATATGAAGAAGCACTGATTATCCCATTAAATTGGTTCATTCACTTTTGCCTTGACAAAGGAAACCCAGTCTATGTATGGGTGTACTGTCATGTTGTTATGAAGCCACAGAATGCTAGGCAAGCCATTGCTGTATGTGGGACTGTCTGGGTGAGAAAGCTTTTAGGAATAACTTTCACCTGGGGCAAGCAGGATGCCTTTGTTCTGGTGGCTGGTACTACCACATTGCACAAACTCACTGGCTTCAAGCAACACAGCTCAATTGACTTCTGGAGACTGGAAGCATGTGGGGAAATATTGGCCAGGTTGCTTTCTCCTTCTGTGGGCTCTTAGGGGCTGTTCTTGATTATTTGGCTTTTTTGTTCCTTGACCTGGAATAGAGACATGTCACTCCAACCTTAACTCTCTTGGTGTAGCTGGCTCTGTAGCCTAGTGTTGTCTTCTGTCCCTTGATGTCTTGTCTGAACTGCTGTCAGTGGTCTAATTGGTAATAGCTCCCATCTCAATCCCAGAGACCTACTCTGTTCTCTTCCTGGAATCTTTATTTCTCTCAGAATGATACATAAATGTGGCTTAATGGCACGTGGGGCACATTCCAGCCTGCTCCAACCTTCTATCTAGTACCGTGATTTTGTAAAAATAGCAGACATGGGACTCTACTTATCTCAGGCACTGGCCTAGTCATGCATGATCTCATCTGTTCTCCAGACAAACTCCGAAGGTGGATTATCCGCCTTAGCAATGTCAGTGGGTGTCTGCTTGGAGAAGGGACCAGGGGCTCAGAGAGCTCAGGTGCCTTGGAAGTGGGATTTGTGGGATGGAAGTGTTCCTTCCTGGGACCTCCTCAGGGATCCCAGATGCAGACAGAGCCCCAGAGCACGTCTGCAATACAAACAGGCAAGGGCTCATCCCGGAAAGACCTCAGGGTACTGAAGTCCCCCAGACGCTAAATTGTGTCTTTTCTGTAACAAGCAATGCTCTCTCCAGCCCGTGACCCATGTGCTGCGTGTGGCCATCCCCAAAGCCCCACCTGAGCCTATCTACTTATCAGCCCTTCAGTCCTTATAAGATAGTGACCTCAGTGGTGGCTTTGATCACTCAGCTGGTGACAAGAGCCACATCCTCATCTGAGACAGCTATTTCAACTCTCCTTTCCTTTCCTCCCTCCCCCTCCCCTCCCCTCCCCTCTCTCCTCCTCCCCTCCCTTTCTTTCCCCTCCATTCTTTCCTAGGTCTTCATTTTTCTTGTGTGCATGTATAGTATGCATGTATGTATGCATGTTTTCATGTTGATGGGTACACCTGAGTTCATGGGGACACATGCATGTGTGTTCAACTGTGCATGGAGCCCTGAGGTTGGTATTGAGAGCCTTTCTTCATCACACTCTACCTTGTGGAGGTCAGTTTAACTTCTCTGTCTAGTCTGGCTGTCTAGTTTCTGCTGGAATCATGGGGAGGCTGCCAGCCCACCTAATGTTTACATAAGGTCTGAGGAGTCTCAGGTCTGGTCCCCAGGCTTATTTGGCAAGCTCTAACCATTGAGCCATTTCCTCAGCCCCCTTTCTCCATTCTTTCTCCCCTGCCTCTGAAAGGTTGGGCTAACCGTATTTCCAGTTCTTAACACGAAATATAAGGCCCTTTCTTTAGAAACAAAATCTACTGTATTTATTGGATACTTAGGTATATGCTTATTCATGAAGCATTGTTTAAAAAGTTGTAATTTATTGGGCTAATTATCTTTAAAATAAATGTTACTCTACTGAATATAATCATTAAAAATGCTTGGAACCTTGACTCTTTTGTTCAGTATTTTTAATTTCTGGAAATACTGCGAAAACATAATTTTGCATATCTTTAGGAAACTTTATCGTGGTGGCTGTTGTAATAATGGAGTATTTGTTCTGGAAAAAAAATCTTGATTATCTTTTAAAATTGAGGTTTATTAGTCAATTAATATAGAACACACAAATAATATATGGGACTGGGCCAAGGAGCAATAATTAAAGGATGCAGCTGGGTGCACTGTGGCACGGAGGTAGCTCACTGCCCTGTGGAATGTCCTCTTTTGCCTCCTCTTTCTGGGAGGGAGAAACATTACTTCCAGAGAAGTGTTAACCACTGCTTCCTTGGCTATAATCTATAAACATTTGTAGCTTTGCATGGCTTTGGATTTATGCAGTGGGCAAACACTGAGTGAATTTTGCCCTTGCCTCTAACCACTGGAGCAGCGTGTGGCAGACACTGTGACCCTAAGAAGTGGGGTGCTGAGCTTATCAAAAGTGGGGTTAATGGGGAAAAGAGCCCTAGGTGTTGCCCCCCCCATTCCTGACTCTGACCTCCTTCCATGGCTAAGCTCAGCTGGAGATGCCCTCTGGTGACATGGAGATTGGGTTCCAGCAGCAAGGAGCTGGGCAGGTTGGGTGTGGGCAGTCGAATGGAAATAGAGAACCCAGCTAGCATGTTTTCGCCTTCACAAGCTGGGGCCAAAGGACTTCATGAAGTGCTTTTTACCCATTTCTGTTCTTGAGAGCAAACAGGGCTGAAGCTGCTTCTAGACCACAGCCACAGGGGAGGCTGCCCGGTGCTGTCTGGCTTCTGTTTGTGCATGTCTGGTAGGCAGTTCCTGCATCCCAGGGCTTCCATGTTCAATGGAGTCTGCATTTCCTCTTTTGTGAAGTGCCTGCCGAATCTGTTTGTGTCTCTATGACTGTTTGTCTTTCCTTGTATGATCACGTGATCTGTCCACAATTCTTTATTTTTATCTTTGTGTAAATTGAAAATGTATGGTTGTGTTTATTTCTGTGGTATGAGGTGATGATTCTTGCACGCTTACAAGCCAAGTGTGCAAGAATCAAATCAGACTGATAACCTGCCCCTTACAGAAGAACAATGAATATTTTGTAATGAGACTAGGTTCTCACTAGGTCCTCAGAAGTTTTAAAATACACACTGTATGTTGTTTTTAATGGTACTCTCTGTGCTGTACACTATACTTTTAAAGTTCCTCCTTCCTCCTGTGCAAGACATCTACCCTTTAGATATACTCCCCACCCGTGATCCCTGAGTCTCTGGAAAATACCAGTCTGCTCTCAGCTTTTGGAAGTGCTGACTGTGTTAGCATGGCTCATGGGTAAGGGCAGGGAGCATTTGTCTTTTTGTCCTTGGTTATTTATTTCATTCAGCACAATATTATTCTCAACCCCATTGTTGCAAATTCCAGAAATGTCTTTCATTTCTAAGGCTGAATAGCATCCCCTTGTCTGTATGCATCATGTTTTGTTTATTTGAGCTGCTGAGGATGAATATTTGGGCTGGTACTGTATCCTGGCTGTTACAAATAGAACTGTGATGAACATGGAGAGGTGGACATCCTTTCAAAATACCAATCAAAATCTCAGAGTAAAGGATTGTTGGATGAGATTTTCCTGGAGAGAGTTGAACAAATATCTACTCACCCTGGAGAGGGAACTGACCAAGCCAAAGTAACGATTCCACCAGTGTTCAACATGGTGGGCAGTGAGTTTACTGGGGCTATAGGACCTGTAAAGGGCATCTGTATCACTGAAAGCTCACCCCAGCCTGGGCTCCCTATGATTCACAGGCAGCTCCACAGCTTAGGTAGGGAATTCTCCTCTGCAGCAGTCTTTATTGCTTATATACCCATTGGGAAGGAGGGGCCTGTGAGCATGATAAACTTCAGGAACTTTTTAAGACTTATGAGTTGTTTTCTTCTTGAATCTTAAGAAGCCTTCCTTTAGAATTTTTGAGTTTTAAGGATTTTTTCCCCCTGGGATGGAATTTTTAATATAATATTTTATTAACTGAATTTCATAGAATGTATTCTGATTGTATTGGCCCTCATTCTTCTGCTAACTTCTCCCAGATCTGTCACTATCCCCCATAACTTCTTAAGTATATGTATTTTCTTTTGCTGTTTTATAACCCACTGCACCCAAGTTGTGCTGGCTATATATGCAAGTGTGTGGGGCCATCCCCTGAAGCATGTTTGACCTACCAGGGACTACATCCTTAAATAAAACTCTCTTCTTCCCGTTAGAAGTCATATGTGGATACTCAGGGGTGGGGCTCATGAGCACCTACCCCCTCTATGCTGGAATTTGAAGTGGCTTAATCTCGTAGGTCTTGTGCAGGCAGCCATAGCTGCTGTGATTCAGGAGTACAGTCCTGTTAAGCACAGAAGCCACTGTGTCGTTCCAGTCCTCCCTTTCCTCTGGCTCTTACAACCTTTCTGCCTCCTCTTTCACAAGGCTTTGTAAGCCTGAGGAACACAGGTGTGATACAGGTGTCCTGTTTGTGGCTAAGAACTCTACTGAAACTTATTCTCTGAGCTTTGACTAGATGGGAGTTTCTGCATTAGCCACCATCCACTGCAGAAAGAAACCTCTCTAAGTAGGTGTAATAGCTGCAGGAATCTGTGATCAGGGATACAGATTTAGACAGCAATTTGATACTGTGTCCATCTAGCAGAACAATAGCAGTACCTTCACCTGTGGGCTCTATGATCTCCAACCCTGGGGTTTTGGCCTGATTTTCAGTATAAGTATGTGTTTCTTCTGGGGAGGGGGACCTTCATAAACCAGAAAGAAGTTGGTTACTCCAGTTACATTGATGCCACTATTACACATATGAGTCTAACTTGCCACCGCAGTCATTTCATTTACTAGTTGTTGTAGATGAAATGTTTCAATTTGGAGGAGATCATTATCCAAGGACCCAAGAGTAAATTTGATGGGTTTTGTAGTAATTATGTTTTAGATTTTGAGTTTCTCAGCTTGGGGGTTCTAATTTATACTCTCATTGATAGGTTTATTTCTTCGATGGTGAAATGAGCCCATTCAAGCCAGATCATATTATATTAAATGGAGGTTTATTGGGAAGCTGTTCTTGGGAAAGCAAGTTCACTGGACCCAAGGAACGAGGCCATGGAAGTTGCTGTGGTGTGGGAGGAGAGAAAGGCCATACACACACAGAGAGAAGAGAAGGAGAAGGAGGAGGAGATATCCAAAACCAAACACTCATCAACAGTATACAAAAGTTTCTATATCATAGGTGTGTTTTTATGTTTCACCTTCTAGATAGTAGCAGTTCTAACAGGGGAAATAGTATCTTACTATAACTTAATTTGCATTCTTTTATTAATGATGTAGAACACATGGTTTTACTGCAGCTATTGGTAATTTTTATATCTTCTTTTGAGTAATGTCTATGCCAAGCTTTTGCCCATTACATCTGGTTTTTGTTTTCTCAATATCTAGTTGGGTTCCGTATGTATTTTGGAGATCCACCCCTTATCAACGTACAGTTTGCAAACAGTTTCTCTCCACCCACAGGATGTCTCCTCAGACTATCAACTGGTTTCTCCTCTGTGAAGAAACTTCGGTTTGATGTGCCCTGTTGGTCTAGGTGTCGCTTTTGAGGCTTGTGTACTCTAGGGAATCAGATTCCCACCCCCCCATGCCCTCCACCCCACTCCCCCCCCATGCCCTCCACCCCACGCCTCCCAATCATTGCTCAGAGCAAAGCTGCTTGACTTTGTTTCCTCCAATATTTTTATACCTCTTAGCTTCTTTCCACTTAAAATTTCAATCCATTTTGAGGTGGCTTTGGATATGATGTCAGATAAGGTTCGGTTTTAATCTTTTGGATTGGGAGCATCCAGTTTTCTCAGCACCATTGTTAAAAGGACCGTTCTTTCCACATTGCGTATTACTTCTAACAATTTTATGTTTAACGTGTGTGCATATGGTGGTCAGAGGACAACTTGTAGGAATTGGTTCTCCCCTCCCATTGCATGGACCTCAGCTACTGAAGTCAGGTTTGGCAGCAAGCATCCTTATCTGCTGAGCTATCTTGCTGTCCTATCCTCCACTGTGTATATTTGTATTCTTGGCACTTACATTTTTATTGGTGGGGGAGGGACATTCATTCTGCTCCACTGGTCAGAGTGTATTCGTTTTATAATTGCTATATTGATTCAATGATTATATCATTGCAGTATTGTTTAAAATCAGGTAAACTGATGCCTTCTGCTTTATCCTCTTATTGATTATGATTGTCTTGGCTAGCACATTTGTGTTTTATATCAATTTTAAGTTTGTTTCAGTGTTTATGAAAAATAATACTGGAATTTTGATAGCAACTATACCGAAGCTGTAAATTGTTTTGGGTAGCATGAATGTTTTAGCAATATTAATTCTTCTACTCTGTGAGCTCAAGGCACCTTTCTATTTGTTTCCCTAAATTTCTTTCATTAATGTTCTATAGTTCACAATGCACCTTGGTTAACTTTATTCCTAATTTTATTTGCTGTATATGTTATGAGTGATGCTGTTCTTTTTTTTTTTTTTTTGTTACTTCATTGTCAATATATAGGAATCCTACTATTTATTAATTTGTTTACCCTACTCTCCTGATACAGGCATTTTTATTATAAACTTTCCTTTTATATTTGATTTTGTTATACCCAGTACATTTTTGGTAGGCTATATTTCCTCCAATTGTAGCTTTATTGTTTTTTACTATTGAGATTAAAAAAGATAAAAAGATAGTTGTCATTGAATGAGTCATCAGGCTGGAGAGATGGCTCAGTGGTTAAGAACACTGACTGCTCTTCCAGAGGTCCTGAATTTGATTCCCAGCAACCACATGGTGGCTCACAACCATCTGTAATGGGATCTGATGACCTCTTCTGGTGTGTTTCTGAGTCAGCTACAGTGTACTCACATGAAAGAAAGAAAGAAAGAAAGAAAGAAAGAAATAAAGAAATAAAGAAATAAATAAATAAATATTTAGCAGGGCAGTGGTGGCGCATGTCTTTAATCCTAGCACTTAGGAGGCAGAGGCAGGTGGATTTCTGAGTTCGAGGCCAGCCTGGTCTACAGAGTAAGTTCCAGGACAGCCAGAGCTATACAGAGAAACCCTGTCTCTAAATAAATAAATAAATAAATAATCATAACTTGGTTTGGTGATGTTTTTGTGATGCATCATGGGAAATGTTCTGTCTGCTCCTGAGCTGCATATCCTGTCATTGGATGGGATGGTCTCCACATGGATCTCTATTTGTTGATCTAAAAACCTCTTCTGCCCCAACATTTACTTATTAGTTGAATATTAGAATTCCCTACTATATTTCTATCCTGTTCTCTTCCTTCCTTAATGTCTGCTTTGTACGTTTAATTGCTCTATTGGCAGCTGCATATGTATTTATAACTATTGCAGTTTCTTGATGCATTGACTTCTTCCTTGGCCTTTCTTTATAGTTCTTTACTAAGTCTATTTTTTTGTTGTTGCTGTTTAGACTTTGAGTAGCTATCTTGTGATTTTTCTTTGTTTGTTTTGTTTTCTTGTGCAGAAAGCATTTGCCATCGCTTTAACTTTAATCTATGCACAAGAGATTAAAAGCTAAAAGTTAAATGAGTTTCTTTAGGCAGCACATAGTTGGATTTTATAGTTTTTAAAAAAATCTGTTCAGTCGTGGCTTACATTTTCATTGGGGGAAATCAATCCCTTTACATCCGAAGCTGCTTTGATACTGGAGGACTTCCGACTCTCACCTGTTTTCCGGTATAGTCTTTGTTTCTTCCTTTCTATCCTGTTGTCTTTTCTTGGCTTGGTGGTTTTCCTACAGGCGTGGTTTGATTCATTTCTCATTTTTTTTTTGTTCATACTAGTTATTTTTCTCTGTAGTCATCATGAGTATTACATGGAATGTTTTACAAACACATATTTTAAAACTTTTAAAAATGCATTTGCATTTGTGCGCTTCTGTGCCACATGAGTGCAGGTGACCATGAAATA
The DNA here is from genome assembly GCA_902729485.2 of Mus minutoides. Taxonomy (NCBI): domain Eukaryota; kingdom Metazoa; phylum Chordata; class Mammalia; order Rodentia; family Muridae; genus Mus; species Mus minutoides. The sequence goes on from LR749587.1 coordinate 2,146,843, forward strand.
CAGAGAGTGGGTATCAGGTCCCCTGGAGCTGGAGTTACAGGTAGTTGTGAGCTACATGATGGGAGTGATGGGGACGGAGCTAGTATCTGCTGCAAGAGTTTCACACGGTTTTAATTGCTAAGCTATATTTCCAGCCCCTAAAAACACGTTTTAACAACTTGGACTATGTAATGCAACCCTATTCTTTTATCCCCTCCCCACACGCTTTATGTTTTTGATACTAGAATTAATACAATATGTGCCCACCCATGGATAACGTATTCATGCAGAATAATTACTAATAGGTTTGTCTTGTTGTCTTTTTATCTTCGCACTTGGAATAAGACCGTGTCACACACCTGCATCCTAGAGCATTCTGACTATGGCTCTGTTTCCTGTCATCACTACATTTTGTGAGTTTGTGTGTTTTATGTCAGCAATCACAAGGTTTTGTTTCAGCTTCAGGAACTTTCCTCAGCCCTTCCTGAGAGGCAGACCTGGTGGTGGTGAGCTGCCTTAACCTGTGCTCATCTGGGAAAGTTTGTGTTTCTGCATTTTTTGAAAGACAGCTTTGCTAGGTAAAGTATTCTTGGTTGGTAGCTTTTTCTCTTTATCATTTTGAATATTTTAGTTTACTCTCTCCTGCCCTACAGGGTTCCTGCTGAGAAGTCTACCTGTGTTCAAGTTATCAATGAGATGTTCTATGTAATGCTCTTTATATATTTTAGCTCTTTAGAAGTTTTGTCTTTGATTTTATGTTTTTGTGAGTGAACTTCTCTTCAGCTGAATTTGATTGAAGATTTCTGTGTATCCTACACTTGGTTTGTATGCATCTAACACCCGAATTAGGGTACAGTTCAGCCATTGCCTGTTTAAATGCTCTCTCTCTCTCTCTCTCTCTCTCTCTCTCTCTCTCTCTCCATCCCTCCCTCTCTTTCTCCCTGCAGGTTTGACCTCTTGACAGGCTCCATTATTACTCTAGATCTCCATTCTTGTCCATTTTATTAGTATTTTTTCTTTCTTTGAGTGTATACCTGTGACTAATGTATTGCAGAGGGCAGGAATCATACAGATAGTACTAGGAAAGCCAGAATTGCTAAACATGCAGGCTATTTTCTTCAATGGGAGAAACTGAGACCTGCTTTCCATCGAGAAGGCTGTGAATGGATGTGTGAACACCCAGGACTTTGTTATTCTGTAAAGCCAATCCTCATGAAATTCCCCCCAAAATTCTGAGCATGATCTCTCAGACCTCTATTGAACTCAACCTAATGAAAGAGGTTCCACGAACTTTGGCAAAAGAGTTTGCTATTATGTTTATTCCTCCCTAGGTCCAGACTCCTGAACATTGTTTCTAAGACAGTAGAACCCATTCTTAAGCTTTCTGCAAACCCTTCCTCCCTAGGCCCTTTTCCTGAGCACTATTTATCAGTCATCAGGATCAAGTCTTGTGAAAAACGTCACGGGTACTTTGCTAAAGAGTGGTACTTTTCAAAGGAGCTGCCATGTAGCCGAGCCTAAAGTTTTGTCTTGATAATTGTCGTGTAGAAGTTTTCCCCAAAGCTTTACTGTATTTGAATGTAAGAAATAAATCACTTAGCATCAGACTCCAAGTTTTGGCTCAGCACTGGATAACCTGTGCTGAACTCCAAGTTTCCTCCTCACCTCACCCAGATCCTTTCTCTTGAGAGCCCTGCAATGCATCCTTAGATTACTGAGTCATTGTTTGTGCTTGATCCAGTCTGCTGTCAAGTCAAGTTGTCCATCAACAGATAAGTGGATAATGAATACTCTCTCTCTCTCTCTCTCTCTCTCTCTCTCTCTCTCTGTGAATACTATTTAGCTATGAATAAAAATGTAATCATAAAATTTTACAGGATAATGGATGGACTTGGAATATATAATATTAAGCAAGACCACATAATCTCAGAAAGATAGAAAACACATGCTCTCTCTTATATGCAGTTTCTGTCAATCATTTGTTTATTTATGTAATTTGGTTTTATTCAAATACTTTTTGAAGTATATATTTATTTATTGTATTCTCGTTGTGTGTGTGTGTGCGTGTGTGTGTGTGTGTGTGTGTGTGCGTGTGTGTGTGCGGCTGTCCTTTCTTTCCTTCCAGTCTGTAAGCTCTGGAGAGCGAGCTTAGGCTCGGTGGCAGCACACCTTCACCTCCTGAACAGCCTCACTGGGCCCTCATTCCAAGACTCTGTTCATTTAGGACTTTAAGGAGAATTATTCTTAATTTTTTTTTGTCAGCTATTTCACAGACTTCTATTCTTTTAGGTTACATTATTGGAACTCTGTAGTAGCTTTCCGAGATGTTGTCATTCTCCAATTCTCTGCATTCCCTTTTGTTACCGCGTTGCTATTTTTGGATCTGAGCAGATACATAAAGTCCAAATGTTCGACAGGGACATGCTCTCCTGCTTATGTCTAGTTGCTAGTTCTGGAAGGACCATCTAGTGACCACTGCACAGACAGATCTCTCTGAGAGCTCTTAGTTGGCTGGGCTGTTCCCTTTGCTCTGGTGCGGGGTGGCGCTGCTTGCTGGGCTCCATTGTCTGGCAATGCTGACTGGGCTTCACTGCGCTAGAGCTGCCGACTGAGCCCTGGAATGGCTTACAGCCAGACTGGTCTGAGGATATCCCCCATGTCCAGGCAATCCAACTACTTGGTACCTGCACTTGAACAGCATTGAAGCCTGTGCACGGACAGTAGCTGGAGTCACTGATTGGGGAGAAGCAGAGACAATGGTACTCAGAGATGCCTGGTTGAGATAGTCTGCTTGTCTGGATAGAGCCATGAGGGAAGTTTTTAGTTTAGTTGAGCAGCTGTTTGGCCTCTTGGATTAAGCAGAGCTGACTTAACGTGCATTCAAAATAAATAGTAGTAGAATCCTTGCTAGAATAGGGTCGGGTGGATCAGTCCTGAGACTGAGTATTGAGACTAACCTTGAAGGTAGATGAACTTCCACTCTGCTTTTGAAGGCAACAGTTCTGCTTTGCGGATGTCATTAAGGTGACTCATCTCTAAATGGTACCACTCCTGGGCAGGCATAGTTGAATCAGTGCTCTTCCTCTGACCTCTGAGTTCTGACCTCTGTCTCTTTTCTAGTCCTTATACGACCCTAAGACATCTACCTATGCCACAGCCTGGCCCTTGAGGTGAAGCAGATAGGCGTGTATATTGGCATGTTAGCCCTCTGCTTCTCCATAGAAACTGTGAACCCAGGAAATCATCTCCGTTGGAGACCATGATGACCTAGGGAAGGTGAAAGGTCATAGTTGTGGGAACAATTCCTTTCTTCTTCTAATTCAGTTTTCATTGAGTACTATTGACTGTACAAGTCTCACAGGTTTGCTTCTGAGTATAAAAACCATGTTATCATCCTTGTATGTTTGCAAGTGGGATTTTCTATGGGGGTGGGAGTTGGAACATGAGCCTTCTGACTGCTATCTTGCTGATCTTAACAGCCTCTGTTTCATTTTACATTTTGAATTCGTCTCCAAAACTAGCCTTGAACTCCATTGATATGTAGCTGAAGATGACCTTGAACTTCTGATCCTCCAGCCTCAACTTCCTGAGTGATGGGATATCACCACACCTGGTCTTATTAAGTGGTGCTGGGGTTTGAACTCAGAGCTTCATGCATGCTAGGCAAACACTCCACCATCTGAGCCACACCCCAGCCCTGACGGGTACATTTTGTCCCAAGCACCTTGGAAGTGCCTAATCCTTATTTGGCTCTTTTAGACGTGACAGTGAACAAAAATGACAGTAGCCTGGTCCTTGTGGAGTTTAAACTCTGCTGGAGACAATGATTAAAATAAACAGTGTGCTAGAAAATGAAGAGTTATAATTGCATTAGAAAGATTATAATTATATATGTGTGCCTCTTAATTATATTGGAAGTGTTATTGAGAGAATTAAAGGGAAGAGGGGGATGTGTGGGTGTGGCAGTTTTTAATGCTGCTGTTGATGGGGACTGTGCAGAGGTAGGAAGGTGTGTGTGTCTCCTAATTGAGTTCGGAAACTCACCCTATTCCTGGGCCGTTGTTGTCCCTCTCCACCCTAGCTACATGGCTGCCTTGTCACCTCTTTCAACCCTTCTCCAAGGTCACCATTTCAGGGCTGGGGAGATGCTCGATCAGTAAAATGCCTTCTGCATAGATAGCTTGAGTACCTGAAGTTGGATCCCCAGCAGCCACAGAATAGAGGGATTATGGCACCTATATGAACCACCTGTCGGCAGGTGGATCCCTGGAGCTCATTGGTTAGCAGTCCATTCTATCAGTAAGGTCCTGGTCCAGGGAAAGAGCCTGTCTTAAAAAGTAAGGTGGCTAGCTAATCACACACACACACACACACACACACACACACACACACACACACACACAGAGAGAGAGAGAGAGAGAGAGAGAGAGAGAATTGGTGTTCATTAATGAGTATCTTCAGTGATTTGCTTGGCTCAGAAGAAGATAGTCACATGTATACTTTCTGTTCATGAACTTAGCTTCTTTCTTTGTGGTGAAGTTTGCTGCTCTTTCCTGGCTTCTGTTGGACACACACCACCTTCTACCTTTCCTGTCTCCTAATAGAAGCAGTCAGCGCTTTAAACCTTCCGTATGTATCAATTTACTGGAAGCTCCTAAGTCTCCAGATCTCATTATTTAATTTTTTTTCTTATTTACTTCATAATCTTTTTACTTTACCCATGATTAATTTAGAAGCATATTTAAAAAGATTTTCCAAATACACGCAGTCTCGCTTGTCGTTATTTTCTGCTTTGCTTAGTGTTTCCTGAAAATTGGTCATATTATCATCCTATAGAGTGCATTAGGATTGCTTTATGGTTTAGTGTCTGCTAATTAAAAAAAAATTCAACATATTCTTGGAAATAATGTGTAATCTGCTGTTTTTAGTTTTACTTTATGTAGTGGTTAAATCTTGTCAAATTGGTTGTCTTGGAAGTAGCCAGTGGGAAGCTGACACTTAACTCCAGCGTGTCTGGAAGGGTTTTACCAGAGCAGTTAGATCACGAGGATTCCGATTTAAGAAGTGAATCTCGTGGTGGCGCACGCCTTTAATCCCAGCACTCGGGAGGCAGAGGCAGGTGGATTTCTGAGTTCAAGGCCAGCCTGGTCTACAAAGTGAGTTCCAGGATAGCCAGGGCTATACAGAGAAACCCTGTCTCAAACAAACAAACAAACAAACAACAGCAACAACAACAAAAAGTGAATCTCTTCTGACTGACAGGTCAGGAAAGCTCACCAAATGTGCTGCCCCAGGATCCAGGTGTTTACTAACACTTCTTCCTTTGTTAGTAAGGACACCCGGCTTCCTCCTACGACTGAATAGTTTTGTATGGTTCAGTTTTATGTAGCTTGAAGCTTTTGTTGGGTCACTGGCTCTTATTTGGAATTGTAGTGTGTCTTGCTGCATTTAACCTTGTACCACTTTATAGTGACAGTTTTTATATTTGTATATATTTCCTCTAAATCCAGTTCTCTTTGATTAATATTTTATTCACATGTGTTTTCCTTTGGTCCTTCCTACAGTGAAAACTTATAAGGTTTCTCATGAAAGCCAATCATCTTTGGAGCTAACATAAATCTTTGTGTTTTAATGAGTGATTATAGACTAATCATATTAATGAAATAAGTAAGTCTGGAGTCCCATTTATCAGGTGTGGTGGTTTGAATGAGAATGTGCCCCATAGGCTCAGACATTTGAACATGTCCTCCCTAGTTGGTGGCATTGTTTAAGGAGACCATGCAGCCTTCCTGGGGTGGGTGGGCTTTGTGAGGATATAGCCCCACCTTACTTCCAGCTTGGAGTTAAAGGTGTGAGTGAGCTCTCAGCTGTCTGCACCGGCTAGGCTATCTGCTGTCAGGCCTCCCTAGCCGCTTTAGATGCTAGCTCTCCGGAACTGTAAGCTTAAATAAACTCTTTGCCTTGATCAGGGTACTTCATGACAGCAACAGAGAAGTAAGAAATATACTTGCTTTTATATTATATTTTCTCCTGATTTCCACCTTCCCTTTATTGTCTTTGTATTTTTTGAAGTTAGTTTTATTTTATTTTCTGCATTCACTTTTTACTACTGCCTTGGGATGTTTTGCCCTTCATATGTATTTTAGTTGTTACCTTAGAATTTTTATCTCATCATTTTTTTGTAATAAGCTCTCGATGTGCAGCCTAGGCTACCAAAACATGTGGTCCTCCTGTGTCAGCCTTTCATGTGTTGGGATTATAGGCATATAGCAGTACACTTGGTTAGAACAGTTTTGTTTTGTTTGTTTTTTTGTTTTTTGAGATAAGATTTCACGCTATAATCCAAGCTGGCCAGAAACTCATAATAATCTTCCTGCCTCAGCTTTCTGCCTGTTAGGATTGTAGGTGTGAGCTAGTATTCCCAGCTAGAGCTGGTGAGATGGCTCAATGGTTAAGAGCACTGCTTGCTCTTCCAGAGGTTCTGAGTTCAATTCCCAGCAGCTATATGATGGCTCACAACCATCTGTAAATGGGATCTGATGCCCTCTTCTGGTGTGCAGGTGTACACACAGAGGGAGCACTCATACATAAAAAACTACCCCCAGCTAAAACATTTTTGCTTTTAGGAACACACACACACACACACACACACACACACACACACACACACACAATTAGTGGGAAAAAACCCATGAATTTAAAGGAGAGCAGGGTATAAAAGAGGTTTGGGAGAGAAAAGGGAAAAGGAAGAAATGTAATTAGACTATAATCTCAAAAATAAAATATAAAAGTTCCATCTTTAATTAGCTTACAGAATGTTAGGTTTCCATTCTTTTTTATCTGCAGTTTGGTTAACTATCCTGACCCTGGGTGCTCTCCCGTCTCCCTGCCCCATCCCTTCTTACGTCTTTAACTGCCAGCATTCCCTATCCCTTCTCTTCTCATATTTTAACTGTTCTATTAGCCCCTCCTATTTCATTCTTAAAAACAACAAAATCAAAGCATTTTCCTTCTCCCCAGAACTCATGAGGATGTTGTGGTATTTGGCTCCCAGAATTCATATCTTACATGTATACTGTCCTGTCAATTTTAATATTCACCTTTAAACCTCCCTAGTTACATTGTTGCTGTGATGGTTTGGGTGAGAATGTCCACCATAGTCTTGGAGATTTGTGCACCTGGTCTTCAGCTGGGGATGCTATTTAGGGAGGGTTAAGAGGTGTGACCTCGCTGGGGTAAGTATGCCACTGGGCTTTGAGAGTTTATACAATTGGATCATTTCTAGCTTGCTATTTCTGTGTCATGCTTTCAGCTCAGGATGTGAGCCCCCAGCTACCTGCTCCTCCTACCATCCTAGCTAGTTTATTGTCAACTCAACACAAACTAGAGTTATGCGGAAAAGAGGGATGTTCTATTGAGATTATATCTCCATAAGACTGCCTGTAGACAAGAGTGTAGTACATTTTCTTAGTTAGTGATTACTATAGGAGGAGGGCAGCCTATTGTGGCATGTGCTGTCCTTGAGCTGGTGGTTCTGGGTGCTATTAGAAAGCAGGCTGAATAATAAGCTATGGGGAAAAAGCCTGTAAGCAACATCCCTCCACAGGCTTGACCCTCCACAGCCTCTACCTGAGCTCCTATGTGGCCTCCCTTCCTGATGGAAATGTGTGGAAATGTAAGATGGGATAAGCCCTTTCCTCCACAAGTTGTCTTTGTTCGCGGTGCTTTATCACAGCAACAGAAATCTAGCTAACACCACAACCACCCCTGCTGTCTTCTCTACCTTCATGGCCTCTCCCCACCTGGAACCATGCACCTAAGGATCTCTTCATTCTGTGATTTGCTGGTCCTGGTGTTATATGAGAGCGAGGGATAAGTAAGTGGGTTTTCTGCAGCCCAGCTTTATCAAACCTCAGTTGTTTACCGTCTTCTTTGCTCGCAGGAGCTTCTTGTATTTTCTGACTCCTTCTTCGTGTGTCTTTACTTCTGTCTGAGGTAAACTCCTTAGAATTGCCTGCTGACATGTTGACCGATGGAAAATTATCCTATTAGGTGCCCTGGTATTAGGATGCCTGTGCTATGGCTTCGGAGTGGAGGATAGCTTTTCTCTGCTCTCAGATCTGCTTGCGGCACGCTGGTTGCTTTCCCTGTGGCCTCTGCCATCGCTGCAGAGAAACAGCTTTCTCCCTCACCTTTGCCCCTTTCCGGGAGAGACTAGTTTTCTAGCTCATTGCATCTTCTAGCTTCTCTTTGTGTGAGCTTTGTCTCCAGTTTAACCATGACCCAATTGACTCAATATCTTTCTTTCTCATTTCTCTCCTTTCTTTGTTTCTCTTTCTTCCTTCCTTCTTTCCTTCTTTCTTTCCATTTCTTCCTCCTCTTTCTTCTTGCTCATTTTCTGGTATCTGACCACTCCTGCCTCTCTTTGATCTCTGAAAAAATTTTAAAAATATCTAATGAAGCTGTGTTTTTTTTTTTTGCTCCACATTGTGCTGGCTATCGCTTTACCACTTTAACCCAGCCTTGAATCATCTAGGAGAAGAGAACCTTTCTGGGGAGAAGGCTCCCATAAGACTTGCCTGTAGGCATGCCCATAGGGGCATTTTCATGACTGATAATTGATATGGGACATTCCTGCCTGCTGTGGGTGGTGCCTACCCTGGGCAGGTGGTCCTAGAAGAAAGCAGGCTAAGCAAGTCATGAAGAGCCGGTGGGCGGGCCGTGTCCTTCTGTAGCCTCCACTTCAGTTTCTGTCTCCTGGTTCCTGCTCTGAATTCTCCCTCCTCCGGATGGACCTGCAAGCAGTGGGTTAGGTGTGATAACCCCTTCCTCCCTGAGTTGCCTTTGCTCATTGTGTGTTATCACGCTGATAAAAACTCCATCTAAGACAATTGCCTTTCCTTTTTTTAATTAATTAGTAATTGTGTGTGTGTGTGTGTGTGTGTGTGTGTGTGTGTGTGTGTGTGTAAGCATGAGCATGGGTGTGCCCCAGTGCATGTAAAACAGTTGGAGGATGACTTTGAGTAAGTCTGTTTTTTATGAAATACCATGTGGCAAGGGTGTGCCTGGTGGCCCCAGAGGGGTTACGCCCTGCAACAGGTCTGGTATAAGGAGTTTATTTGTGGGAAGGGGAGTGAGTGAGGACCTGGCGAAGGGATAGAGGCAGATGAGTGGACATGTAGACAGGCAGACAGATGGGAGCAGAGCCACGAGGGCAGAGAAGATGGGAAACAGAGGACAGAAAGGGTCGGGGTGGGGGGAGACTGGCTGGGAACACTTGGGAACAGAAAGAGAAAACTCTGTGGTGGTGAGCAGTCCTTCTATATGCAGCCCACACCCGGCACAGCAGGTAATGGTGGCAGATGATGATGTAAGCTGTTGCTAGGTCCCTGGGAGGAGCCGAGAGCCTGTAAGCTAACACTGTTCTTACCAGGTTTAATTTGAGGAATCGTCTCTTTCTTGGTTTTGTTGCATTGTGTACTCCAGGCTTAGCTGGCCTGTGAGTTTTGGTCTCTACGTCTCATCCCACTATGGGTGTGCTGGGCTTGCAGCGCCATCTCATCAAACTTTTTTTTTTTTAACATAGATTTCAGGAACTCAACTAAGGCCACCAAGCCCATGTGACTAAAGCCCAAACTTCAGAGTCATCTCAGGCTTCAGTTATGACAGAATACTTGACAAGATGTACCGTAAGGGAGGAATGGCTTTCTTCCTTTTCTCCTTCTTCAGAATCCAAAGTGGAGGTGGGGAAGCACAGAGGTCGGAGCAGGAGGCAGCTTGTCATATCATGTCCAAACCCAGGAAGCAGAGAGGGAACAGGAGTAGGGTGAGGCTGTAAAATCTTAATTCCCAAACAGCGCCAGCAGCTGTAGTCCTAGTGTTCAAACCCATGAGCCAGCCCATGGGAATTCAAATCCACATTCAAGCCCAGACGTATCTTTTTCTTGTATCTTAACTCTTTGTAGACGTGTGCTGGAGTTCCCCACCAACTCCACACTCTTTTCTGCTCAGTTGCCTGTCTTGTATGGAAGTTGCATCCATCCATCCACCTACCCATCCACCCATCCATCCGCCAATCCATCCATCCATCCATCCATCCATCCATCCATCCATCCATCCGCCAATCCATCCATCCATCCATCCATCCATCCATCCATCCATCCATCCATCCATTCATGTGACATACCTCACTTTACTTCAAGGCTCTGGAACCACCTGCTAGAAACCACCACTGAGAGTTTAATTTTTTTAAAAAATAATACTTGTTTTAGTTAGTGTTTTACTGCTGTGAATAGACACCACGACCAAGGCAACTCTTATAAAGGACAACATTTAATTGGGGCTGGCTTACAGGTTCCGAGGTTCAGTCCCTTATCATCAAGACGGGAGTATGGCAGCATCCAAGCAGGCATGGTGCAGGAGGAGCTGAGAGTTCTACATCTTCATCTGAAGGCTGTTAGCCCTATACTGGCTTCCAGGCAGCTAGGATGAGGGTCTTAAAGCCCACTCACACAGTGACATCCCTACTCCAACAGAGCCACAATTAACTGCAACAGGGCCATGACTTCTAATAGTGCTATCCCCTGGGCCAAGCATATAAAAACCATCACAATACTTTTACTAACTCTTTGAGAACTTTATACAGTATGTCAATCTTATTCAGCCTTCCCTAACTCCTCCCTTCCCTAACTCCTCCCAGATCCATTTCCACCTCCCTACCCACCCAACCCCATACTCCTCTATGTTCTCTTCCTCTCTTTCTCCACTGAATCTAACTTATATCGCCCAAATAATCTTGACTATGGGGCAGGCCCCAGAGAACTGTTGACCTAGAAGGAGCCACACCCTTAAAGAAGACTGGCTTTTCTTCTTTCAGCTTCCATCACGTGTTAGCAACTTCTTAGCTAGGGGTGGACTTTACGTCCCACTTCATGCTGGGATTTTGTTTGGCTTGAGTTTAAACAGGTCTTGTGCATGCTGTCCCAAGCACTACAAATTAAAATGGTAGTTTCCTGCCACCTCTGGCTCTTAGGATTTTTCTACCAGGCGGGTCATAGCAGAAATGTCCCACTTAGGGCTGAGAACTCCACGGTCTCTTTGTCTCTGTACCTTGACCAGTTGTGGTTCTCCATGTTAATTACAATTAACTGCAAAAATAAGTTTCTCTGATGAGGGTTGATGGATGTGCAAATCTGTATGAGGACATCATTAGGAGGCAGTGACACGGTTTTATTTTATTTTATATTTTACTTTTATTTCTAGAACTTCTACTTTGTTACTTATCAAATCTAAAGCATCTTTTTTTAAAAAAAATAGTTTCTCACACTTTACATATATATTCCAAATTTTTATTTCGGAGAACACATCTCTGTCATCCGCCTTACATTTTTAGCTTGTTTTATTGTATTTGCTAAGACCTCACGATGGGGTTCTCCGGCTCAGCGCTCGGCTGGCTGTCTCACATACAGCCGGGTTTTGTGTGATCTTTCTTGATCACAACTCATTGTTATAACTTGATGTTTGAGAGTGACTTGAGGCCTGGGCAGAGGTGCGCTGCTGATGCGAATTTTCTTTATGTTAGATTCAACTTGGGGCTTTGGGTCAGACAGGACAGCTCTAAAATGATTTTATACTTTTCCCACTCCTTTTTAAAACACAATTGGTATGAATTCAAGAAAAAACAGAATAAAACAAAACCAAAAACAAACCCCCAAACAACCAATAACAACAACAAAACTGCATGAGAACCAGCTTGGGGTTTCAAATCAATATGGGAGGGTGTTCGTTTGTTTGTTTGTTTTGTCTTTTTGTTGTTTTTGGTTTTTGGTTTTGGTTTTATTTTGTTTTCTGTGCTTGGCAATTTGGTGGCAAGTCTAAGGAGATAAATGACTTTATTACACTTCTTAAGTCACCCACATACTGAGGGGTAGCTCTTTGAAGTCCAGCTCATGTAGCATTGTCTTAAGACATGTTCTTTGAAGTGACTATGTCTTAACATCTGTGTTCAGGTCTGGATAACACTCAGACTAAAAGGTCAAGGCCTTTGGGAGTTGGCTGATGGCTAGCCTCACGTCAGAGACCCTTTCTCTTTCTAGAATGCCATTCACACGCTGGATTGGTCAGGCTTCTGTCATCGTGATAAAATACCTGAGACAACCAGCTTATAAAGAAGAGAGATTTATTTTGGCTCAAAGTTTCTCTGCTTCTCATCATGTCAGTTGGTTCCCTGGCATGAGATGAAATAGCACAAAATTGCCACTACCAGACAAAGTGTCCAAGAAATAAGAAGAAGCTGAGGTCCTGCTATCTTCTTCAAAGGTTCCCAGTGCCCTAACTTCTACCACATCCCCTCCCAGAATCTCTTTTCTGCTCATGGATAGCATTCTGTCACTGCGGCAAAATGCCCAAGAGAAACAACTTCAAATGAGGAAAGGTTGATTTAGTTCATGGTTTCAGAGTGTTCAGATCACAGGCCACTTGGCCCAGTGGCCTTCATGGCCGTGGTGAGCAAGAATGTCATGATGGGGGTGTGGGTATAAGAAAGGTCCTCCTCACATAGTGGCCAAGAAGCAAAGAGAAATGGAGGAGAAAACCTGAGTCTCTTGTGCTCCAGTGACCCACTTCTTGAGATTCACTTCCTAGAGTTTCCAGAGCCTTCCAATAGCACTATTGGCAGGGAATCAGGGCTTCCACACAAGGCCTAAGGGGAGAAATTCAAGATACAAATTATAGCATGCAGGTCAGTTGGGCCCATAAGCTGAGGACTGGATGTTCTTTGACCTCAGAGGCCAATTGCTGGAGCTTACTCTTCAGGCAGAGGAAGGCAAAGAAAGTTTAGAAGCAAACAGAATCTTCAGCAGATGCCCAAAGAGAGATTTCACCTGGAAGAGGCTGGACCATCTGGCAAGTAGATCAGAGATGACCCCTGCCCTCTTCAGGAATCTTACAGCAGGTGGCCAAGCAATTCTGATCCAGGATCTCTGTATCACAGGAAGCCCCCACTCTGAATCCAGGAAGCTCACTACATTCTGGAACCTGGGTACTGTGGCTGCAGGGTCCTTGCAACTGAACTCAGCCTAGAATAGATTCTTCTCATCTAGATGTGCATTATCTGTACCCATTCTTCCAAATCTTTAGCTCATGTCTCTGCCCTGCTCTCCATAGCAGCCAGGTCATGGTGAAGGTTGATGTGGAAAAGAGCCATGTGTATAAAATGGAGAAGTACAAGACACACACACATGTGTATCTATCTATCTATCTATCTATCTATCTATCTATCTATCTATACACATATACATATATATATATGTATATATATGTATATATATGTGTATATATATATATATATATATATATATATATATATATATATAAAGACAGACAGAGAGAGAGACAGAGAGACAGAGAGAGAGAGACAGAGAGAGAGACAGAGTATGTAAATGCTCATATGCACAAGAATGTGTGTTTGTATGTATGTACATGCATGTGTGTGTGTGTGTGTGTGTGTGTGTGTGTGTGTAGGGGAGAGAGAGAGAGAGAGAGAGAGAGAGAGAGAGAGAAACAGAGATAGAAATACATAGACAGACAAAGAGGCAGAAAGACAGAGAGACAGGACTTGGTTTTGTAAATCGGGTCTGGGACTTGGAAAACTGCTGTTTTAGCTTAAGTTTCATCTGTAGTGCATGTTTTTCTGACTGGGGGATGACAGGTTTTGTTCTCATAATGCTTTCTATCGCTTGGATAGGCCCCATCCACAACATGGAACATAAAAGTACTTTCACTCTAAATCCATCTTTCTATGTCAATCCTACGCAAACCCTGTCTGTACAGAAACACCCAGAAAAAAATGCCTGGCAAAATACCATGGCCCTATGGACCTCTTAACTTATGAAATGAATTCTCATGTTCTTGGCCCATATTCACATTTGCAGTTGGGATGGCAGAATCAATGCAGCGGACTGTTCATGTCCCTCAGCTGGTGAAGGGGCTACACTGAATCATCTCATGGTCATGGTCATTTCAGCTCTTTTGTCTCTGTTGGTGGAGAGCCCTTGTGGGCAGATTCTATATTAACTCAGGGTGAGGACCTGCACAATGGTGTTGTGTGAATGCAGGTAGTCTCGGAACACATGGCCTGGGCTTCCAGCTGCTGTGAGTTCCCTGTGCTCCTGGGCCATGCCCGGGCTTGCTGGGCCCAGCATCTATGCAGCAGTTCAGTCCAGCCTAAGGGGAGATGAAGTTTGCTTGGGGTTAGGCAGGAGCCCTGGAGCCAGATGGAAGAACCTAGGCTCATGTTCTTTTCTGCTTCTGACACCCAGCTTCCACCCCCACCCCATGCACTGCTGGCTCCATGATGGGACAGAGGTCACAGTTGGAAACATAACTGCTTCTTGTTTCTCGTTCTCATTCCTAGCTTTCTAGGTGGACATTGGGTGAGTGGATGTGAATTCCTGATCATGTGGCCTTGGAAGGATGTGAGGTCACCCCGGTTTCACTCATACCTATTTCTACTTGGTGAGCCAATAGGAGAGGAGCCATGGACCCCAGACAGTGTTCTTGTGCACAGTAACTGACCTGCCACCCTCTGCTTCCTGAACTTTACAGCTTAGCCTAGGTTCCTAAATGTTGTCCTGCTGCTTCTCCTTCCTTCCCTTGGGAACTTTCATAGGGCTGGAGTTCTCTGTTCTCTGCACCGGTTAGAATCCTGCTGTGCTCTCCAAAGTGAATGTAGTCACCTGGGAACTTACCCTCCCACCCCACCCCCGCCAATGTCTGTACTAGAGTGTGTTTCTGTCTCTGGTGATATCCTGCATGCCCTCAAAGGTGACAAGTTACTGTTTTCTGTATGGTGACCCCAAGTATGCAACTGTACACCTGGCTTTCTATTCCCCCAGGGTCGGCTATGCTGTGCACACATAGCAAAGTAAGAGTGAATTAGTTCTGTGTCCTGTGCCCCATGGAAAGAGATAGGGACCTTCATCTGGATGTTCCTTCCTTCTGAGGATGGGTTAATAGGGGTGAAGGAGGCCTGGAGGCGCTCTCCAGGGTTCTGAGTAGTGAGTCATTCTGGGTAGCTCGCCCTGCGCTGTGATTGCAGTTTGGGAAAGGTGTTTATTTGTCTCATATCCAAAAAACGGAATCTTCTCTATGTTTATGGGTACAATGTCCTCTCAGGTTGTTCAAAAAAGCAGGTTTTAGACCGTTAACTTTTTAATTTTACCTTTTATTGGAGTTTAAATAACAAGGTGAGTGAGGCGCCCAAACAGGGCGATTATGAAGCAGTAAAAGGTGTTAGAGTACTCCTGGGGCAGGCAAGACAGAGGGAGAAGACAGTCTGGCTATGGGGGCTCCCGGCACAGCTTTTATCTAATCCTTCTATATAATGGGAATAACTTGTCAACCAAAAATAAAGAGAAATCAGCATTACAGGTATAACAGGTCTGTAAGCTGGCCTGTGTCTGATGACTAGACACTGTTAGAGATCCCCCAAAGTTGCAGTTGGGCTGTGGAAGGGGCATATAGTCAGCTTGCAGTAGGCATATCTCAGTCCTCTGGATGGTACTCAATAGAGCTCTGTGACTACATGGGATGCAGAGAGAACCCTAGACAGTATGGGGCATGTAGATCCTGATTGTAGGTTCCTCTAGGTCCCCAACCCTGGGTTTCTTTAGTCTAATGGGAATGAGCTATCATAATGGTGTCCTGATGTATGAATCAGTCAACAAGAGTAAGGTTGCCTTGGTGATGAAAATATGCAAAAGTGAGCTACCATTTAAAACATGGTTTTGGGCTGGGGAGATGGCTGAGTCAGTAAAGAGGTATGTTACAAGTATGAGTACTTCAGTTTGTTATCCAGAAGCCACATACAAAGCCAAGCATGTACCTATAATCCAAGCACTGAGGAGGCAGAAGTGGAGATCCTTGGAGCTCACTGGTAAACTAGCCTAGTCTACTTGGCAAGCTCCAGGCCAGTGAGAGACCCTGCCCCCCAAAAAAGTAGACAACACCTGATGAATGACACCATTTTATCCATCCATCCATCCATCCATCCATCCATCCATCCATCCATCCAATCCATCCACCCATCCATCTATTTATCCATTATATATCCATGTTTTCATTCACCTATCCATTCAATTATTTACCTATTCATTTACTAATTTGTCCTTCTTTAACACATATTTGCTAGTTCTACTGTGGTCATTGCTAGACCATGAATTACAAAGATAAATAGTAATTCTGCTACTTGAACAAATAGCTTCAATGAGATAAATGCTCTTGGCCAGCTTTAACCTGGGTAATAACTGGGCGAGTTCATGTAGTTAGAATCCACTGAGCTCTTTGAATGCTGTATTTCCATGGGGCCTTTTCCTCAAGCTCATGGTCTACTGGATAAGTCTCATGCCATGTGAGACAAATGTGCTTTAAAAGGAGAAAATTAGAAGGTGACTGGGTGTGAGGCTATGCTAGTGCCTGGCAAACACAGAAGTGGATGCTCACAGTCAGCTATTAGATGGAACACAAGGCCCCAATGGATGAGCTAGAGAAAGTACCCAAGGAACTGAAAGGGTCTGCAACCCTATAGGTGGAA
The DNA here is from genome assembly GCA_902729485.2 of Mus minutoides. Lineage (NCBI taxonomy): Eukaryota > Metazoa > Chordata > Mammalia > Rodentia > Muridae > Mus > Mus minutoides. Next base: position 2,163,413 of record LR749587.1, read on the forward strand.
GAACAATATGAACTAACCAGTACAGTACCCCCAGAACTTGTGTCTCTAGCTACATATGTAGCAGAAGATGGCCTAGTTGGCCATCATTGGGAAGAGAGGCCCCTTGGTCATGCAAACTTTATATGCCCCAGTACAGGGGAACGCCATGGCCAAGATGTGGGAGTGGGTGGGTAGGGGAGCAGGGTGGGGGATGGGGGAGGGAATAGGGGACTTTCAGGATAGCATTTGAAATGTAAATGAAGAAAATATCTAATAAAAATTGGAAAAAAAGAGAAGGTGACACTGGGGTGGCTTTCGGTGACTTTTGAGAGGAAAGCAGGGAAGACAAGGAGGGGCAAAGGGAAGGCAAATGGGGTGTGAAGATTTCTCAGTCTGGGATAATATGAGGGATATACAGGCAGATATACTGAATTCCCTGACAGCAAGAATGTCACGGTTAATAGTGTCCAGTAGGTAATGTCATTACAATGTCTGAACATGACCACAGAGGGGACTCTGAGAGCCAGGGGATGGTAGAGGGGATACCATCCCCTCTACAATTGACAATGACTTAGGAGCCAAGACCTTTGAGGTATAAGAGCAAGTAGCCAAGGGAGGTGTGAGCAACTTCATCAAGGGGGGGAGGTGAAGGCAGAGCATTCAGGTCACCCAACATCCCAAACTTGTGTGTTCTATGGAGGAGAAGATTGGATACAGGAGGGATGAGCAAAGATGCTACCTGCTCTCCTTCCAGGCTAAGCCGCTGGAGAAGTCACACAGACTTCCTTGTATGGAGACAGGAAATTGAGGTGTGGTAGGGGCTGCATCCTGCAGGGGGCATCTTAGTGCTCCAGGTGTGCAGTGTGGTGTCCCATTTGGAAGGGACAGATCAGGTAGACACAGCTTCCTGAGTGGTCCAGAGATGCTAAGGATCTCTGGAAGCATCTAGTCTATCAAGCCAGCCAGATTTGAATCTAAACCATCACTTGCTTGGAGATGGGGTGGGGTTGTAAACCTGGGTTTACCAGTATTGAGGCAAAGCCATTGAGTGTTGTCATCTAAAATTGGAAAATACTCTTTCTTTTCTGGAACTGTCACAGGTGTTAAACACACACACACACACACACACACACACACACACACACACACACCTTTTACTTGGTGTTTGTAACTAATTTTTGTTAGTATTAGTTTCCTTCTGTTCTGTGACTAGGTTTCTTCATGTGCTATAGAATATGCTACAACAGTGCATATTTTGGCTGTTATGGGAGTTAAATGAATTCCCGTTTTCATCTGGTAGCCCTCATTGTTCTAAATCAGACTCCTGTTTGTTAGAAAATACATGCCCCCAGAACCACTCTGAACCCAGTATTTATCTTAGCATAGTCTCTCCAAATTGTACTCACTAAATCAGCAGATATGGGCTTTTAAAAAAAAAATACATGTGTGCCTGTATGGGCCTGCACATGCATGCAGGTAAATTTCTGAATCCTTTATGATAGTTGTGCTCAATGTAATTGAAATGAAATTGGAGTTGATTTAATTATTGGCATTTAGAAAACTAAATTTTTCCTGATACATGCGTGTTACGTGGGAATCTAAAAGAAGCCGAAACTCCAGTAAGTGATTAGCTCATTATGTAGACTAATTGCTTTTACAGTTATAAATAAATTCCAAACATCACAGCTCTAAAGCACACACCTGTGCACTAATTGCTTTTCTGAGAGCAGTTTCCATGGCTGCGGAGCAGACATCCCGCCACCCACAGATCGGATGGTGCAGGTGGATACTGGAACTCGGTGATCCTGCCAGCCATCAGCACCGGAGCCAGCCGTCAGCACCGCGTGCCTCTGGACAGCTCCACCCCGGGAGGCTCCGCTAACTCAGAATACCAGAAGAATAGTAATTGGGTTTGAAAAGGGTTTTCAAATAGTGAAAGCATTAGCTTCAGAGACTTTGAGATCATCTCTAGTGCCCCACAGCGGGTAAAGCTGCAATCTGGAGCTGGTGCCCTGGCTCATTTGAGCCCACATCCTTAGCTCTCCTTCCAAGGCAATTGGTGGAAACAATGCCTTCTTGGGAACACTTTCAAAAGAAACTAATGACCAGAACTCTGGATGCTTTAGTTAAATATGTGCATTTTAAAAAGCCTACTTCTGCCCGGAATTTGCATAATGGTTCTCTCCCATAGGCCAGAGTTACCTTTCACTCTGCTTAATAGACTCGATGCTGCCTTATTAACAAGCATACGCAGAAAGATGACCTCAGGAGGCTCCTTCCCCCAGCATGCCTCCTTCCCTGATTGCCCACCTGTGACCTTAGTGGCCCTGCCAGCTTCCTGATGGAGTGGAAGCCAGTCTTTTACCTGGTGTCTGAAGGGAGCCTCATTGCCCAATGAAGCTCGGGGCTGGAAGAGGAGTCTGAGTGACATGAGAATGACTTTCCCTCATGAACCTCAGGTGCACCAACCCTTCTGTCAGGATTTGGCCAAGTAGGACATTCAACCCCATTTGTGCTGCTGTAACAGAATCCCCGAGAGCAGGAGAGTTATAAAGAACAAGAAGTTATTTCTCACAATCTTTCTGGCTTGGAAGAGCAAGATCAAGGTGCCAGCAGGTTGTCCGGCGAGCACTGCATCTCAGAGAGGGAGGACCACCGTGCCCCCCTGGGCAGAAAGCAGACTGAAAAATGTAGAATGTCTCTTTTTATAGGGGTCTCACGCCACTATCCCTCATACCCTCAAACTCTTCACTCTGTTGTGCTTACAGACAGGAGCCTAGCATGGCTGTACCCCGAGAGGCTCTACCCAGCAGCTGACTGAGACAGATACAGATACCCACAGCCAAACATTGGAAGAGTTGGGGGGAGGATTGAAGGCCCTAAAGGGGATGGGAGCCCCATAGGAAGACCAACAGTGTTAACTAACATGGGTCCCTGGGAGTTCCTAGAGGCTGAGCTACATGGGCCTGACACATATGTAGCAGAGGGCTTCCTTGTCTGGCCTCAGTGGGAGAGGATGAGGGGTGGGTACCCTCTTAGAGGCAAAGTGCAGGGGTAATGGACTCTGGGAAGAGGGACTGAAAAGGGAAGCAGCATTTGGGATGTAAATAAATAAAGTAATAATTACAAAAAACCCAAACCCTCTTCACTCTGTCACGGCAGCCCCTGAATTTCTAGGGAGTCACATTTTTTTCCTTTTGTTTTGAAACATCTTTAAACTTACAAAATAAGTTGCAAAAATATTGGTGCCCATCCTTTGCAGATGTTACTCCAGTGTCCCTGTTGTCTCAGTAGTGTCCTCACCTGAGATCGTGTGCTTTCTACCATGCTCACTTCTCATCCTCCGTAGTGTTTTCCTAGAACCCTGGCAGGTTTGAGAGTGACAGATCAGGTGATTCGAGGTTGGCTCTATGTGTCCTCATGATTGGACCCAGAACCC